>PVJL010000274.1:0-483359 GCA_004026885.1 Lyroderma lyra
TGGGTTTGACCCCCTCCCTCCTCTGCCAGCTCTCTCCCTGCTTGCCCTCTGGGAACCACCAAACTGTTGTGTGTGTATCCATGAGTTTTTGTTTGTTTGTTTGTTTTTTGTTGTATGTGGGTATTTCCCTGGCTGGGAATCGAACCCAGGCCGCAGCCTTGACAGCACCAGCGCCGAAGCCTTAAGCCACTACACCACCAGGGAACTCCCGAGTTTTTGTTTCTTTGTTGCTTTCAGTTTTATATCCCACATATGAGTGAAGTCATATGGTTATTTTAAAATTTTCAAATCAGTTTGTAAAATGCAGATAATTTATACACTTTTGTATAAACAAATTCAAATTGATCATATACATTTCATGATAAGAGGCACAGTTGAGACTAATATTAACAATTATTTTAATTGATAACATTTTATCCCTTGGGTTGCATGTCTAAGTGTGCTTACTGTGATTATAGCACAGAAGAATATCAACCAGTTTAGTTCCAACTCAGCTTCTACAAAATATGCTTCACATTGCTATGTGTTGTCTTGAAATTTATAGGGCTTATCTAGTTTTTCTTGTCTCAGTTTATATCATTCGCTATCAAAAATATAGCCATGACACTGATAAAATGTTGCTGTTCATGTTGTTCAAAAAATACTGTAAGTCAGGAGAGTCTCTATAAAACACTATTCTAACTCTGAAGAAACAGCATTTGGTGTTTAATCACATACATTAATATTGTTTTATTTTTATATCAAACAGTAAAACAGCCATAATATTGAATTACTGATGACATTTTTATCAGCACACTATGGACTTGCGATGATGCTTCTAGTTTACTGGACATTGTAGTAAACTAACAAGTTAGACTGAAACATTCAGGTGCTCGTACATGAACAAAACTTCCTTTTAGCCACCATCCATGATGTCCTTAAGTATCATCTAAAATAATCACATACAGAAGGAGCTCAGAATTTCTTGTTGTAGAACCTCAATAAATACAGAGGGTGCCAAAAAACGTATATACATTTTAAAAAAGAAAAAAAATTGTATTGAAATTATAATACTCAATATATACCAAGAACAAAGGTAAATACAAGGCACATTTGACTTCTACAATTACAAGAGGTGTTCAAAGTGGTTACCATCAGTGTCCAGACACTGGGGATTACAACGAACTACTGCTTGAGCAACTTTGACCGAAGCGTCCACTTGTATCACTGTGCATGCCGTTTCAATTTCTTTCCGAAGAACCAGCCGTGTAGCTAGTTTTCTATAGCACACCATATCCTTTAAGGTCCCTCATAGGTAGAAGTCAAGGGGGGTTAAATCTGGAGAACATGGGGGAAACTCAAAAAATGTTCCTTAATTTCAAATACCACTTCAAAATGGTCTTGTGCTCCTCAAATGACAACCGTGCTTCCTCTATTTTCTTTGACGGTCCTGCCTGTCGCATGGTGATGCTAGCATTCATTTATTTGGTTAATGCCATCTTTTGCATGAACATCACACTATGCATCTACCATAATTCAATTCAACTTCGAAAAGTAATGCATAAATAACATCTCTTAAAATATGTATAGAGTTTTTTGGCACTGCCGGTACATTCTCAATTGAAGAGTCCAAGAGAGGTCAAGGCAGAGTGGGAGTGCAGGGTTGGAGGTGGGGGCTTGCTTCTCAGTGATGAAGATAAAGTATTTCTTTTCCTTTTCTTACAATGTATTAGAGTCATCAAGAAATAAAAATGACCATTTCCAGCACAATATTTCAATACAAAGACAGTTTCATTGGACACTAAGAATAACCAGCTGTTAACAATCTGTAGTATTAACTCACTAACCATTGTTTTGGTGTCTTGATGTCTCTGATGTCCTCACAAAGGTCACTGCTAGATGCCATGGTTTTGTGATCATTAGGCAGTTATTAGTAGGACATAAGGGCATTTATATTTAATGTACTGAATACTATTTATCATTTGTAATTCTTCAAACTTGCATTTTGCCATTATATCAGGAAATGACATACCATTCTATGGTTTTTGATCTCAAAGTTGCTTTCAGGGTGACATAGGAAATAGTTCCAGATAGCTTTTTTAAAACAATAATGTTGTTACATACTGCTCATAGGAAAATAATTAAAATACACAAAGGACATTCTCTATTGTTTTGGTATCCAAAAATATATTTATTAAAACCAAATATGAACTAAATAAATAGAAAATAAAATCTTGATTTTATTTTTCTTTAGTCATTTAATGTAATATTTTATATGAAATCCAATGAAATGATACATTTTTGTGTAGTCTTTAAGAATGTAAATAACAATTCCTACAAATTATGTTTAAAAGGCTTTTACGAAAAAAAACAAGACAAAACAAAAAAGCAAAACAAAGCACCTTTAGTAATAGTTTAGGGACCTCTAAAATATCTTTTGTAGTTCTATTTTTTGTTTATGTTCTTCCTTCTCCAAGAAACATGCCTGTCTTTTTATATTTGATGTAAGTCTCACCTCATTTCATTCATTTTAGTAATTACTTTAGATTACGGATGATGCATTTATAATGGTAGTTGATTTTATCATTGCCATTCAAGCAGGTCAAGCAAAGGTTTTATTTTCAGTTCCACATATATTAGAGTTTTACAATTTTTGTATTTTTTTTTGTTTATTTAGACAGCACTTTTAATATCTCATAAAGGGTGTAATTTATGATTTTAAAAAGCATGCTGTGTGTTTATACCTCTATAGGGAGAAGGGGATAAATGTGCCCCACCATTTTCAGCAGAGTAATACCACCTGAAACGTGGTTTTCGTATGTACCTCTTGGTACCTACTAAGTAGTTATTTTAGCACTAACATTTCTCTTTTGTGCTACTGTAATGATAGCACATATCTTATTCATTTAATTTAATTTAGTATTGAACATAAAATTTCCTAATGAACAGTTTGTTGAATACCCATTAAATTAAAAAGAAAGAAATAATTATTAAAATAATTAAGAATACTATCATTATTCTTAATAAGTTATGTATGATTTGTGTTTAATAATATCCCACCTCACAGAAATGAATTTCAGCCAATAAATGTTGTTCTACTCAAAATTCTATTTTAATGTTTAAGCTACCATCACTACTGTGAAGTGGAAATTTTTTTTATAGTTAATTTTCACATAATTCTGTTACATACTGATATAACACAAATAGACGTAAAATGGAATCTAAAGAGTGGCTATAGATTAAAATCTTGTATTTTTTATGAAATGGGTTCTGTTTTATACAGTCTCGCAATATCAAGATCATTATCTTGAGAGTATAATCTTATTTTTTTGTATTCTGTACACATTGCAACTCAAGTCACAAAATACAGCACTGTTACACGAAAACAGTTAAAGAACACATTCATCTTACCAATTCAGTGTAATTTACTAACTGTTATTACTCCATGCCATGTATTCACAAGTCTAATAAAGAAGATATGTTAAGATCCCACCAATTTATTGCCAACAGGGTGGAGAAAGTGAAAGGACTGTACAAAATGCTTTGTGCAGAGTTCTCCAAGAACCATCTTGGCTATTAAGGATTTCTCACTCTCATTTTGGTCACAACGGTTTGTAAACAAACAGAAACTATGTTGGTGTGGATCTGTTCTTTAGTAAATTAGAATATGAATAGGGCAACATGTCCACTTCTAATGTAATATCAGGACTATTGGAAACCTAAAGATCACATTATTATGTGTTGTATCATAACAAAACATAGTCCACATCAGCTTCCTTTACTAGCTAGCCAGTCGGGAATTTGCCTTTTGTCATTGAAAAGTATAGAATAAAAACAAGAGCATTAATTCATCCCTTTCAGTGGTTTTGTTTGTTTCTTAGATATGTGGGTTTGTATTTGTGTGTGTGGATTTTCCACATATTCTTATTAACAAACTGAAGTTCTTATCCCTAACAGCCAAATAATTTTAAGCCATGTAGTATTTTGTATTTTTGAATTTCCGAATGATTGTCTTAAATTGATTTTCTAAATCAGCGTATCTTCATAGCATCATTGTCACATCCTCATTTACTTATCAATTGTTGTTACTTTTCACCGGTTTCTCATGAGCTTTTTAAAATGTCACTTGGGAAGATTAAAATGAACAGAATGTAAGTTGATTATTTAAGATATAGTGTGTATATTAAAATAGTGTAAAGTGTTTATTTATGTGGGAATCCAAAGAGATCAGCTCACCTGGCATTAAGACTCTGGCATTCTTGACTCTGTGATAGATTACATTCAAAGAATCTGGAGAGCAGAAGAAACTACTGATGGAGAAGGGGAATCCACATCATAGGCACACATTTCAGGTGTGGGCTCGAAGTGTAAGGTATACCAAAGTTCTCTTTAAGATAAAAAAGTAGTGATCTAGAATTATTTGGGGAAAAACACTTAAAAGTTTGCAAATTAAGGCAGATTACTTTGCTGATAAATATTATACCATTACAAAATGTAATTGTCTTTCCATGTGAGACACTCATGTAAATTCCATGATTTGAATTTATTTTTGCGACCTTTCAACTTCGTGTGAACCAAGCCACCATTTTATTTTACTCTTAGATACAATGCCTAATACCTCATTTTTCTGTGTAGAAGCCAATACTTTTGTCTAAACTTGTGAGGCCAGAAATTGGAGGTTATCTTAAACACAGGAGTAACCGGTTGATACTGATTTTTTATTATTAAATTTATTGGGGTGACATTGGTTAGCAAAAATTACATAGATTCCTGATGTGCAATTCTACCATACATCTCTATGTGTGGCATTATGTGCTCACCACCCAGTGTCGGTTCTCTTTCCATCACCGTGTATTAGACTCCTCCCAACCCCCTTTCCCCACTTCCCCTCAGGTAACCACTAAACTACTGACTGTGTCCTTGAGGTTTTGTGTTTTTGTTGTTGTTGCATTGAGTTTTATATTCTGCATAGGAGTGAAGTCATATGGTCCTTGTTTTTTTCTGTGTGGCTTATTTTGCTTAACGCTGGCTTAGAAAAGTGGGGTTTATCTTATACATGGGGGCATCTTACACACACACACACACACACACACACACAAAATGGTAAGTAGAGAAAATGAAATAAATTTAAATTGCGTGTGTACTTAAAGAATGGGTATAACTGTGCATTTTCATTCTAAAAATGAGAATGCAATACACCATAAGAATATGATTCTGAGGGAAGCCGGGAGTCCCCTTATAAAAAGAGGAACACCCCTCACACTGACCTGCATACACCACAGAAGAGAAGGCATTTGCAAAGTTGGCAGGTGGGGGTGGTCATTGCTGCTGTGCATTCGTTTTGGGTGGAAATCTATTCAGTTTAAGAATTATAGTGCTTATGTTCCTGGAGAATGGGTCCTTCTCTGTGCAGTGTCCAGGTTCTTGGTGTCTTGAGCAAAGAATTGAATGAGACACATATCAAAGTGTAGAGGTGAAACTGAGAAGCAGTTTATTAAAAGGAAAATAAGGTGAAACAGAAAGAGTTCATTGAAGGAGAAAGTAGAGGTAGGAGGGGGCTCTAGCAGGTAAATGGATCAAGAGCCCTGATTAACGAGGTACTTTTCTTTAGTTGTAAGGGGTTACCCCTGTCTGGGCCTGGGGCCTTTTTATTGACAATTTTGATTGACACGGCACCTATTACATCACCTTTTCTAAAGGCCCAGAGTTCAGTCTGTTATAATGATATTAATGAACTTCCAGGCATGTGTATATTATAATGGTGGTATAATAAAGCTTAGATGAAATGAAGATAATAGTAACTCTATTGCACAGGTGTTAGAAACTGGCGTAAACTGGCGGGCTTCTTACACGCTTTTCCTTGTTTCAGTTAACTCTTTTGTGTGAAACTCTCTCCTGTGCCTGCCTAGCCTGGGGCAGGGATTACTAGTGAAAGGGTGGTATCAGGGTGGTGACTACTCCAGCAGGGGGAGTCCCAAGGGAGGGGTTCCGGAGATCCCCCATGTTCTGTCAGCCTTCCTCACTTTTCTCTTGAGAGACGTGATCCCCACCAATCTCCACGGGAAGCTGAGGGGCTGGAGGTCTCATGTTCTGTATCTGCTTCCTGCTGAGGATGGTCGTTGTCCCTACCTATTGGGGATCCACGGAGCTCTCATTCTGTCTGATCTAAAAGGGGAAGAGGGTCTCAAGATCCACCTGGGAGACCGTGTTGACTTCTTCAGTCAGCACGGGATGGAAGACTTGTTGGGATATCACTTGTATCCCGATAGCCCCTAGATGAGGAAAAATTAAGTTAGTTAATAGTTTTCAAAGGATTAGCCCAGAAAAGCAGGCCCCAAGTCCCCTGTCACTGGGTGGTTACATGATGGCCATGAATTACTATGGACTAGAAAAAGGTAAAACTGAAAGGGGAAGAACTGGGGAAAAGGAGTCTAGAGTGGGGGTGGGGGAGCTCCTTCAGTTGGCCTGTATCACTACAATTATAAATAGAAAACTATCTCCTTCCAAGGAGACAAAAAGCAGTTATATTAATATATCTATTAAAATAGGCTTTTATAATATATAGTGAAGCAAAAGGTATTACTTTGATGAATTCATTTTATCTGTGTGTTTATTTATGGGAGCGATGATTTTAATTAGAAGAAAGAATAAGGTATTTTTTTCTCAGGATATGATCCGTTAGGCAGGTGGAGGTGGTGACTAGCCTTTATCTCTTATGGCTGATGAATGGATTTATGCTTTTCCAGGGCACGTTCAGGCTAATTAAAATCATGCCTGTGTTTTTCATTAATGAGAGCAGAACACTGACTCCTCAAGCTCATGATGAAAATACATACTGCATGAGATCAAATTGAATTCCTGTTTTGATCATCAAATCAGGAAAGTAAACATCAGCCTTCCTTTATGAAACTTGAATATGGATACATGTAGGTAGGCATGAATGTATTTGTTTTTATCACAAGACAAAGGAGAAAAAATTGTTTATTCATACAGATTATTTCAGTGTTCCTTTGGAAACATATTTTACCACTAAGAAATGTTAAAATAGTAACATTAAAATACTGCCAAACTCAATTTTCTTTTAACAAAAAAGAAGTAATGTCTATTTACTTTGACCTAACATTTGAACATATTACATGCTACTTCAGAATTACATTTGGCCACTGTTCTTTTCAGATTTTTTTATATTTGCAGCCATTTAAATATTGCTAGTTCTTAATGAAGCTATATTATTAATGGTAATAGTAAGTTACATGACAGCTACCATTGATTAAAAACTCAGTATTACTGAGGCTTTCCTGAGTGTTTTACTGAACTAAAGATCCTGCAAAAGTAGGTAATGTTATTATCCTCGTTTTAGCCATTTTAAAACTGAGGTTTTAGAAATCTAAATTTGTGTGCCAACTTTGCAGTTGTTAAATAGCAAAGTTGAGACCCAAACAAATTCTAGCACTGTTCAAACCTACACTGTCCACAAAAGAAGAGACTGATGTGGAATTAAGTCACTTGAATTTCATCCTGAACTAAAACAATCCAGAAAGGTTCACATGACTTTGGAAAAAATAACCACAGGTGGTATGTCACCACAAAAGAATTACTCTGTTGCCAAACGAGATGGGAGTTCTCATGCCATATGCAGCCCAAGAGGGCCGTTACGGCCACCGTCATGCTGAAGTCAGGAAGTGAATGCAGACAGCCAGGGGATTAGAGAAGCGTAACTTTTCCACTGCTTTTGTTTTAATATGTTGGAAGTTTTTAGTGTTTTGAACAAATCAAAAACAGTATAAAATACATAATTTTATAAAGTGTCTGTTGTGTTGACATGCCTTGTTTTCTCACACGGAGAGATGTTCTCAGAGGATCTAAATTATACTGGTCGAGGCTTCAAGTACAATTGCTCTTCCAAGTTCTCACTGTGAATAATTTGTAAAACAACCTCAAGACATACTAGTGTTAGTATTCATTTTCATGTTCACCTTATTAAAATCATTAATTGATTGATTAAATTATGGGCTAAATGAACTAATAATATTCATTTGTGGGGAAAGCCCTCCAAAAATCGAACACAAAATTTCTTGGTTAAATTATTTCTATAGTGTTCAAAACCAAGTCATTATTAATGTGTTTCTAATTTTAGAAGAACATTTATGTGGGACCTTATTTATCTGTATAAATTGACTCATTTTTATCCTCTGGATCTCTGAATATCCAGGTGGCCCCAACCCCCAAGATACACACACACACACACACACTTTGGTTGCTCCATTAGAGTTGAACACATCCTAGGAGTAGTACAAATGACAGAGATCTAGAATTTTGGACCTCTCTACTCTAGATCCATCTAGCTAGTTCCTTTGTCATTCAGTAGGAGGCAAATGGGAGGTCTCTCTACATTATGCCGTTTTCCCTAGTCCTGATAAATTTGGATATGTTCATTTATATCATATGTCACACACCAAAATTGAAAATGCAATACGAATGCATTTGGCTATTTAGACATCATTTATGAACATTACCTTAAAAATTGGAAGTATCCAGTGCTTACTCTTTTTTCTACATGTGTTATATTGAATCAATACATATTAAAGAGTTGACTTTTGGAGGGAAAGGATTGTCTAAATAAAGTCATAAAAGGTTAGTTGTTAAAGTCCTCTGTGGCATTTCCTTTTCTTATATAATTAACTGCTGTGTTTTAACACATATCATGTGCCAGGCACTTTAGTCAGCACTTGTGATATAACAAGGAATTAATGTGCTCTCAGTACCAGAGAGACTCAAATATCTTGTAATGGAAAGTGTTAGTTTTCTCATGCTGTGTAACAAATGTAAACTTCATGGCATAAGCAAACATCCATTTTTTTATTAATAGCTCACGTTTCCAAAAACCAGGTCTGGGAAGGCTCATCTGGGCTCTTTGATTAGGTCATTACAAGGTGGCAGTCAAGGTTTCAACCAGCTGGCCTCTGATCTGGAGCATCCATGCAAGAGTCAGATTCTTAGCTCATTCGGGTTGTTGGCAGAATTAAGGTCCTGTGGTTCTCAGACTGAGGTCCTGTTTTCTCGCCAGCTGTCAGCTGGAGGTCATTCTCCATAGAGAGTACTCTCAGGTCTCTCCACAAGACTGCTCCATCTTAGGTTAGCAACAGCCCCTTCTCTTTTCAAATCTTTGACTTCTGCTCCCTGTTGGAGAAAATGCTTTGCTTTTAAATGATGCATTATTAGATTATGCTCACCAGGATAACCACTTAATTACATCTGCAAAAGTTTCTTTTGCTATATTAACAGCAGAAGTGAGAGTCAGTGGGATTGTCTTAGAATTCTACCTACCACCAACATGGACAGGAGTAAAATGCAGAGAGTAGAGATAGGCCTCCAGCATGATCTATACACTTGCATTTGATGCTGCATTCCTCAGTAATGGGAACAGCTGAACATAAAAAGAATGTTACTTGCTATTGTAAACAAATATTCAAGCCTGTATTGGTATAGTCTGGTTGATAAACTATGATCTATGGGTCAAATTGGACCTATTTACATTTAAAATTGTTATGTAAGTACTTTACATAATATCGTCAACTTAGTCTCTTTGCTACAAACTCTAAAATGTTTACTATCTAGTCCTTTAAAAAAAAGTTTGCCAACCTCTGTGTCACGTGAACATAGAACGATGAGGAATGAAGAAAACCTGAATTCTTGTTTATTGTTTTAAAATCATCTGTGTGACCTCAGACAGGGTGCACTTAATTTACGTAGCTTCAATTTCTTCATTTGTAAAACTGACATAATAATATTTGTTCACCTTATACATACAGGAATTTGAAAAGGGCATGATGTCTAGGCAATCTCTTTGAAAAGCACATACCCTTAAAAAATGGATGTATTTATGGAATCACAATGCACGTAGAGCTTGGTTTTAAAAGCAGGCCCTGGAGTTCATTGCTGAATTACTCCCATTCCAAGCACTGTTGAGCTGGGGAAAGTTACCCTCAATTAATCTAAGTTACTTTACCTAGTAAACTTTCTGTAACTTAGTTCTTTGAAAGAGTTGAAGCCCTACTAAGAAGTATCTCTTGGCAGGTCCCCCCTCTCTGTGGCTCAGTTGCCTAGAAAACACGTGACCTCTACGTTCTTCAGTTCGGGCACCATGTCTTTTGCCGGTATGTGGCCTCTCAGCCCAGCTGTCCTAGAGTCATCAGATTCTCACCGCTCCCTCCTACAGTAACTTGACAAGCTGCCTTCCTTCAGACTTAATCTCCTCAGTGGTCTTGGAATACTGAGGGGCCATTGCACACAGTGCTTGGATGGGCCAGACCCTAACTCCAAATAGATGAGGGCAGATTTCCTGTAATATTATAAGAATCCTCTTTTCCTATGTGAATGTCATACATTTCACTTGCTTGCATAACAGCAGTTAGGTCTGGGGCCCTAATGTAAAACTTAAGAATGAAATCCTTTTCTGGGTGTTCCCACAGTGTACACCAAGTCACAAAATCAGGGGGGCGAGGTCCCAGGCTTGCTTTATCTGAGAACCACACCAGCAAAACTCACTCATAAAGATGACCCTTCTGTACTAAATCAAACACAGGTACTTGTCTGAGACTGCTAAAACGCTTTTGCTGTTCTGCGTGCCTTCTATATGCTGAGAGATTGTGTCAGCTTTCAGTTTAGCTAAACTTCAGATACCTCCTCAACTTCAGACAGCTTCAGGGCTTATCTGTGTCCCAGAGTAACTGTACTTAACTGCCGAACTTACAGACCTGCTGAGCATTAAGTATGTACCCATAAAGCACCTGAGTTTTAACACATCTATGATCTTGACCCAAACTGTCTTTCCCCTGGCTCTTCTAAAATAGACCGAATAGTAGATGGTCCTCAGAGCACTGCCTCCACAGAGATTCTTAGCTAAGCTGTCCAGTCAAGGATGTGAACGAACTCATTTCAGAGAAGCCTGGACTATTCTATCAAGTTGCTCACTTTGAAAGCCAAGTTTACCAGTATAGGATAATGGTCTTTCTATTAAATATAAGCATTAGAGAGGAAACATAAAGGTTACATTGTAATACTTCTGGAATAATTAGTATTATTGAAGTTGTTTATAAAAGGGCTACTTTTGTTCTTATTAAAAGTTTTATGTATTTAAATTATTACTAAACTGTCTTGCTTTAGAGTGAGTTTCATAATTATGTTTCTTTTTTTATTAATTAAAGCCAATAAAAGCAGAGTATAACCTTACCACAATCCATCATATTGTAACTAGCCGTGAGTGTGTTTGTTCTCTGTCATTAATACTATAATAAATTGTATGCTTCAATTATAAATGTACATATAAATTACAAAATATCACTATCTCAAGAAATATATAATTCTCATATTTTCATATAGCACTGTGTTTAAAATTAGTGACACAAAAAATGTAAATGATAATTTTATGAAATGAAAAATAACTCACTTTTTTAAATGGAGAAGAGTGCATACTCAGTGAGAGTATGGGAAATAAAAGCATTCAATGAAATCGTACTCTTGGCTTGTCACTAGGCCATATGACTTACACAAAAAGGCATCTTCAAATAACCAGTGTTTTCTCCATTAGAAATCAAGAACCACTTCCTTGGTCTTTAGATAAAAAAATAAAAAAAATAAAAATAGCACTATGTGATAAAGGAAAATGGTCCTTGCATTGCAGCCCCTTTGAGAAAACTGCCCCGAATAAAATAGTTCCAGTAAATAGTGAGGGTTTCTCATAGTCCCAAGCAGGGCAAAAACATCTGAAAATCTAATTCCCCAAAGATTTTTCGGTGTTACTTTTACACAGAATAGTAAAATGATGGAGCAGGCAAATATCTGTCAATAATAGAAAACCAGTATTTTGGTCAATAGAGCATTATATATTGTGGTCAGTGAATGTTTACTGAATGTCTATTTTGTATCTAGTACTTAAATTAAATACTATGAGAAATATCAAATAGTATAGGTCTTTTTCCATAAAGACATATGTTGAAATTTGGGAAGTTGTCAGATAAATCTCAGAAATAAAAACCTGGGGATTGGAAAATTGTATTCTGAAAACAATTAAAGTTAAAAGACCAGCTTTTGTGTTTGAAATGGTGGGGAATCACTTTCGATACAGGAATGTCAAGGAGACTTTTTAATTATAGGCAAGAAATTTGCATTTTATTCAATAAGCAACTGGGGACTTATTGAGGTTTAATAATAATGTCAATTATTTAGTTTTATAATACATATTTTCAAATGTTCTTAACCACAGTCAATAGGACATGTTGAGAGATGGGGGTCATAGATTTTGGAATTGAATTTAAGATATGATTGGCCAGCTAACTTATCGGTGAGGTCTGCAATGAAATAACATCAGCACTCCATACTGCTAGGGAGCGTGATGCACTGAGTGCTGGAATCTTGTAAATTAGACTAAACTGTCAAGGTAAGCCTTATATATAAGCATTGCTCACTTAAAGCCAGAACAAAACACCATGTGATAATATGTTGCAAAACAAACAAACAAACAAAAAATTAGCCCCTATCTGTTACACTAAAATATTTATAGGTAGAATAATATAATGTCTAGGATTTGCTTCAAAATTATCTAAGGCAAAATGAAAGAATAGAGAGAATATAGAGGAAATAAGATTGGCCACAAGTATAATAATTAAATGATAAAGCTGGGTGATGGGGACATGGGTGTCTATCAGTGCCATTTCCTCTGTCTTTTATGTCTGTCTGAAAGTTTGTAATGGAAAGTTGGAATAGAAAATTGAAACTAAATGCAAAAAAAAAGTTCTTGAGCAATGTAGCAGTTATGGGCACAAAAGCCCTGACTCGAAAATTTCATATAACTTTTGAACACTGGATAGCAAACCCCAGCAATGCTCAAGCCCCTTATGATAAAATGGTGTAGAAGTAGTCTCTTTTGTTCATTTTTACTCCAATGCCCAACATGAATCCCAGACTTCCACCCTCCAGTACAAACAAGGATTCTTCCAGAGCTCACCCAACAGTGAAAAGTAGATGGCATACAAGCGTGGTTGAGATGCTGTCCCATACCAGAATATTTATGTATTTTTGTGGTTAAGGTGTCTTCCGAGAAACAACACCCATACACAGTAACTGATTTGTTTCTGTATGTGATTGGAATCAATTTTCTTTATTTTTCCCATTCTTGGTGGAAAGGGATACAGTGAAAATGAAAATATATCTAATATTACTACTCCACTGTAAGGAGCTGCTACTGATTCATTTCAGTTTATGTAACTGCTGATGTCATTTGAAACTCATCTCTGAAAGAATCAATAGGCATTTAAAAAGAAGTCATGTGTCTCTTTAGTTTAATATATTTAAATCTGAATTTTATAGACGTATCTAAATTATAGCTTCCCCTTCTCTTTCTGTTTATACAAAGTAGGACAATTAATTACACAAACTCATTCTAGAAAAAGTGCTACATACCTCATTGCTGAGTATCACTATGATCAACTTCATAGTACTCCCCTTGGGCCTGGTCCACCTTTCAAAGCAATTTTGGAAGTCTTTTCCTGGAAGGGCCGTCAGAGCTGTCATCATATCTCAATTATGACAATTAAGTTCACGAACTTGCCACTATGTGCTTGCAGTGACACCTTACTCAGTTGTTTGTACAGGGCTGCAAACGTAAATGTATGGTGGCAAGTTCGTGAACTTAATTGTTAGATTTATCAGAGACGACAGCTCTGATGGCCATTCCAGAAAAAGAGTTCCAAAATCGCTTTGAAGGGTGGACTAGGCGCTGGCGTTATTGCATCCTTCCCAAGGGGAGTACTTCGAAGGTGACCGTAGTGATACTCAGCAATGAGGTGTGTAGAACTTTCTCTAGAATGAGTTTGCAAAATTAATTGTCTGACCTCATAGACATATGCATAAAGCAAAAAAGAAGTGGAAAAAAAAAGGGACAAATAAAACAAATTAAGATTGTCCCTTTTCCTCATTTTTCTCTAACGTACACACCTTACAAATAAGAAACAGTAAGTTAACCTATCAAGACTCCAGTGTTAATCAAGAAAAGACGTTTTAGTTTCTCATGATACATAACCTTCTTTATACATACATATATTCATATGCATATCTATGCTTATATTATAATCTGCTTTCTCTATAAAAACTGAAAACCTTTTCATATTAAAAATATATTACCAGAATATATTAATGGATCCATTCATTTAACAAATTTTCACATTTATATCTAATCAATAATGCTATACACATGCCTTACTGTTTACAGTTTTTAAACCCTTCTAAGCAATAATGTAACACAATATTTTCTCAATAAACGTGTTGAGTCACCAATCTTAACCCTACCGATTTTTCGGTAATTTGCAAATCTGCCACTATACCACTGGACCTATTTTTAAAATGAAAGGTAGACCTATTTTCTACAATGTCTCCAAGTTCCATCTTATTCTAACCCCTTATTTGCATGGAACTAACATTTTTCTGTATCATGTTGGTTTTTTCCTTTTAATGCTCAGGAGCCCAGGTATAGGGGACAGTTAGGTTCAGGGCCTCAGGTCTGTAGGGTTAAGTATTCACATGCATACACACGCACACACACAAGTACACACAACATTTTGTTACAAATGTCAAATTTTCTCCCCTGAGATATAGTAGCAGTTTATATGTCCATCAATAATTTATTATGCTTTGCAACATTCTTGTTAAAAATGGAACAATATTATTTTATTTTTCATATTTAATGGGAAGAACTTCCTCAGGATTCACAATATAAACAACAGTATGTCATATATTTAATCTAAATCCAATCGAACACAATCATTACTATTAAAAGTAAAGTTTTTTGGGGGTTTACAGAGTACATGTATTGTCTGTTTAATAACAGTTGCTGATATTTATCAAGCCCTCTTTTTCTAACAGTTCCCTCCTTGGTGCTGCATGTATACTATTAATAACTAATTTAAACTTATTTCTGCATATACATTAACTCATTGCATACTATTTTATCCCTTTTTAATCTGAGGAAACTGAGAAAAAATGTGTAAAAATCAAAGAGCCCACGAATTCACAACTGCTATTTGCTATTGTCACGCTGCTCTATTGTTTTAATCGCAGGAATGAGTCACCGAATTTTCTGTATTTTTACCACAGCACCATTATTGCAAAAACATTAAGTCCATATATTTTATGGATATGAGGTAGTAAAGGTGTTATTTCAGACCCTTCTGCAACAGTCTGAGATATGTTAAAAGACTGTATTACTGTGGAGAGTTTAAATTATTTTAATAAGGAAAATAGAGTCAGCAAGGCAGATAGAAGTCAGTTATTCTTTCTGTTGTGACAGCACATTACCGACTTCTGCAAAGAGTGGAAAAGGGGAAGCTGACATAAGAGGAGCCCAGACATCACAGTCAGTGTAACTGAGGGTAGAAGGAAACATGGTATACAGAAGTAACCATGCAACCCAAAGAAAAAGTTCAATTTAGTAAAGAAGTAACTGCAAGTAGGAGAGCGATCCTTATTAGAGCCACTCTGTAGCAATAGCAAGTTTGTGATGCCATGTAAAGTATTTTCAGCTTAAGTCCTGTCAAACGCAGTTAGAGCCTGAGAAAGCCCAATTATTTTTCTGTAAAATAGTCACCTGCTGTGGCATGGATACTGAAGATATGCTATGGTAATATTTCAATACACATTACACAGAAGTTAGAAGCAAACAAGCAAAGATATGTGTGTATCAAAAATAATTAAGCATTGCACAGCGGCCACTGTTTGAAATCAAATGGCCCTTTATGATCTTATGTACAATTTTACTGAAGTATTATCTGGATAGGTACTAAGCACATTAAGTTAAGATTGTCATAGACTTTGACTGAATAGGGAATGCTGTATACAATTTAAGAAACCATTCGAAATGCAAAGTAGGTGATTTTATTCCATCTTCAAAGTAGTTACTTTAGAAAATAGGAAATAGAGTTAAAAGCATGCCAATTGTTATCTCATTATGGATATAATAGGGCATTGACAGCTTCATTGTGGTAACATTTTCTTAAAGAAGAAATGAGAAAGATGTGTATATCTGCAGCCTTATTGAGGCTTAACATATACAATAAGCTGCAGATATTTAAAGTATAAATTTGATACATTTTGACAGGTGTATACAACTGTGAAGCCACCACTGTAATCAAGATACGAAACATTTATCATTGCAAAGGTTTCTTGTGCCCCTTCACCAGCCTTTATTCCACTCACATCCTGCCACGACCACTTTTCTGCCTTCTGTCACCATGATGTAGTTTCCATATATTTGAATGTTGTATAAATGAACTTATGTACTAGTTACTTGTTCATTTCTGGCTTTTTCAGTCAGAATAATGACATTGTGGCTCAGTTTGTGTGTGTGTGTGTGTGTGTGTGTGTGTTTATGTGTACTAGTAATTATTTCTTTTTGATTGATTAGTAGGATTTAATTGAATGGATGACTATAACATGGTTTTTATTTATTCACCTGTTGATGGACATTTGGATCATTTCCAGTTTTTTCGATATTATGAATAAAGTCAGTTGTGTACAGCTCTTTGAATGGACATGTTCTTACCCTTCTTCGGGATAACACTTTGGTGTCAAAGAGCTGCATCACATAGTAAGTACATGTTTAACTTTTTAAGATACTACCAAAGTGTTTTCAAATGGTGACACCATGTTATACCCCGTGAGCAGTATAGGTACTATGCATTGTTGCCTGTACTTGGTTAAGGATTTTTCTTTTCAATTGTAAGTATGCTAATAGCTACATTATGGTAGAAATGTCTTTAAACAATTCTGTACACAGTTATATAGTTTCTAATTAATAGGTCCACCTAAATTAGAAATTTTTTATCCTATGAATTCCTAACTTCACATTCACTCTTTGTTCCCTCATTTCTGATTCTCAAAAAGGGTAAAAATATCTCCTGATAAACAAAATAACATTCCCCTCTGTTTTTCTACTAAGCAGTACTGTTCATTAACTAGTATATTATGTATATTTGTTTAATAGTATACTTTAGTCATTGCTAAAAAATGTATGTAGTTTCAATTTCTTATGCATAATTCTAGTCATTACTAATTTTCAGTAGCCTTAAGTGAATTTAATATGAATTTAATTTAATACTCTTAAAGTTTTGTGTATTATCGATTTCATTTTGCTTGAATTTACTAATCATACCTAAAGATACAAAATAGAATAAATCTGAGCTAGCAGGAAAGGGGTAAAATGCCAAGCAATTATGTCCACTGATAGCTGGTTCTTTTAATTTAATTATGCATTGCACTTCTTTGTTGTTTTAAAATAACTGCCTCCTAAAGTGGAATTGCAGCTTTGAAAATAGAAAATGCATTAATATATGTTCATATTTTAATTATGCTCCCTAGTTTCACTTGATTCTCAATCATTTTAATTAAATCACTTTTTATTTTTAACTGACCAGGACAATAAGGAAAAAGGCTAGGGATCTATTCTAGATGTAATATAACAACTGTGTCCTTTTAAAGAAATGTGTTATACTAGTTATTTAAAACAATTAAATAATATTCTTGACCTTAGCAATTTTTAAAAATCTATTTCATGTGCAATTTTTAGATCAATGATTCCTGGCTAATTCTTAAATTACCTGAGCTATGTAAACAAAATATTTTTACCATAATGTCCTTTACAGAATAAAATAAAACTGTTAGGTATTATAGGATGGGAGAGAGGAGAAAAAGTGTAAACATATACAATCTTGTTTTCTTGACTGCCCTATTTCTGACTTAAGTAGAGAGGATACACAAAGTATGAGTCAAAGAGCAAAATTGTATAGCTGACTGAAATCTTAGAGATAATATTGCCTAATTTTCTCATGTTTTCCAATAAAATTAACTGGAAACTTTTTAAGTGGCTTAAGTTTATGAAGCTAGTTAGTGCCAGAATTTTAACTATCATCCAAGCTTCCTGATACTCAGGCTAGCTTTCTTTATTTTTAGAAGTTCATGGTATCTCAAATTCATGAGTATTTACAGCAAAGCTGACCTCAAAAATGTAAAGCATTTACCTTAAAGGCTGATAAAGTCAGTCATTCAACCTCCATGACTTACACGTAAGTAGAAACACGTATAATATATGAAAATCTCATAGCAGTCAGCAGAATTCCTGTGTTAGTATTAGCTCAATGCTGCTGCAATCAATGTGGTATTCCTTTGTTAGGCTGCTTGTTTGTTTTATATGTACATACGAGTATATATTTCAAACAATTAGCATTAATGGGGGACTTCTACTCTCCTGATAATTAAATCACCACAAAATAAAAAAAAAGATGCAGAGAAGTAATATTTGAATCTAAAGTTCCTAGAGAAGCAAGGTGAGATTCACGTAAGTCATAAGATCTGCATCTAAACCAGTGTGTTCTACATTAGTCAAAATTAAGAAAAGTCTATGAGACATCAAAGTGGAGAAAGTCCTATATATATAAATCACAAGCTTCCTACCAGCTTGGAGGAATTTTTCCTTTATAGCATCACAACTGCAGTTCTCAGTGTTTAGGACAAATCCAAGTACATGAAGGAAGAGTGCCTTCCATTTAGCTACCCATGGGGACGCTCCATAGCTTACACCCTGACTCGGACCAGCATGTCTGCTAGACAAGGTGGGCAGCAGTGAGCTTTGTCTGGGAAGGAGAGCATTGCATTTTCCTCTAAGCAGCTAAGACCAAAGGACAAACACTTGCTCTTTTTATTCCTTGTTGCTCATCATTAAACTCTGTGTAAAATACTTATCGTAACCTATTTCACAAGATTCCTGTAATATTCAAGTAAAATAATAGGTGGGATGTTTCTTGGCAGAGTTTAAGGGCTGACTTCATTTCAGTTATTTTTCTTTCCTTTTTTTTTAGGAAGAAAGAATTTTTATTGGAAGGTTTGAAAAAGCATGGTCGCAATGATTTTCTGTAAGATTAGTAATGGGGTGTGAGGTTTCAACAGACCATATGAATTTGTGGGATTGGGGTGAGGTTTAAGGAATTCGAGATCAGGCACGTCCAACCTGTGGCCCAGGATGGCTTTAAATGCTGCCCAACACAAATTCTTAAGACATTAAGAGAATTTTTTGCAACCTTTCTTTTGCTCATCAGCTGTTGTTAGGGTTATTAGTATAGTTTACGTGTGGCCCAAGATAATTCTCCTTTCAACGTGGCCCAGGGAAGCCAAAAGGTTGGACACCACTGTTCTATGTAAAACGAAGTAGAAATGAAGCTTTCAGTTCCATATCTTTTTATTTACTTATTTATTCATTTTTGAAATTATTAAATAATTCCTTTGGGTTTTGCCATTACATTACTTCTCTTGGATAACTGAGAAATCATCATAATTTTGACCCAATATATTTCTAGACAATATTTTTGAGATAGCTATAGACTAGAGTAAGGTCATATTCCTATTTAAAAATACTAACAATAATAATTATTTTTGAGGAAGAGAGAGAATGGAGAATTTCTTGCAAAAGAAATAAAACTTTTTGAAATTGACCAATTTTTTGCCAATGAAATGACATCATTTTCAAATTCTAGATTGAATTTATTTTTTAGGCTAAAGTTTACTTCTGTTGAATTTTATTTTCTGCTCAAATATGCAGAATTATCTATTCTGGCTGAACTGTTATGAAATATTTTATCAGCAACAAAGCAAAATTTGTAAGGATGTAAAAAATGTGTTTTTCAAGTCACAAAAACAAGACAATTCTTCTCTTCCTTTGGATGCAGGTATTTTACATTGTTTTTAATATTTAAAAATCTCTAAACATGAAGATGTTACAGTTTAAATGACCTGAGTTTTAATTCTGGATTTGCTCTTTACTGGCTAGGTGGCATTGGGAAATCTACTTAACTTCTCAGAGCCTTAGTTTAATAAAATTTTAAAAATATAATAATGTCTGATTAACAGTATTGTTCTAAGAATTTTATGGGCAATACCTGTAGCTGAAGTGCATGCAAAACATTTGGCACATAGCAAATGTGTCTTTTAATCTCCCCTTATATAGTATTATTTTGCTTTGTTACTCATGAATGTAGTTCCACATAAATAAATTATTGGTTTAATGTAGGTTTAAAAAAAAAAAAACTATGGCAAAATCACACATGCTCTCTGTAGAAAATGTTTGTAGAGTAAAAGACCCTTTGATCCCCTGAGAACAAGACTGGCTGTTTGGAAATGTTACAGTGCAATTTCATTCATTCAGAGTTTTCTAGATAGCAACTCTCAACTGTGGCACCCAGTTAGCTTAACTGAAGTGCACTTGTTTGAGTCGGTGATGATAATTATTGCTAGTGGACAAACTGAACACTGTTTAAGGTTTTAAAACGTTTTTAAAAAGTGGTCCCTATTATTTAAGATTCTCAGACTGATTCGGAGAGTTTTAATTGGATGACCACTAAACATCAGAATCATGGAAATCCATCAGATTTTCACTTACAAATGCTGTGTTAAAAACTAGTCAGGATCATTGCAGAAGAAATTAGCAGTTACATTTCCTGTACCAATTATTTACAGTTTATTTATGTGCATCAGTTTCAATTGAAGCAGCCTGTCTTCTACTAGAACCCTCCAATGACAATCTATAGTTGGATAACTAGTTTTCCGCTCAGAATAGAGGTCACTCCCCTTCTGAGAAGTATTGACTGTTTACTTCACCTCAGTTCTCACCCTCCCCCAGCAGAGAAAGCAAGAGGCCTCCACATGGGGAGCTCAGGTTCAGGCCTCAGCAGGGATTTGCATGGGTGGGTCTCTGTTTCAAGGGTCTGCCCTAACACAGCAAATCAGTTACACTGACTTTTCATTGTGTCTAAGAAATTCTATCAATGAGCTTATATTTTAATGAACTAATTTTATATGAAATTCTCCATTATGTTTCATGCATCCTTTTATTGAAATTTTGGGTTTTTCTAAAGTGTGTGTGATATTATATAATGCAAATATAGCCTCCCTCTCTCTCTCTCCACACACACACACACACACACACACACACACACACACGGGAATGCCATATGTCCCAACTGAGACCTACTTGGGAAAGCAGAAATGCTGAACATACCCCACAGTATCCATGTGAGAGCACGCTTGTCAGCTTTTTCCCTGGCAATGAGATTTTTCTCACCCTCAAGACATGTAAATGACTTTTTTCATTTGTTCTTTTCATGTTATTTGAATACTCTCCTCCTATACAGATGAGAGTGGTCAAAAATTAAACACCTGGGGCTTTGGCATTTAGTTACATGATCTTTTTGAGACAGTATCTCTCTGAGGAAGGAGTAACTTTTAAAAGATGGTCAGGTGGTCAGTGCCTGGTTATCAGCAGGTTGTTAATGGCGCAGGACTACATTTAAAACGTGTGACATTTTGATTCTCCCATATCCTTGCTTGTTTTTCTTTTAGAAAATCAGTATTTCAACATGTAATAGAAAAGACGATTCAGTAAGGGGTAATGTAATCCCCTGTGTTACTCAGGTTGATAGTGTTATACAAACATTTTTACTAGTGCAATTATAATTTAAAATGCTGTTTGCAAAACTACTCAAGCAATGCTATACTCCCTGTATCTTGGCTTGAGTCCTTTGTCTGTAAGAAACTGCCAAACCTGCTCATTTAGTGTGCATACTTTCATTTTTATAAATCAGAGAGTTGCACTCTGGAGGCTGTGATAAACCTTTAAATTCATTTTACTTAGACAAAGGTTGAAGTATGTACCAGGCTTGGGGCAAAGACGAGCCAGCTCTCTCTTTTATCACCTTGCTTTAAACATTTTCCAGCTTTAGGCTAGTCCTGTAAATCAGCTCTCTCAGACTGTTCACTGTTCTACTGTACCGGGTTACCTGACAGGAATACACCTTGCGCAACAGCAGGAGAAAGCCCATTGGTTTAAGTCCTCTCCTGGCTTAACACCGCGGCTCATCTTGCAAATGATAGTTGCAGTTGTAGTTCCTCCATCAGGCTGGAGAAGATAAGATTCCCCGAGTGGCCTTGGTGCCTTTTCTAATTCCCAAGGGACTTAGGGACCTTTCCGTGTTTTGCCTGCACTCGGGGACCGCTCTCTGCTAATCAGGTCGATGACTGTCCCCAGCGCCGGGAGCCTGCCAGGAGCCCATCGCAGCGGTCGGGGAGCCGGGCACCAGGCTCACGGAGGAGCCCCCGTTCAGAAACATTGCTCCGTCCTCATTTACTCCCTGGAACCTCTGAGGATTTCAGCTGATGCTTTTTTATTTTTATTTTTTCTCCTTTTAGACAGTGAGGGGTTCAACAGAAACAGGAAACAGAAGCACAGCATGAAACCCCTTGCAGGGTGTTGATTGAAAACTTCCATCTCCCCACCCCATTCCGGGTGGGTCTGGCTGATCCCTCACCTCGTTCACAGGGAATATTTCAATGAAGGTAAGTGCTGCCTCCCTGGGTGACTGCATCGCACTGAGTCTGCATCGAAAGTTCTGACTAAAACTGCCATTCTGCACTGCAGCCAGTGACTGTTTATCTCAGCAAAAGGCTTAGTTTATGAGCAAGTGTCCTAGAAGGAAAACCTGTGTCTGGATGATGGTATTTCAGACCAATGTCTTTGGAAATGATAGCGTTCTGACTTCACACCAAGAGAAGATAAAAGACAATATGAAGAAAGAGTTAATTTCTCATTGTATCCTTTTATTTATCTAGAGAGTTGTACAGCGCTAAGGTAACTTGATTTTGATTGAAGTGTTTTGTGGATTCATATGTATAATCTCTGAGTCTAAAAGCTTCAATGTTAAATTAGATGGAAAGAAAATTTGCAAATGAGAGTTGAAATTTTGTGCAGCTTTCTACTTTAACAATGTTTCTGAGCTCCCTCCGGGTTTAAGGATTGAGGATTAAATCCTTGAATGTTTTAATAGTGTCCATTTAGGAATTAAAATTTAAATGATAAAGTTATTTGTTGTAGCTATTAAGAAAAAGGAACCAAAAGGAATTAATATACCAGTGATAAGATTTATAGTTCTCATACAAGAGAGATGGATTTATTTTATGAGCCAGATTAATAAAAAAGAAAGTAAAGTTAACTTCTTTCTAAAATGCTTAGTTTATAAAGAATTCTTCGATAAAGGGATTAAAGTTTATGTGTTTGTTGAAACCTTCGCTTTTATCTCTGAAGTTATATTTCATTATCCAACTAGAGTGAAGTGAGGTTAAGCTTATGTTTTACATAGTTTAGGGCGATGATTTTTTCTGAAGTTAGATTGAATTATCTAAATTTTGTTTTTTTACTTTACTTGGCACATATAAATATAGCCTGGTTTTATCCCACATTGTGATACATTTCTATGTAATCAAGAATTACAAAATAATTCTCTCACCATAATTACAAATGACCAGTTGATTAACTAGCACTCTTAGCATGTGAGTGAATAATAACACCCACTTACCTTGTTGTTATGTAGTGCTTATACGTCATGATGCTTTTCAAATAGTGAAAACAAATGTCCTTCAAAATGTAGATATATATCATTATAAGATGTACACTTACACAAATTCAGTTTCAATAACTAATCTGTTATGCTGAAACACTGTATAAATATCCAGCTGCTTTTGTGTAAAGATTTATAATGGTATCTTAAATGTGCTTTGTAGAATGAGCACTCATATTTCATGAAATGTTGATGCCACCTTCCTCCCATGGATATCCTGAGATGCAACAACTTATTAAGATGTTAGAACATGGTTTATATTAATTAGCTTCCTTTCTGAAATTTTCTGGAGAGCTCTTCACAATGACATTAATGTTATTGCTTCCCCCACAGGAATAAACTATTTTGGGGGTACCCACGGGCAGTGACAGGTACTTGCTGGTTGTCTGTGTGTTTTTAGCCAAAGCCTGGAACATTTATCTATCTCTGTTGAGACTTCTATCTCTTTTCTTTGGGAGATAGTTTCTCAACTGATTCAAAGATACATGAGAGAAGGGTGTGTTAACTACAGTTACTGTCACTGGGTCTTTGGAGTCTCCTTTCTTTCAGAAACTTTGATAAAAAGGAAGAGGCAACATTAAGCAAACAGGGCTACATTTGCTAGTAACACACCTGTCAATTGTTGAAAACATCTCTATATTTTGGACTATTCCTTGTGGCAAATACGGTGATATCCTACACGATGAACTTTTATTGACTGTATTGACGCATTGACAATTTAAGGCTATGTGTAATGTATAATGAAATGTTTATGTTTAAAAATGAAGACAATTGTAGTTCTTATTCAAAAAGATACATTTAAAGTTGTTAAAGGTGCTTATCATTGTGATTGTTTTCTTAATCTGTATTGTGTTGACTGAAAATGTAATGGAGAAAATCTTGGGTAGAACTGAAAATTAGCAGCTATTTATATGCATTAGCACCTGGCCACTCAATCAGACTTCTCTTTTTCCCACATACTGTATTATTCCTAGGTACCATCTTACATCTAGGGTGTATATTGAATACCATTTTCCATCGTTTGATGGTAATTTATTCCTTCTGTGAGATCAGAAAGCATCTTATCGGTTAACCTCACTTAGAATAGGCAGTTTTCTAAATGTAAGCCAACATCGCCTGTTAAACTTTATAAAAGTTACCTTAAGATTTATAAACTTTGTCTCAGTATGTGATATTTTCAACTTAAGAAACAATGGGAGAGGCAGTGTCTGACATGTTTCTTAAATGACAGACAGCTAGGGTCTAAACTTCGTATATACGACTGTATGAGGGCTGACTGGAAAAAATCCAGCCATAAATGTCTCTAGTTTTCATACGACATGACTGGGTACTTTCCCCACAGCCCTCCTGTTAGCAACAAGTCAAAATAGTAATAACATGGAAGTTATGTGCTTCAGTTTTCCAAATGAAGAGATACACACTGGGAGAGGATATGTACCTGGGCTAAGAGCATACCACAGATCGTGGATGTATGAGTCAGGCTCAGATCAGGTTGTATTTACAGCTTATGATCTTTACTCTGTACTTCTTTATCACCTTGTGTATGGCAACCTTTTCCAGTATAGGTGTGATACTCATGAATATTTGAAGATGATTGTTAAGATAGTACAGCTTAATTATATTACCTCAGAATAGTTTAACTCTTGGCGTCCTCAAAATAAATGGTTTTAAATAAATTTCATAGCCACCAGTGTTTGAAACAAGCCTAGACTTCGTCCTTGTAGGTTCTGAAAGAGGTGGGTGCTCAAGCCTTTGCATCAAGCTAATTCTAATTATGGCTGACAGAAAAAGATCTGTACTGTAGGGATAATCAGTACTGAAATTTAGTATCTATAACGTGTACATCTCTCCAAGGGGAGTTAACATACTCTCAGGATAAAAATCAAATAAAAATAGATATAAATTCAGTGATACATATTGAAATGAAGTTAAAAGGAAGTTCATAATATATGTTCACGGCAAACACTATCCACAATATTGGAAAAGATAAAGAAATTAACAGTTGGATTGAATATTGGAAAATAAACAGGTTTAAATATAGAGGAATCTATTTGCTCTACTGACTATATAAACTTCCCATTTTTTCAAAGATTTGCTATATTTTGACAATATTATCCAAACCAAAATTTGGTTCAGTCTATCACAAAAAGAGAGAAAAATTATAAAACGAGGGTTGACCTGGGAAATTTGTTATGATTAGCTGTCATATCTAAAGATATGCTGAGATGGTAACTGGAAGTTAGGTTACATAGTTTAAAACAGGATCATTTATTACGCTTCAATGTATTCTTAAGCATTTAAAAACATAACTTTGTACCAGATACTAGAAATGATGGATTAAACTATGATGAGAAGAGTAATCCAGAAATTTATGTATGTGTAACCTGCACCCAGTGGCCAGGTTCTTTCCATTTTGTTGGTTTTGTGGTAATCTATTGGCTTATCTTAGTTGTATGTAGGAGTAACAGAAAAACAGAGCATATATAATCTTCTTTATTACCACCACCCCCCAAAAAAAGAACATGACATGTAGAAAGCAGTACCACAGAGGAGCTTGTTATGCTGAGTGTCCACAGTGTGTCATTCTCCCCACTCAGAAAATATGACCATGTTTCTAGGCCCACTGGCCACAGTAGTTTTGACCAAAGATAAATGTGCCTAAATTTAAGATAGCCATCTCTAGAGTGGCCAGTGCTCACCCTGTGGCCTTGCAAAAAAACCATGACAATAACAGATGCTCTGTATTAGATTAAACAGAAAATGGAAGTCAGTGACCTTAAATAGGAACTAAATGTGGATAGCCAGCAGTTGTTGGGCAGGAGCCAGTATTGAGACACACAGAGATGGTAGTCTGCGGAAATCACGAAGTTGAAATCGTGAGGTTGGTAGGAAGGAGAGAAAAGATGCTAATCCCCTGGGGGCAACCGGAAGAGACGCGTTTTTGACTCAGTGTAATGGCTAAGCACAAGGAGGGCGTTTCATCCTCGTGGAGACAACTGGACTCTAGGGTTCTGGGTGATATTCCAAACGTGCTATGCATCGATGAGACATTTTCCTGTTTTTCGTATTTTTTCTCTGTGGTCTCAGTCCTATTAATCAATTCAATTCACATCTGTGTTGCTTACGAACTAAAAGATTGTAATTGGACCAACATCACACATATTCGTAGTCTTAGTCGACAATGGATAGGGCAGAAATGTGTAATGGCTGTAAGTTGAGGTTCTGGGTTCAACTACTTGGGGTCAGACCCCATTCACTGAGGGAAGTTGCTAGTTCTGTGACTGTGAGCAAATCAGTTAAGGTGTCTAGACTTTATTTTTATGATCTTTAAAATGGAGTATATGATAGCACCGATCCCATTAGCAGTGTTGTGAGAACTAAAAGAGAAAATTAATACACGTACAATTGCTCAGGTAATCAGGAATGATAGTTGTTATTATAAACAAGAAACCTTGTGGCTATTGCCTCCCCTCAAATGCCAAGCAGAGAAAATTAGGGATATTCTTTCTTCCTAAAATTAGTGCACATTTGTACCTTATCAGAAGCTTCTGGAACCACTACCGGACACTGTGTTCATATCAGGACAATTTTAGGAATATACATTTTTGCTTTGGATTTGGATAAACGAGTGGATGTTTCTTGAAAGAAAGTGAGTGATTCAGGAGACAGTTTAGAGAAACTTCCTAGTTTTGTCAGTGGCTGCCTGGTACGACCCAGAGTTGAATAGTTGAGACAGAGAGATTGTTGAGCCCATGAAGGTGAAAACATTTGGTATTTATTCTCTTACACGCACAAAAAATGTTGGTTGACTCCTTGAACAGAAGAGAAACTACTTCACGATGCATGATTTTTAAATTATCAGCATAGTAAATGTTTGTTGGAATATTGTTAAAAAATTTGGAAGATAAGCATATAAATGTCCATTTCCAGAGACATTGGATTTAAATCTCTACTTATAAACGTTGAAAAGTTGTTAATTAGCATAAATACATATGCTATCACCATATATGTGTACATATATACATATATGTCTTCACAAAAGTATTCCAATTTTGTATATTGATTCAAGTAGTAAGCATAGTGAAAAAAAATATTTTCTGCAATGGAATTTATTGTTTTCCTCCTCCAGGCCATGCTTTCTTCTATTTTGATATGTATATAGGAATCAATGGCTGTGTGTCTTAAAGCAGCAGATTTCTGGGTCTCTTACCTGGAGTACTGATTCAGGAGATCTGAGAAATGACCCAAGAATGACAGTTTTGCAACATGGGTTATTCTGATGAAATCCGAACAGACAAGCATGTGGCTGGATCACCAGAATTTGAACAATTTCCCAAGTAATTCTCAGATGCAGACAAAGTGGACAATCGCTGCTGTCCACCAGAAGTTTCAAACGTGAATGGGCACGCAAATTATGTGAGGGCTCGGTCAGTGGTTCTGAGTGGGGCCTGAGATTCTGCATTTCTAACGACCTCCCAGGGTTGCTGGTGCTGCTGGTCGATCTGCCCCCTCCCCCCAGCCCGCCCCTACAGGTGGGTAAATGCTCCAGGACCTACCTCAGCGCTTGACTCACAAGCCACCTCACCTGGGGCAAAGGTTGATACACATCTCAAGCAGCTCTCCATGGCAGAACAGTGGTGGGAGGTTCTGAGCCAGGTCAACATTGAGAAACTGTATTTTTTTTTAAATCTACTGTTGATTCCAACTTACCCATTCTGGAAATAGAGTAGTTGAATATTTTAGAAAATAACGTATTTAGATGAGCATTGCTAACGTATTTAATTCATTGCAGTTAAGTGGAGTGGGGTTATCGTTGCTTGTTCAACCCCCTTCCCAAAGCATAGAGAATGTTGCCTTTAGCACGATCCGGGATCACTGCGTAGTGAAGCTGAGAACTTAGCAGAAAATGCTGACTTCTCAGACAACGTTTCAGTTCTTTTCATCTTAGGAATGCAGTCCGGAGGCTTCATTGTTTGTCAGGTCAACTTTCTTCTCTCCCAAAACTAAATGACAAGGATATTGATTTCAGCTCTCTCCTCTAATTTAACCTTTTTTCACTATCTATTCCCAATTGCCCCATGTTCTTGATATTGACAAAACCTACAAAACACTAAGAAAAATAATGTATTTCATTAATATAGACACACATTTGGATAACATATATTACAATTTTACATATTACAAACCTTCTCATAGAATTTTCTATTCTCTCTATTTTTTCTTTCAAGATGCTTAACATCATAATAACCATATACTTCTCAATTTGTTTATTATTTGTCTCTTCAGAGCACCCCATTAGACAGTAGAACGTAAGCACCATAAAGACAGTTTTATTTCTTTTATTCGTAGCTGCAACACAGTGCCTAGAATAGTGACTGGTGTAGAGCCGTCTCAGAAAATAACTGTTGAAGAAAGAATGCATGAATATTCCAAACTAATCACTTAATTACTACATGGTCTGTGTATTAAGATTGCGGCAAGTATGTAAAAAAAATCATAGTTGTGCTTTTGTTTAAGACTATGTAAGACTCAAGTATATTTCTCAATAGAATTACGTTCATCTACTTAATTTACTCAGTAATTATGTGTACCTCCTAAGTGTCAGGTACGGTGCCAGCAGCTGGGGACACACGTTGACAAACCCTATTTCCTATGCACTGTGTGCACTGCCTGTGGGCGAAGAGACAGGCAACAGGAAGAACAGTGGCACTACACCCTGGTGTGCAATCATGGAAGTTGTAAGGTGGGTGTTTTTAGTGCACAAAGAATAGCTTCTGACTCAACTCAGTGGGACCGTGGGATACTTTCGAGAAGTTTCCTGAGCTCTAAATTGAAGGATAGCTTGAATTTAGACCAACAAAACAGGTAGGGTCATAAGCTCCTAAAATAAGTCATGTGTGCAAAGGCACAGAAATATGCTGGGAGAGTCCCTGACACCCTCCAGGACCGCACTAGTCTGGTGTAACATAATGACGGAGCGTTGTATGTATTAACAATGGTGTCCAACCTTTTGGTTTTCCTGGGCCACAGGTTGGACATACCTGATGCATAGAAGGGGCAGCTCCGTATAGATCTTGTGAGGAGTTGGAATTTTAACCCAGGGAGAATGGAATCCCATGAAAGCACTTTGAGAATGGGATAGATGTATTAGTACTCTTCTGAATCTTGCATTTTATTTTTCATTACTTCAAATAAAAAAAATATAATATGTACATCATATTTATCTATTTAGTTAAATAGACACATGAAAGTTTACAAAAGACAGTAATATATCAGAGGAGAAACTTAAGTTATTGGTAGGGCTACAAGGAGAGAGACTAAGACACCTAAAACGCTGTGCCAAGGGGACATGAGGTTCAGACGCAGGACTGGGAACAAAATAAGAGGTGGAATGAGCGTGCACTTGGCCTCGTGTGTATCCATATGCGACTTTCAGGGACTCTCTGGCATGATGGAGGGAACAAATTTATTTCTGTTTCCAAGTTTTGGAAAACGGCAGACTGTGGATGGTCACATCTGTTAGTACTGACGTGGGGAAGTGTCCACGTTCTGCTCCCCGGTGGTGTCCTCACAGAAAAGCCCACAGTCTTATCTCCACTGCTGGCTAGTCGACCTCCAAGAAGCTGCTCAAATTAAACGTCACTCACCTTATTAGGAGGGGACTAGTTTGACCCTTTCAGTTCAGAAATAGAATACTAGATGTTACTCTATTTAGCAGAAACTCTTCTTCATGCCACACTTTGTTGTTAATTGTAACTGAATTTAAGGAGGAGATGTACTTTACTCACAGAATTTCTCTCCTGCCACTCTACATAAAGTGTCACCCCTCCTCTCCTTTCTCCTTGCTGTTCATGTAACACTTAATACTGATTACCTGACCATGGCTTCTCCAATGGGACTACAAGCTCTGTGATTTAAAAACCTGATTGTATTCGCTGCTGAAGCCCCAGCACCCAGGGAAGTGTCATATAACATATAGCTAGTACCCATGTGTGATCAGGAGGGAAGAAAGAGAGAAGGAGGGAAGAAATGGAGGAGTGGAGAGAGGGATCAAAGGATCTTCCATTCTCGACCTCCAGAACTTCGTGTGTTCTCTCTTCCCTATCTCAGTAACTGGCCCTGTAACCCACCAGTGGATCAAGGTAGAAAGCCAGCAGATGTCTTTGCCTTACTGCTCCTCACACCCTACACACCCAGTCAACATCTGGACGTTTCAGTTCTGCCTTCGATCACTATGTCTCCCTCACAAGGCTCTCCATCCTTGCCTGGCCCCCTTCATCTGCCACTTGCTTGTGGTCTCTTTATTGTACTCTGCTCGCCACAAAATAGTGATCCCTGCTCTCAGAAGACTCAGCTGTCTAAGCACAAACCTGGTCGTAGTGTTCGGTGTTACTGGCTTCCCTTACAGTGTCTCTCCTCTCTTTGAGTATAACCCAAACGTCCCTGTGCATCCCCGCCCGTGCAGCTACGGATGCTACATCCTCTCTAGCCTTGCGTAGCCTCTAGCAGTCTATTTCCCAGCCAACTTTTGGTTCCTTATCCCTGGAATTCATGGTTTTTAGCCTGTCATATTAAGTTGACTTTTGGCATGGCAAGATCTCTTGACCCACACCACTCAAGGTGTCACTTCATTCAAATACTTTTTGGCCCCTACCTGTCTGGTTGAAGTGCCCCTCCTACCAATTTCCACCACACACTTTATACCCTTGTGCTTCCAGTCACACAAATTATTACATCATTTGAAAATTCTAAACTTTTTGATGGCAGGTTCTATGCCTGAATCATTCACTACTGGGTTCCCAGTAACCGTCACTAAGGTACACAAAATCCTTTGTAAAATGGGGCAGGTAATGCCCTTCTCTGAATTCAGGAACAATCTTTTATTCATAAACCTTTTCTTCCACTTGGGCAGTTAAATTCCTGTCATCCTGAGTGGAATTTTGCTTCTCCATGTCACCTTCATAAAATGTCAAAAAACACAAAAATAAGTACTAATTATGTTAATTCAAAAATTTGCAATGCCTGTAACCACTGAAATTTATTTAATGTATTTCATGTATCACATCCACCTATTGGACTATGTAAATGTCTTATCCTTTCAGGAACAGTAAAAATTGTTCACCCATGGTAAAGGTCACCAGTTTTCAATCAGCTCCTTTCTATGTAATAACTAGGTGACATTTCGGATTCATTTGTGATCAATGAACATTCATATTTTAACTCAGAAGTCTTTTTCTTTAAAAGTGCCACTGTGATAGCTTCTCATTTCATAAATAGATGATATTTAGTGCAGGTGACTACACTAATTCTTATTCTTAGGCTTTTAGACCAAACAAGCACTAGAAATTGGCTGTTCTTGAGAATCAGCAATTAAAACCACATCTTTTATCTCTCATGTTTAAGGAATTTTTATTACCATAATTAAATTATATTTTATTACTGGCTTTTTATACAGGGTAAGGTGAAATACTCTAAAAATTAATACAGAGTAAACAACAACATTAATTCCAGAAAGTATTCCTCTTCCTAGAAATTTGGAAGCTACCTTTCCTGGGACCATAATCCTCAAAAGGAAATTACAGCCCTTGCAGAAATACAGTTTGGGTCATCTGAGTCTAGGTCTCTGGATTTTTCTAAAAGCCTTCAGAAAGCACAAATGACATCTTAAACAGTGTCAGGAAAAGAAGTTATTCTTAATGCAGATCCACCAAACACAGTGTCTGTTATCAGTGTCTTGCACGGCCAGCGTGGGAAAGGCAGAGCAAAGCATAATACCAAGATAAACGCTGTGACTAGTGTCTAAGGAGGAATATGATATAAAGATAATAGAAAGATTTCTCTTGTCAGAGAAAAAAAAGAGGAAGAAGAAATAGGTTTAATATCTTACAATTCTGTATCTCCTCAGAAGTAAGATTAGACATCAAGATGCTTTCTCTACTGGAGGCTGTACCATTTTGTTTCGAAGATATCTTACAAAAAAGAATAGAAAAAGAAAGCAGACCCAATTATGCCCTGGTTGTGGGTGTGGGGGGCAGATTCCAACACAGAGTTAGGGGGCAGGGAGTGGAGAGTTAACACAAAACTTCTTTTCTATGAAGCAATGAAAGTATCATGTGGATCTTTTTAAAGAAGTAGAACTTGTTGTGTGATGATGGTTACGCTACCCTTGGTCTTGACCAACATACCGGTGTATGACCCTGCTAGATCCTTCACACACCCATTCCCTTCTAGATCTTTCTGAGTCCCCTTTCGGCAGGCTCTTGGGTTATCTGCCCCTTGTGACTCAGTAGCCACACACCTAGAGACACAGAGCCTCTTTAGTATCTTCTGTGTGTGTGTCTGTTGTAGTCCACTCAGGAAGGCTGGTGATTCTGATGTGAATAGAAGCAGTAAAGTTAAAATGTTTTGTTTCCCAAAGGAGTTTATTCCGTGTTTGGAGGAACTTCACGAGGGAAACTTTTCCCGTGTTCAACAGCACTGTGTCCTCACAGTATCATACTCTTTAGAACCATATAAATAAAATATTCTTTGTATCAGTTGGTTCTGAAAAGGTGTTGTTATAAATCAATGAGCAAAACAAAAAGGAATGTTAAATTCTTGTTTCAGTTGAAAACTAGTTTACTGATCAGTTGTGCCAAGATCTGCATCCAAGCTGCTTTATGGCTTCCTGTACATTCTGAGTCCAGGTCCCCGCCTGTCCCCAGTGTTGCCTTTTAGACACATTGCAGCTTGAGGCTATTGAAAGACCCTTCACACTCTTTTCTCTGACCCAAACCGAACACAAAAATTAGGCCCCGTTTTCCCATCAGCCTGCTGTACAAGACATTAAACCTGGTCAGGGTCAGTAAACATTTCAAAATCTTGAGGATTGGTGAGAAGGTGACCCCATTAGAGTTACACTTGATGTGATGTTTCATGGATTTTGCATTCTAAAAGAAAATTCCGGAATTAATAGCATGTTTGACCACATGGAGCCACTACCAGTGAAAGTAAAAGATGTCTTTAAAAATCAGCCCTTGAGTTTTCTGTCTGCACTACTTCCTGGATATAGTAGGATTGTCGTAGAAAGGTAGCAACGAAAAGCAGGAATCCCGTGGTTCCTGGAGTACTTCCTAAATCTGACAAGAACATCACAACACATGCAAATGGGAGAAGCTCGGCATTTAGGGTGCTAGATGGAGTTGAAATAGCAGAAACAGTTTGTTAAGCATTCTGCTCTTTTTGGTGTTATGATTTCCACATAAAATTTATATATACATACATACATATATATATATATATATATATATATATATATATATATATATATGAGAGAGAGAGAGACAGAGAGAGAGAGAGAGACAGAGAGAGAGAGGTCAGAAATGCCTGTTTCTAGCATTTTCCACTAGATAAATAGTCAGATAACAAAACTATCATTTCTATACCGTGTTCATAAAAGGTGTTCATTTGATGTGCAAGATGCATTTGAAGCATAGTTTCAACAGTAATTATGTAAAATGGAAGTACATTGAAAAGAATAAAAACCATATAGCATTTTTCTCCCAGCCAAAATTATTGAATGTTTTTTTTGGGGGGTGGGAGGGGATTGATTGAGAAGATGTACAATAGGAAGGTTTCTGAGGTCCTGAAATGGGCATGGAGACAGATAGATGGGTAGATGGATGGATAAATAGATACATAGGTAGATGGATAGAGAGACACACAAACAGTATGATTTTAAATAACTTAAAATTATCTGTTATGCATGGTTAGCTCATAACTATTTTATTATATATTTATATTGTAAAATAATTATTTTATTTTGCTATTTGAATCATAATGATTTTTCTCCCACCGATTTACAAGAGCGCTATGCAAAAATCATTGGTAGCCTTCAAACTGATTGCCATATAAGCAAAGAGAGAAATGAATAAGTGTGTACAAATTTCTGCATGAAGCATTCACATTTATAAATCAGAAAACCCATGCTCGTTTCGATACTTTGTAAGTTTTAAAGGGAATGATAGTGTGTGTGAGGGGATCCATGGGGAAAGGTTGAAGCAGAAATGAAGTAAGTGCCCCAAACTTTTCATACAGGTGTATTTTACAAAAAAGTGCTGAGAACGTCATGCTTTCAGGTGGGGACTCTGGAATAAGGATGCTTTACCAATAGATAAAAAGCAGTAAAAGCCCATTTCAAATAAAACGGAAGAGCTGCCTAAAGAGAAGCGATGCTGCTGACAGCCACTTGCCTTTCAAAGCATCTCCGTGGAACTCTGTGACAAAGCCTGTGTTTCCCAGTATTACTCCCACCTTTAAATTCGGGTATTGGAGGCCTCTGTGTTAGTTAGAAAGGCCATTAGCAGTTTCTTACTCATCAATAGCGTGACCTATTTTTATCTGATTGACTAGGGATTGAGGAATTGGAACTGGCCCCCTCTGATCACCGAATATGGATGAAAAGAGGAGAGGTCTATTGCATGAGATGATCAAAGGGCCAGAAGACCCAACAAGGAACTACAGTGTGTCCCAAACTCACAGCTCCTTGACACTGAGGGAGAAGGAATAGAAGCAAAAAGCAAAAGGGCACAGCGAGGCCTGAACCAGGCTGAGGAGGCTCCAGGCCCTGCCCTAGGACCGATGGGCATGCTAGAATAAATGTCCTCATTTCCTTGGCTGGTACCCATTTTTATGGGAACAAGTAAGGGGACCTTGGAAGATGTGCTTTTGAGGTCAATTCAGTGTCAGCAGTTTGTGACTATCTATGTGGCTTGTACATGAGATGCTTACAGAACAGCAGTTGGTCAGCAGCACAGGAAATGCTAACCATGGAGGTAGATGATACGTGGTAGACAGACAGATGAATAGATGTAGTATATCTATGTCTGTGTTTATATACTTTTACTTATTTGTATATATACACCTGTGCTCATATAGATGCATTTCGTAATTTCCACAGGACTTCTGTAATGTAATATGCAGAGAAGTATAGCGTGTTCTCATTTCTGTTCTTACTGAAATCCATCTGGACATCTAGAGTTAAATCCTGTGATCAACATGAATCCTACTGCTTTGTGTTATTACTAGCAGGTTAAAATTGAGAAAATGTGATTTTGTGTGTGTGTGAGAGAGAGAGATAGAGAGCAAGAGAGAGAGAGAGAAATACCATTCAGAAAAAAGTAAGCATTTTATCCCCAGGCTATTATTCCCTTGTGTTGAGCTAAATTCAATAATAAGAATGTATGTGTGTGGTGGGTGGGTGGGGGTGGGGAGAGACTGGCAAAACAGGCTCTGTTTTGCAGGGAATTGTGAAAAAAGAGAAATTCTCTTCAAAAAAATGGTAGCAACTGAGTAAGATTCAAACGATCCTTTGCTTCTTTGGGTTTAAAAGGTATACAATACACATTTTTGTACTTCATTGGTTGTTTTGAAAATTAAAGTTTAAAAAACACCCATCACAGTGCCTGTTGAATAGCAATTTTTCAAAGGAAAAATGATTGTTTCTCTTTGCCTGTCCCCACCTCAGTGGGGTCACCGGAAGCACACCCAGGACTGCGAAGTTCGTTGGGAAGGGGTGGTGATGTAACAGTTAAAAGAATGAGTTTTGTGGTCCAAGAGATTGGATTTTCAATGTGTCTCCATCGCTTCCTCCTTGTGGAACTTTAGGCAATGTTCTTTACTTTTTAAGGACCTGCTTTCCTTCTCTAGCATAATGCAGGTAATATTAATGACCTCAGAGGTTGTTGTATAATGAGATGCCATAATAAATGTGCTTAGCAAAGTGCCCGGCTCATAGCAAGCACATTGCTGCTGGTGATATTGTTATTATATTAAGTGGACGGCCCAGGTGCCCATATTTTGCTGGCATTCCTCATGTATTCTGTCAGCCTCTTTCGTTGTCAGAGGTAGCAGTTTCCTTGACCCTGACCCCAGATACAAGCTTGCCCCAAGGGTGTCTCATGATTTCCAGCTAGGAAGGCCGCTGTTTACCCAGAGGAAGGGACATTAACTTTTATTGGGGACCTAAGTCAACCCAGTGTCTAGGCCTGGGTTAATAAAATAGGGTCTTATTTTCATCAGGGCTTGGGACCCACTGCCTTAATCGTGGCACCTGAGTCCCTCAGCGTCTCCCCTGGCTCCCAAGGTACTCGCTCCTGCCTTTGGAGACAGGTTCTTTGCATTTTCCCCTCTAACTTCCTGCCATCACCAGGCAAGACCCTACTGCTCACATCTCCTGGGAGATGGCACCTCCTCGGGATGGCGCTGTCCCCTGCCTGGTCTCACAAATGTGGCTACAGGAAAGAGCACTGTCCTTGCCTTTATTGCTGTTTACTTACAGCTTGAGCGTAGCCGTTTCATCGAGGCACGCAGCACATACAGATTAAGTGGCAAGCTTTTCTCATAAAGTGAAGGACTAACGCACGCAGTCGGATGCAGAAGACATAAATCAAGTGGGAAGCTGTGCCCTTAAGCCTGGTACTGGCTGTGTGCTCTCCGTCCACCTGTCAGCGCCCAGGGCCAGGTTTCCCCCGCAGCTGGTCCCCGGGCACGGAGAGGCCCGAACTCACTCCCAGTGTCTGAGACACAACTCCAGACTCCGTCCTAGGCTTTGATTATGGATTCATCATTTCAATTTTTAGATTCGAACTTGTGCAAGTATTGATTGGGAGAATGTGCACTTAGTTCAATTAAAAAATTTTTCCTTTCTCATTTTCACCCACTACTAAGCTGTTCTTAATAGAACAATTATTTATGTAAGAAAATCATCTTACATAAATTCAGTCTGTAGTAAGCATTCTTAATCGACACCTTGGATAGGCTATCACTCACCCAGTAAGTTGAACTGAACCGAACCAAGTTCTCATTCAGTCTCTTCTTCAGCAAGTGTCCTGTGGGGGTCTATCGATCCATTCGGCAATCTTCGTGGGATTTTGCTCCCAGGAAACAACCACATGAACAGTTGTACAGGCATGGATCTCCCCTACAATGTGTCTGACAAATTTGGCAGCTTAAACAAATTTGTATACCTAGGAGACCAATCCATAAATAAATAAATAAAACTCAAAGAAGCAGTAACTTGAAAAAAAAAATCAGCTCTAATTTCTGATAATAAAAGAGTAATTAGCTTCTTATTCTAAGTTGTGCAACTTCAAGCAACAGGTCAGCATTCAACACCAAGTGGCACCCTACCCCAGAGGTTTCTCATAGATCCACCTGTAATGCTCAATGCCTAGGGGAGTGACCAGCAAAAGGAAGGAATAAATATGAAGCCTGTCCAGAAAGTACCCAGCCATGGACTATGAAAATTAGAGGCGTTGACAGCTGGGCTTTTCTGCACAGCCCTCGGGCATTGCTGGAAGCCAGAGGAGTTAGGAGTTCTCCCATCACCTAACGTTTACAGCTTCGAAAAGTACCACGTTGGAATCGGGTTGCATCAAAGTCACCCATTATATTTCCTTGCTCTTGGGGTAGACCTCTAAACGTGTGTTCTTCAAGAAATGTTCAGCCAAAATTTGGGAAGTCATAATGCCTTTAGTGTGCATTAGATTTGTACGTGCACACAAACTGATAAGAATATGTATTATTCCAAAACAAAAGGCTTATCTGTAGGACTCTAACTTATGAGTCGGATAAACTAAAGTATGTTCGTTAAACCACTTTCCCCAACATGCGTGCTTGGAGCCTAAGTGTGTCCTAAACTACGATCACCTCCCGCCCACCTTCACCCCGGGCTGCCGTTCTCCCTGTAACGGAGTAACCTCACCTGCGTGTTTGCTGTTTCTCTCTTGAGTGCAGGCCCTCCTCCTTGCCGGGACTCAGTCTCCCCTTCTGTACTCCGGCACCCAGCCCCTCCCCTTTCACGCCCAGTTGCCCCAGCTGCTTTCCATGTGAAACACAAATTTATCCTGGCCACTTCCCCGCCTAAACCCCCGTGGCTCTAGCCCAGCGGTTCTCAACCTGGGGGTCACGACCTCTTTGGGGGTCGAACGACCCTTTCACAGGGGTCGCCTAAGACCATCGGAAAACACGTATCAGATAGTTACATGACGATTCATAACAGGAGCAACATGACAGTTATGAAGTAGCAACGAAAATAATTTTATGGGGGTCCCCACAACATGAGGGGCCATGGCATCAGGAGGGTTGAGAACCACTGCCCTAATCTACACCGTGAGCTCCAGTCTTTCTGTGTGGAATGTGAGGACACACCCCCAAGCGTTTCCATCCCCCTTATCCCCCTCTATTCCTTTCCTTGTGCCTTGCTCTTCAGTCACTGAATTATTTGCAGTCACGTGAATAGGCGCGTGCTCACCGCCTCCCCCCCCCATGCCTACGGGTCCGCGCTGTCCCGTGAGCTTGAAATGCACCTGGGCTTTTCCTTCCTCTCCTCCTACTGCTTCATACCCTTTCTGCCTCATTCCTTTTCTGACTTTGAAACTCAAAACCAACATCACTTTCAGCAGAAAGCTCTCCCTGATCCCTTGCCATCAGCCTAATTGATTATTGATTTTATTATTATGTATTTGCTTAATTGCTTTCTTATTTTCTTTTTACAGATTTGTGTTACCTGCTAGATTATAAACCCTCTCCAGGCCCACACTATGTCTTAAGTTTGTTTATAATCTTGGTTGCCTGTTCTGTATTTATGACATATTAATATAATATGTAATTATATGTAATGCTACTTGAGTACTAATTTTGTAATACATGAATACACATGTGAAATAATACATGTTTTAAAGTCTATTCATATGTATGACCAGGTTATAAGTAAACTTTGCATAATGACTTCAGAGACCCCTCTCATGCTTTGTGGCTAATTACGCATTTGGGCCCCTTTTAGTATAGTATTATCTTATGACTCATTCATTGATTGAGCCTGTCTTTTGTGCGTCAGAAACTGGGCCAGATCCAGTGTAAGTATAAGCTAAAATAATCACCCTTAAAGCATCTAGATGCACGTATAGCAAGTGCTATGAAAGAAATGTGAATGGTGTTGTGAGAGTGTGGAAAGGAAGGCTCTGGCTTGGCTTAGAAGAGTTGGAAGAGTTGGTATTTGAGTAGAGAGATCTGAGGCTGGGCAGTGAACCAGGTGGAGAGGGAGGGCAGATGGGCCAGGCTGCTGGAAGAACTCATGCACTAGTGGGTGGATGTCGATGTCTCAGAGGATTGAGAGGACCCCAGAGAGGCCACAGCAGAGGGAGGTGCACTGCCATAAGGGAGGAGGCTGTGACAATTTTAGGGGTGGAGGGAGGAAATGAGGCAGGAATGTTACTTAAGAAGTACATCAGGATTTCCCCACATTGTGGTGATGGGGAGAGAGAGAGGTGGATTTGAGAACTATTTAAAGAGCAAAGTCAACATTTGATGATAGATTGGACTGTGGTGGTGATAAGCATAAAGATTGATTTTCAGAGCTGGTGGATTCTTCTACTGAGACAGGTAAATCAGGGTGGGCCAGCTGCTGTGAGGGATCATCAGAGAGGAGTGATCCAGTAGGTCTGCTTCGGACTGATGGTTTTAGGTGTTTTTTAGCATCAGAGTATTATCATATGCCATTTGTGGAATCACAGACATAGACAGAGTTAGGAGTGAGATAAGAGAAGGAACTCACTGCCAAACCATAAGAAATCCCAACATTTGTAACTTTGTGTAGGCAAGAGAGAGGAAAGGGTTCATTCTCAATTTGTGTTTATGTATGTGTTTTTATTATATCATATATTTTATGAGAAAGGAAAAAAAACAAACTTTTTTTTTAATGTGGTCACATAGCACCAAGAAAATGCAGCAGCTGAAGTCAGATTCTTAAAAAAAAAAAAAACAGCATAAATTAAATAGTATATCATCCAACAGATCACTACAAAATCTACTTGAAAAATGAAAATTACATGTCTACGTATAGCGTCATATTCTTTTTTAAATGCATTCATTCTGGGGGAGAGGTCAGGGATATTTTTAGTAATGCATCGCATTTAAAACGAATTATCTCAATTTGAATTAAACATAGATCAGTGGTCATCACCCAGGACAAATCCTCATGACTCAGTATGAGGATTAATTGCAGAAGCAATCATGTCTGTTATCTAATTATTCAAATCTTAATTATGACGCTGCTGGCCCAATTAGTCCAGAGCACACGGCTCATGCTAGAGATGGGGGATACTCAGCACCTGTGCCTAAGTGAGAGGCAGCCGGTGCCAAGAGGTGAAGGCATGGGAAGCGTCAGCTCACCTGCTATGAGGTGGGCAGGCTGAGAAAGGCACACGGGAGTGGTGGGATTTAGTCCCTGGCGGGTGGGGACAGGTAAGCAGAGGATGCCTGAGTGCTCCGGAGGCATCCTGAGCTGCAGAGCACTGCCTATCTCCCTGCTGGGTGCTACCATTAAAGAGAGAGAGAGAGAGAGAGAGAGAGAGAGAGAGAGAGAGAGAACGAGAGAGACAGAGAGACAGAGAGAGAGAGAGAGAGAGAGAGAGAGATGGAAAAGATATGTCTATTCCTTGTCGTTCACAACTGGATAATGCCTTAAAAAGAAATGAGCTTACAATGCATTTTAAATTAACATACATGTTTTTATATAAATTCTTTAGAATCACTTAATAGGCTGACTGGCCATACTGTTTTAAATAGGACAGAAAACAGTGACACTGTCTCATTTCAAATGGTACCTGTTAGTCTCACTGGGCTAAATTCAAGGTGTCAGTAGGCTGACTGTATGTACCGTCTGAAATGAGGCAGTACTGCTGTCTTCTGTCCCATGTAAAAGGGACATCAGGTCAGCCTCATCGTTTATGGCTTCTAACATTTACTTGATTCATGTTAGGCCTGTTAAAAGAAATGGAACGCTACAAATAAAGTATCTACTTATTGTAAGTATTAGTAATAAAATAATAGAATCTCCGATGGGTACTATTGATTTTGACTTTAGTAGCATATAACATATAGTATCTCAGCATCTGATATATTTGCTATTGTTGATTTTGACCATATTATAGAGGAAACATTCTATTAATAATGCTATTGATTTTCTATATATTTATTATTAATATTTATCCACCTTTCTTGTTGGCATAAAATCTGTATTGAACTATAATCCCTAGTGAAGGGGAAGTAGTGTGTAAAGTATGACAACACTGATTAGAACTTTAAGTACATCAACTTGTGACCTAGCTGTGGGTTCATTTTCACTGTCATCAGTTTTATAGGTTGCAGTTTTTATTCATTCACAATGTGCAAATGAAAGGATGTTTACATTCATTGAAGTTAGAGAATGTTAATCTCCATGAAATGTATATACATCTTGCTTCTGAGTGTAAGAGAATGATTTCAACTTTTCACGTTGGTTTCACAGAAAATCGCATTTCAACAAAATTAAAAGAGTTACGGGAGATTTTTTAGCATTGCAGCTCCATGTTCCCTTGTTATTGAATCACAATAAGAAACCCCGTTAGTTCTCTGCTACTGAGCAAATTGCTTTCCACAATTATGGTTTATGTTTTAATGGGGCTAGCTTCACATCAGCAATACTATTCCAAAGCTGCATTGCCTCTCGATGCTGCGTAGAACAGCACCCTGCCTACTTTACAAAATCCATGCCTCCCATGTTGCCTCTAAGGAAAAATATATAAATAAATGCTTGCCAATCTTGCTTCTGAGAGAGTTTTAATTGAGGATAATGAAACATCCCTAGCTTCAAAATGAGAGTATGGTGGCCACACAGCCCTTTAAAATGCTAATAGGCGGAAGGCATGCACGGGAGTTTTGTGAGGTGATGCAGCCACGGAATACTGTAGGTGATAGTTGGCCAAATTTAGCTGCCATAATCAGACCCATTTTTCCTGTTTCTATTTCTGATACTGACTTGAATGAAGGATTTAGGATGACATAAAGTCAGTGCCTTTGACACCAAGCACCCTGCCCTTTTAGCTTTAGGGCATCTGCATACTACTCATTAAAGGAAAATGATCAGCGAGAATTGCAACCCTTAATTATACGTGATTTACTCTCTGGAGGTCCCACTTGTTCTCCCCATTTCAGTTGTATTTCACCCTCAGAATACCTCTCACTTTAAATCCCAGTGACAACATGAACAGCATGTGCACACTTCAGCTAAGCAACTTACAATTCGAGTGAGTTGCCTCCACTGTAAGACATGAACTCAGAGGTGATAAAGCATGGCACTGCTTCAGTAAAATGGAATAAGAAATCACTTTGACAGAGCCTATATTCAGGCCTGGGTAGCTCACTGTGTGTGTGTGTGTGTGTGTGTGTGTGTGTGTGTGTGTGTGTGTTCTCTCCCCCTTTTTTTTCTCTTTCAAGGTCGATGTTCTTTGTTTTATGTGGAGTCGATCTTGTGTGACAGCACAGGAAGAAAAGTAGGCAGCCCAGGTTAATGCATTTGGGGTCAAAATGGACTTCAAAGTGAAGGGGATCAGCTCTCTTGAGACATTCAGCCAATATTCACAAGTTTAAAAGGAATCTTGGTTTAAATGGCCACTGTTATGGCGCATGCCAAGAGCTGAGGGAGGCACGAAAGGAAAACGTTCCGTTGCTTATTAAACAAAGAGAACCTCTTCATTTTCTTTTGACAAGGAGACAGCACGGAGGCGTGGTTGAGAATGATTTGCTTTTGCAGTCTCCTTCACCTGAGGGATTCACAAGTGGAATATTTTCATTTCCGAGTTGAAAGTGTGGGTCTCTGGGATTTGAGATGACAAGTGTCTTTCCCTACCTTCATCACCTGCCAACGACTTAAGCACCATCTGCCAAGGTGCCAGGCACTGTTTTATTGCTCCAGCAGGACTTCACCTGAGTTTGTGTGAGCGTTTGCATAACAATGATCTTATGGGAACCCCCTGAGCTTATGGGCAACAGCGGTGATTTATAAAAAGAACACCTGAAAAAAAAATTCTGACTTAGCCACTGAAAACTAAGATCAGATCTTAATAATTAATTTGTATATATGAGTTTCCTCAAAATTATTATGAAATTTTCCATCTTAATATCCATTTGCTCTTATAAATGTATATTTTAAATAAATTAAGATATTCTAGAACAGTTAAACTTGGACTGTAACAGGATACATAAAACCGTTGTTAAAATTTTCTTCAAGAAATATACTTAGTTGGATATTTTTCATGAATACTTTTTGTTTTATTAAATACTGTTTCTAATTTTTCTAATTCTGTTTTTATACCTTTATTTCTATATGACTCCACATTAAAAAAATACTGGTTCAAGTTTCTATCACCTGCGTTATTAAGAATTAATTTGTTCTCCAACATTTTTGTTGCAGGTACATAACAAGCTATAGTATCTACCGCTTGGCTGCTCTGTCTCTCACACTACTGTCAAAAATATATAGAAATAGGTTTTAGTTTTCTTTATCTACAAACATTCACAATCTGTATTTTTAGGATGGACTGCAAAAACTCTTCTCTGTGAAATCTAATGAAAGAAGTGAACAGATAACTGGCATGATTCAATTTTGTTTCAGGATTTTCAGTGAAGGACTATATAGCCTTTGACTTTCAAAAATGTTCCTCTCAGATGTGTACACATAGTTTGAGCTTACTGTGAGAGAGGAACTGTTACTTTTCTACTTTTTCCTCAATTGTATGCTTCATGTACAAGATGTATAACATGAAGATTCCTAATAATGTTAGGCACTTTACTCAGCCAGGGAATTCCTACGCAGGAGCTCTTAAGGAGAGGAGATTCTCATTGTGAGGGATACCCAAATGAATGTCTACCAGGTGTATTTAGAATCAAACAAATGACACAAGAGTTTTTTCTCAGCGTGTTTTGGGAATTAGGAATATATTTGATTTGCCTAGCATCTCCTACCCTTTGCTATGAAGTCCCTCAATATTATTTTGTGGTATTCTTAGTAAAAGTCACATGTATATTCTTCTTTTGTAAACCTTAGAATATATGAATAATTTCATAGAGGTAGAAATCTCTTTTGTGGAATAAGTGTAAATGGAACTTATCCCTGAACACCTCCTTCATGTCATATTTCGGTGACAGGTTATCTCTAAAACACCTGCTACAAAATAAAAGACCTTGCTGTGTTGTCAGATACTTGTTTCTATGGAGCTTCTTTACTTACCTTCTGAGGTAGGAGCACCAGCCTTCTCTCACTTACACACCTAAATTTGCTTCAGACAAGGAAGGGTAGATAATGTCATCCATGATAGATGAAAAGGGACATACTGTGGAAGTCAAGGTAAAGATTTCTTTGATTCTGTAGTGCACAACTATTTCTTCCGAGCCATTTAGGATTCAGGTTGCATCCTAATAGCTCAGGTGGGCCATTTCTGCAAGAATGAGTTTTGTAATAAGCCTGGAGATATGCTCCAAAGAAGAGGATTCTGGTTTACAGCTGTGCAAATGGAATATTTTAATTTCAAAGAAAAGGAGGAAGGAGGAATATTTACAATTAAACATTTTGAGATGGTAAACTGAGTCTTCATAACTTAACAAAGCAACCAACCCAAAAAACATTTATTAACTGCTGACTGGGTACTAAGCATTGTGCTAAAGCTTTAAGGAAAAAAATCTTGAGTTGGCTCCGTTTTCCACATGGAAAACGGCAAGTAATGGGTTACTGTCTGGGACAGGGTCATTCACAGAAGGGTGACAAGTGTGGCCAGCTCACCCCATGACTTTGTCTAGTTCTGCACATGTGAAGCCACTACTGGAGTCTTAGTGACAATTAAGCAGCATTTATTTTTGCAGTTGAAAAACTAGTTTCAAAAACAGAGGATCATTTTATCAATCCGTCTCACGATTTCCTTTCAATTTAGGAGTCCATCAAGAATGAGAATGATTTTATCAGCTCTTACCATGTTATATTTCTGGTATATTTAGTCCTCCCTGCAATCTTAAGAGGAGGCATCATTGCCTATTTTGTAAATAAACAGTTAAGAGATATTCAGTGACCTAACACCAAACCCTTAGTGATTCAGAAAACTGGAAGGTTTGCTCTGGTCTCTCTAATTCTAAATTTCGTGGTCTTCTAATTACTAAGCCACTTGTACTCTGTTTCCAAACGGGTCATCCTTCATATGTTAGATCGGAATATAAAAATAAGCCATAAGTAACTCCTATTCTAGTCGTTGTCACATAGTGTCCTCTTCAGCTATTGGTCCCCTTACTTGGGGGAAGGAGGGGGGGATTTCTGATTTTTTAACTGCTGTCTTGATTTATTCAGTTTAATGACCTTACAAAATGTCTCTTGGCTGTCTTTTAACATTCCACTTGAACGTCAGTCAGTTCCGTCACGCTCAGCTGATGCGGTGTCCCCTGTGGGTTTGAGTGAGTTTCTCGCTGAGGATCCTCCAGAATGCCATAGGCAGTAGCCCTTTCCCTTCCATCACCGGGTCAGGAAGGGACCTTGGTGACTAGCATGAGATAGAATAAATGCTATAAGAGTAATATTTTTGGTTTCCATGAATTCCACGAGATAAAGACACTTACCTCCCTGGCTCTTTGATCTGGCTATCACCATAGCGTGCTCTTTCCTTTGGCAACCAAACATATTCAAAGAGTGATTTGTGCTGTAAGTTCTCATGCTCCCTGTGCCAATTACTTTTCAATGCAAATAGATTCATTTCTGTCTAACTCCAATAAAGATGCACTTAATAATTCCAGCAAGAAATTGTAATCACCCAGATTTATGGGCACCATTTTATTCAGTCATCATCTTAATTCACTGCTCTCTCTTCTTTAATGTCTCATGTTGCTTGTTTGTTATCACCCAACTCCCTTCTTGTTTTCTTTCTGCACTTGCAGCCATTTCTTACTCATTTTCTGGGGCTCCAATCCCTCTGTTTTCTTAAAATGTAATTGTCTCCGAACAGTTTGGTGTCTTTATGTTTTCAGCACATCCAAGGCTTTATACGCTGCCTGGACCAGTGACTCCCAGATATGTTTCACCAGTTCATCGCTCTCTTTAGGCACTATGTACTTATCTCCATATCCTTCTAGACTTCTCCATACCCAACAACTCAAACTCAGACTGTGTGAAGTGGAAGTAAGCTCCTTCTGCTGTCCATCCGACTGTGACTTCCAGGGCTGGTCATTTCTCATGAGCTTCCCCTTCTATCTGGTATAGTTCAGCCCGTCAGAAACAGGCCCTGCGTTAATATAATTGTTTCTGTTTTACTTTCTCCTCCTTAGCCCAACGGCTATTGCCTTCATCAGTATTTCTCAGTTTAGGCGAGAGCTTGGGCTGTTAAAGTATTCTCCTAAACAAGTTCTCTGCCTTTTAAAAATCCCCCCGCTCATGCAGATCCTAGTTTCCTGCTGTATGGAAGTTCTGAAAACAAAAATTAACCATGTTTCTACCCTTCACTATCCTCTCCAGTACCTTTCACTGCAACACCTTACATATCCATTCCTTTAGGTGAGCAGTTGTGGAGATTAAACCATCTGCCGGGCTAGGTTCTAAACAATGGTGGCACCGAAGCTGCCCTTGTAGGGGCCTTAGTCAAATAATCTGACAAACAAATGTAAAATTACATCCACTGAAGTGACCTGAGGAGCGTGGGAACTCAGGCAAAAAGATTTTAAGTGGAAAACTGAAGAATAATAAAATCTAGGTTAGAAAAAAAATTTAAACAAAGGAAACAAATTAACAAAATTCTTTAAATGGGAAGAAACTCAGACAATTTCAAGAAATGGAAGGCCAGTGTGTGTGAACACAGAGAACGAATAGGAGATTGTAACTAATTAATCAGGGCTGTCAAAAGCATACATCTGGTCTTCATCCTAAATTAAAAAAACAATCAGTTGAAGGGTTTAAGAGTAAAGGGGGAAGTGATACGATCAGAAAACAGATGGGAAGACTTTGGGAGAACTTGGGATAGAAGGATTGTAATGATTATGGAGAGAAGCAGCCGGAGATAAGAGATATTTTAGAAGTAGATTCTTAATGTGTACTTAAAACATTTAAGGTGCTTGTTGATGGAATGAACAGAGGAAGAGAGGAAACAAAAAGAGGAAGATGTCAAAGAATGACCCCTAAATATCTAATGTGCAGAAACCAATGAATGTAGGTACCCTTCCCTGATCAGGTACCAAGAAAAAAGGACGTGGGTTTAAGAGAGACACGGGCTCAAATGCTGAGGCCTGCCTGTGCGTACATTAGATTTAATGTGCCTGTGCAACATAAAACATAATGATCACAAAGAATATGTGGAAATCTTGAGTATAGGGAATAACACTAAAATTTTTATGTTGTAAGTAAGCCTATACATGAAACAGAGGTTGAAATACAAATTTTGGAGACATTGGAACACAACTGATCTTTAGAACCGTAGGAATAAATGTCATTAGGTAGACAGAGAATAGAGAACTCAAAGGAAAGAAAGCCAAGGATGAGTCTTCAAGAATTTCATCATTTTTCGTTCCCCAGCCAAGGAACTACCCACATTAAAAAAAAAAAATCATCTTTTGATATCTGTACAGGGAATAATACACCTGAGAAGATTGCAAATGGGGGACAGGGACAGACACTAAGAGGAAAAATGTGAGTGTCACGTGATAAACATGAGAGGAAAAGTCTCAAGGTGAAGGGGGTGATTGAAGATCTTTAAAGCTATGAGTACAGAAAAGCCTGCCAGTGTTTGTTAGATTTGTCCACAGGAGCCATGGGGATGATTTTGTCAGCAGCTTTTGTGAGTAATAATAATCAGAAGTCAAATTAGAACATTAGTGAGAGAGAAAGGAGAGCACGGAGGTTCAGGTAGTACCTTGTGCTTCTTGGTAATTTTGTTGTGAAAAAGAAGAAAGGATGATGGGTTATCCATCAGGGGGTCTGTGTGCTTATTAATTTAAAAGACTCGGATAGGTTTATATACCCAGAAAGAAGATTTAGTTTAAAAAAAGCAATGTCAAATGTATGTGAGCGTGGGCTGATAAATTCTGCCTCCGTGCTAATTTTTTGTTGTTGTTATATTGGACATACTGGATAGAACTGGTTCTGTGTAGTCACATGGTGTCTCCCCTCCATCATTCTTGACCTTGCACACACAGATGCTTGCGTTTTTCACCCAGTGCACGTCGAAATGGAAGCGTGTTCAGACGTTCGGTTCAAACAGCACTCAAAAACTCAGGCCTCTGATGGGAAGGTCATGTGGACTGTTTTTTGGAATTCTGAATGCATCATTCTTGCAAGCTTCCTTGAAAAAGGAGCAACAATAAACTCTGAACGTTATAGTGGAACTCTTACTGCATAAAAGGAAGAAGCAAGTACATTGGAATAAGAAATAAAACACTTCTTCAACGCGACACCAGGGCTCATGCAAGTGCAGCAACAAGAGATGCCGTTCAGCGCCTGGACTTCTCAGTGCTGCCGCCTCCACCATATAGCTCAGGCCCGGCTCCTAGTGATTTCCACCTGCTCCCAAAACTAAAGGAACACTTAAAGGGCCAGTGCTACATCTGTGATGCGGAGGTGAAGTCCACAGTGAGGAGATGGTTTCAAACACAACACGCTGATTTTTTACAGGATGGATTTCAAAAACTAATGCAGCCTTGGTGGATGTGTATTGAAGTATGTGCTGATTTTTGTAAAAAAATAATTATACAGCTTTGAAAATAAAAGATAGAGATATATTTCTTTTTTATTTTATTAAAGTATTTTTTCCGTTCATTTTCTATTTAAGTGGAGGTAAAATGTATCAGCCTTTCTCTTCGGAGAGAGAAAGCATAATTCAAGATGCCCAAAATAATGTGCCAATAGATGTCTAATGGAACCATGTGCCCCTGTATAGGCAAAACAATCAGTTCCAAAGCAGGAAATTGTCATAGATTCCATTGGTAACTGTATTGTATGGCCTAAAAGCATTCCATTTCAAAACTTTAGAAATTACACCAAGTAATCAAAATTTTGGTGAAAGGATTGTCTTACCTATGGAAGTAGATACTTCATCTTCCATAGAAGGAAAATTTTTTTAGAGGACACTGTAGATTCAGGTTAATTTGTATGTTTAAGGAAGAAAGATGAGGTAGTCTCCAATATGTAGGTCTACTTTCTTCTCCTAAGTAGATAACAAGGTCATCTCTTGAAAGGGTGTCTGAAAATAAAACGTTCTAAGAGAAAAATGAGCAACTTTAGAGTGGATTAGGTAGAAAAAGTAGCAAGCTTAGGCAGTCAACTAATTAATGATCTAGGTTATTTCCTAGTTTCCAAGCTCCTTGATAAGTGAGGGAGTTGAATCAGATCTAGTCTCTTTAATATAATCGATCCTCAACTATCCTTCAGTCTTAGACTCACAGGTCTTCCCAGGCAGGCTTTCCACAGGTCCCCTGACTGCACCTTGAACTTGCCCAATCTGTTTGAATATGTGAGTTGCCTTCTCTGCTTGGTACTGTCCCTTCTGGTGAACTAGTGCCACTCATTTTTTAAGGTGCAGATTGCATAATTTTCACACTCTTAATACCTACCTAAATGTCTAATGTCTAGGACTTTGTAGGTCATCATTTATTAGATTGAAGGACACATTTGTTTAGTCACTTAATTTAGGCATGAGTTATTTTGAATTTGTTTCTGATGATGCCCTCTGCAGCACTGTTGATTTTCATCGAGTGGGAATACTAACATGGTTGAATTGAGAAACATTTTTTAAAAAACATTCTAGGACACAAAAGCTGTATGCCATAATCAAGTTTCTGTTTTTGTTTTTGTTTTTTTAACTTCTGAGTAACTACCTCTTAAGGTTAGTTTATTGCATTTTATAAGAAGGTTAATTTGAATTTTAGATTTGTATTAAAATAATTAACTTCTGAACATTTAATTTAAATCTTTCAACTTTAAAATAATGAGCAAAATATCATAGTGTGTATTTAATTTCAATTAAATACTTTTAAGGCAGATTCCAAAAAGCTATAAGTGCTTTCTATTTATAGTACTAAATTTCTTATTGGACAAATGCAATTATATCTGCTTCAAAGAATAGTCTATAACATGTCATAAACCCATATTTGATAACAATACAAATAATCACATTCAAATTACTTTTGCTTCCTCACATCCATTATCTTTGGAAGAAAATACCATAAGGAGTAGCTATCCAAGCACGTAGAGGTGAATGCCATTTGGTGTTGATAAATACGTACATCTGAGATGCTACATTCGTGGTCAGTTTCCTGATTGCCACCATTTACTGACTGCCCGTTATGTGCTGGGTACTTCCCTAAGTTTTCAAAATTTGTAAGATCATTTTTAACCCTAGGAGGTAGGTATTATCACCTTCATATTTCCAATGATAAACTGCATTTCAAGTGCATTGAACTTAGGCCCCATTGAGCCCTCACCTCACAATCTTAACCTATTGTGCAAGTCTATCTTTTCAGAGTTCAACTATTAAAAGATTTTCAAATGCACTTGTTACTATTAAGGTATAATCAACTAATTAAATCAAATTTGGAAGTAGCTGTGTATAAGATAGAAAAGAAAAGTCCCTTTAACCTCAAACTCATAATAATGTGAAGACTTTCTTTCCTATTTTCCAGTTTTCTTTTGGTATAAAAGATACACAGCACAGATTGCCTCCCAATATTACAAAATTAAAACAATTCGTAATGCCCAGAGTTTGCAGAATGTGAGAACAAAGGGCACCCCATGGACTATCAGTAATTAGTATGAATCGGTAGAAACTTTCATAATGGCACGTTAACAATGTGTGTTAAATGTTAACAGCATATGTCTGTCCAATGACGTTAGCTTCTAATAATTTAATTACTAGAAATCATTAGAAAAAGGTACAGAGATGTATGATGACTGTTCATTGCATGACACTGCTGTTTATAACACAAACAAGTTTTCAAATACCAGAATTATGCCCAAATTTAAGAAGACATTTTCGGCAAAAATATTACTATTTAGAGATACACTCATAGATATTTATAATTTTGAGGCTCAACACTACCCTGTGTAGCAATAACATACATAATAATTCAAAGAAGGCTTGAATGAGCCTGTGAATAGTTAAATCAATGATATCTCAGGATAGCCATGGCATTTGAGCTGAGTCCACGCTCCTCTGGGTAATTTCTCACTTGGACCAGTGCTGAGAAGGTAGCCATCTGGAAGAGTTCAGCTTTGGTCTCTGATCCGGAACCTGAATAGAAGTTAGTCAGAAAAAGGGAGAGATGTTAAAGTTCTGCTAGACAAAGAAGCATGCTCTAGTAGACCTACAGAGATGAGAGAAAGCCTGGAGTATTCAGGTTATTTTTTGGTGCTCCCGGAGCATACTGTGGAAGCTAGCCAGAGCAGAAACACACAGCTGGAAAAGTGTGCAGGAGTCCAATGCTTTCCTTGCTCTCACTATCAGCAGCAATACCCATAATTTTCATTGCCTGTTTTTCAGAATTTGAAGACATAAAATGCTATTTTATTATTGAAATTAAGAGTTGACAGGGCTATACTATGAATATACCTACTTTTTTTTTATCCATGTGATTTCTCTACCATATTTGAAAACTTACAGTGATTTGGAAAAAAGCTAAGAGAGAAAATTCTAGATCATGTGTTTAGATAAAAGAACGTGTGATGTAATTCCTCTATAGATTGCGTGCCTGTGTAAGTGTTTGACTGTGGTAGGTGGGTGGCTTTCATCACTTATTTTCATAGTGTCAGAGAACAAGGTTGCCCTAGGATAGCAGTCATGATGGCTGTCATCCAGGAACATGTGTGATTAGTTTCTAAATGCAAAAATCCATCTGTACACAGCTCTATTAACTTTCAAAGCTATATACACATTCACCAGAAAAGTGACTCCCGATTAAAGTTTGTACTTAAATATGGATTTTCTTTGAATTCATGAAATTTTCTAGGTCGATGGCATACCTACTTGTAGTACGTAATTTAAGCATGGGGTTCATACATCCCTCCCCTGTGAGGCAAGGCCTTTCAAGTGCCAAATTCTACAGGGTTATTCTCACACTGAAATTATGGAGAACGTCCTTTTGTTTATCAATATATTCTTATTTTCATTCAAAAGATAAATAACAATTAATAACAACAAAGCAAAGCCATTTCTGTATAAAAAAATAGATTCTAGAAAACAATGTACATAATCTGGGGATTTGTTGACTCTGTTGTACTGTAACCATGTGAATTATATAAACACTTTGATTAATGGAGATTTCTTCGGAGCTGGCAATATGCTGGGTACTGAGGATGCAGTAATAAGCTAGAAAGACAAGTTCCCTCTTTTACAGCGTGTATACTCAGTGAAGCAATAAACAAGTAACTATGTGTTATATCAGGTTATTTAAGTATCGCAATAAAGAATGAAAACTAAAGTTAGAGTAAGGAGGTAGAGTGTAAATATGCATCTGCATGTGAGATCCAGTGATGAAAGCAGGATTCTCTGAGCAGACGGCATTTGAGTCCAGACCTGAGGAAAGTAAAGGGAGAGAGTATGAACGTGCCTAAGTGACTGGCGTTCCCAGGAAATGTGGCTAGTGATGAGTGAGGGAAGTGAAGGGAGGGTCGTAGATTGCAAAGGAGATCCTACAGGGACTCTGAGTTTGGGTTTTGCTCCTAGCATAAGGGGTGTGGTATCTAAATAACAGTGTTGTCCTCCCTGTGGGAGAGATTTAGTTTTATTATAGGGAAAGTAGAAGCAGGAAGACCATATAAGGCAGAAAGTGATGACCCAGAGTAGGGTATTTATAATAGAGAGATGGAGCCAAGTGGAAGTATCAAGAAGATATTTGAGATAGAACCAACCAGACCTGCAGTTAGAACAGATGAGCAACAAATAAAAGATGGCATTAAGAATTTGGTATGAGAAACTAAATTACTAGTTATTTAGATGAAGAAGCCAATAAGAAAGCAAACTACGATTTAATTGAGCAGAGAGTGTCACATAAAAAATGTGGCCATCTGAACATAGTCATATGTATCTATAAAAGAATGACTCTTTCCTAAAACACATTGATTAAGATATTGTATATTGACCATAAAAACTTGAAACATATTTTCAAAGGATAAAAAAAAAGGAAAAGGAAGTGAAAGAATTTACATGGCTTTAGTCTTTCATTTAATATGAAATGCCAAAATTTTGCTTCTGCATTTATATGTAAGACCATTGTCCTAGGTTATAGGGGTCCAGGAACACACAGCACGAGCACCAAAGATGTGTATATAAAATAGAGGTGTATATAGCAGCAGTGTCCAACCTTTTGGCTTCCCTGGGCCACATTGGAAGAATTGTCTTGGGCCACAAGACAAGAAGGTTGCAAAAATATCTAATAATATTTAAGAATTTGTGTCAGATTGCACTCAAAGCCACTCTTGGCTGCAGGTGGGACATGCCTGGTACAATATTTATTAAAAAAACTATTTGGGGAAAATGTGTAAGCTAAGAAGTAGGGTAATTTATATGATCTCCTGATCTCTCAATAATCCACAGAGACATGCTAAGATTAGATAGATACAGCTGAACTGGAATCTTGGCAGGGAAGGCTGCCTAGAGAGAGCCCGGCTGTAATGGTCTACGGATTCCTAGGGGGAAGACGAAGACCCACCTGGGAACTCTGTTACAGTTGGTGCCTCCTGGGTGAGGAAGTGGCTGAGTTAAGGAGGGAAAGCGCCTGATCTCTGCTCCTTGTATCATGTGGCTTTTTTCTCAAGCTAATGCAGATGAGCTGAACCAGTTGCGTGCTAAGCCACTGAGGAGATGGAGGAAATGAGCCTCCAGGGGTACCCCGATTCCTGTCTTCTCCTCCTCAGTAGGCTTCATTCTTCCACTGGCATTTTCACTTCCCCTTGCAGTTTGACCACAGAGATGCCACCTCTACAAATTCCTTTTTCAGAACTGTCCCATTCAACCCACAAATCCTTAGCTGTGTTTTTAAAATTAACACCATATTCTCTATAATTTTAATTATAAAATTTTACTTTTTAAACTGATGTTTAGGAACACTTAAACATAGAAAACAGGCAAATACATATATACGTATTTTGTTCTTTTCTAACGTTTCCAAATGGTTGTATATCTACTTTTCCTTTGGTCTTGAATTCTGTGCCTCTACCATTTAACAGGATAACCTGATAGTCATAGGGGAAGCTACCGTGTTTCCCTTTGTATTATAAACATATGTTTTTCTATAATCTGACAATAGATAAATCCTTCACTTCTTATCAAGGGAAATTTGGCTGTATGGTTTTCCTCATTAATGCTGTCAATAGGTGACATGTAAGCGAAATATTGACAATTTGTCAAACCAGGTGTGATAAGAGTCTATTCAGCCTAAGAGGAAGAGACGTGTTTAATTTTTATGTAATTCATGAAGCCACTTTTTAAATTTTATCTGAAATGTGTGATTGAGATATAAGTATTTTTGTACTCAATGATAAATCATTTAATACACATTTTACTTAATAAGTATTTAGTTGAAATTTTTTTTTTTTTTTTTTGCTTTTTGGTGTGTGGGCAGCTCCCTGACCAGGAATCGAACCCAGGTCGCAGCACTGACAGCGCCAGCTCCGAAGCCCTAAGCCACTACACCATCAGGGAACTCCCCTAGTTGAAATTTTTAACCTAACTCTGGGTAATTAGGTATGGACTACTTCCAACAATTAACATTTGTAGAGAGAAGACTAATAAAGAAACTAAGTAAAGTCATTAGTGCATTGAGGTGGTTCCCAGTGTCTGATATTTGTAAAATAGCTACATTTATTTTAAAATTAATACAATTTATAATATTTGATTAAGCTTCCAGTTTTGCAAAGTGATTTGACTCAAGGTGTATATGTGGTTATGCATATGTAAAACATAATCAGTGACCAAAGTGTGAGGGATGCTTGCTAATTAGAAATCCACATTAATATAGCCTTTTTAAGGGTACTTTGCCTCAATTTTTACCTGTCTTGAAGACAAATGGTATTGACTAATTTCTGTGGTTCACTTAATAGAAAAGGTAAAACACCATTTATTTTCATTATAATCTGGATTAACCATTCCTTTTCTTACCTAGAGCCATGTCAGAACAGATTTTACAGTTCATGACTTGTGTCTGATTTCTCACTAAATCCTAGACATGTATTTTGGATAGAAAAAAAAGACAAAACTTGATTTGGGTTTTGGCAAGATTTTGGAAATGCCGTAGGATCTCGAACCCATTAAATATTAATAATTTTATTATAGAAATAGGCACATAAAATATTAGGTACACAGTACTACTTCTTGCTTGCATATTTCTTGATCTAATAGTAATTTACTACTAAATCAAATGAAATTTGAATCATTTTTTAGTAGTTGCAAGGTTGCTGGATGCTAAATGTCCCATGAGCTGAAATAAATACAAAGACAATGGAGAGACAAGCATGTGCAATGAAGACACTGCAGGATTTAGTTAAAATGTGAGCCCATTTCAGTTTTGACTTTGTAATAAAACATGTTTTTATCTTTAACTTTCTCATAGGTAATATCAATTCTTGATTTAACCACCTGAAATGTTTGGTGAACATTAAATAAAACACACCTATTTTGCAAGTAATTTGTGAATCACAAATCATGACACTGGCACGCTCTTAATGCATTTCACAGAACATTCCCCTACTATGAACAACAACAGAAAATGATTCCTGGTCAAATAGAGTTTGGAAATATAGCAAACTACAGTCATTCCACTTGGAGTGGCATATTGCATATTAACTTAAACAGGCTCAACAATTTTTTTTAAACTAGAATTTTTCAGAAACATTGAAATGAAGGACTTTATTATATGGTACTTATTAGCACTGGCAAAAAATACTGTGCCATAAAAAATACTGAGGAAATTATACATTAGGTAAATGCTAGTTGTGCCTTTATTACTATAGTATAGTAGAAGTAACTGTAATGATGTGAATAGCTGTCACATACGTAGACTTTCCTTGTAATAAAAGCAGTACAAATGATATTGTGCCATCTCATAGAAACCAAGTGTTAACCAATGTTGTAAACATCAATTAATGCTTCAAAAGATTTGCTATAATTATTGTAGGGGGTTAGACTTAGAGTTCCCTCAAGTCTATCCCAATAGTAAGATATATATACTCACATATTGCAAGATATAAATTATATTCTAATATATATATGTATATATGTATATATTTAAATTATACATTTAGTTGTAAAATATACATATAATACATAATATGCACATCACCAAAACTATGCTAAATAAAAATTTAAAAACAAAAATGTAAACAATATATTACAGCAGAGTCTAGAAATAAACAGTTTAGCTGGAGGTTGTGTCTGAGCATGTGACTATGTTGAACTTTGTATTGTTAATATGACCTCTAGAAGAGCATGCATGTCAGATGTGAATGTCAGTGGGTCAGATTATTGAATCTCATGTATTGTCTGCATTTGAACTTGAAAGAGGATGGGTTGTGGATCATCCCCAGAATCATAGAATTATGAAAAGTTCAGTGCAGTGCCACAGAATCAAATGGACTACAACTTTCTGTTATTTTGCTGTGTGAAACTTGCATTGAAACGTGTTTGAAATTAATAGCACTTAATACATTTATTATTATACAGTAAACTCTTTATTAACCAGAACTCAAGGAACTGGCACTCTCAAGCGATGGGCAAATTTTTTCACTGGTTGCTTGAGATTTTGCTGGTTGCTTGAGAGTGCCAATTCCTTGAGTTCTGGTTAATGGGGAATTATATTATCCAGCATCTATCAATACCAGTGGTTGCCAGTTAACTAAGAGTCTATTGTATTATAAATATCAAGGATAGGAAAGAAAAGAGTGATGTACATTCAGGAAAATATAAGAATAATAGCAGTCTCTATACTGTTGTCTACCCAATAGACAGCCCCATTTTTCTCTGTTGAGAGAATACTAATTGTGTTCAAAAAACCATATTTGTTCATGAAGCCGTGGAATTCAAGGAAGGATAGGCAAGGCACTGACTGGGTCAGGAACATAGGAAACACACAGAAAGAGTCTAGGACCTTGATGATGATGTTGAGGTGTTGAATTAAAAATCAAATTAAACCACTTTATTTCTGGATTTCTCATTTTGAAAGATAATTTATTGTATGATTTTAAACACATTGTGTTAGGGTTTTATTTTATTTATAGCCCAAATTATCCTAATGGATAAATAATTAGAAACATCTATTCTTTTCCCAGATGCCATAAAATAACATCGTATACCATTTTTAAAATTTTATCTGCATTAAAAAAAATTCTGAACACCTAAATCCAAGGTTACACTGAGCTAAAAATATCTTACCCAAAGAATGGGAAGCAAATGGCAGGCTATACACGTAAAGGGAAGCTCAGGTTCCTACACATCTGACTTCCATTCTTGCCTTCTTTCATGTTTCTCTTTTCTGGCTCTTCTTTAACTAATTGTACATAGTTTTTCTTCAATGAAATAGATAAGCACATGATACATAACCAAACACTTTCATGTTCCTGAGTAAGGGAGATAAGTTACTGTAAGTGTAAGCCTGAGACATACAATATCATTGAGTAGTTAAGCAGTTCAGAAAAGTCAGTTTTCTGAACATTGTTCACTGGCTCTACCCCTTACTAGCTGTGTAGCTTTGGGAAAGTAATTTAAGTGTCTATTTCCCAGGTTCCTCATCTAAAAAAATGAGTAAATAGCACCTATATGCAAAATTACTATAAGAATTCAATACTTATAAAAGTGCCTGGCAGATAGTGAGCACTCATATAATGCAACTAAAAACAGTGCAGAATGCTGCCCTTTGCTTTGCTTATTCAGAAAGCCCAAGTGTATTGCAAAGGGTATATCCTTAAATCAATATCTATTGCACTCCTGTTATCAGAGAAAGTAATTTTCCTCATGATCATGGAACACCCAGTCACTGATATTACATTGAAGCAACATCTTATAATAACAACGTTTAATAGCCATATAGTACATTTATTCTAAGTAGCTAGGAGCACTTTACAGACATTATCCAATTAATCATTACAGATCCCTTTGTGGTAGGTCAGAGTTATTATCTCAGTGTTAGAGATAATGATAGGAATGTACAGAACCAGTGGGCTCCTTGCTAAATCTGAACACCTGGTTCAGTGTGTAGCTAGGAATAGAAACAAAGGCTTGATTCCCTGTCAAGGTTGCTGTTAAGTGGACCATGCTAGCTCTTGAACTACATATTCTTAAATTGTTTCTTTCTAAATAATATGTAAACATCTCTAATGTTAACTGTTAAAAATGGCAAGAATAGGTGTGTGTGTATGTGTGTGTGTGTGTGTGTGTCCCTTTGATAGTGCCTGTGTTTAAGCATATAGCTACTAACCTTTTGATTTGAAATTCCCATGAATTCTCACAACTTAGAATGCTGCTTAATTATTTTTCCTTTTTTTATGATTTTTAATTGTTAAATTTATTAGGGTGACATTGGTTAGTTAAAATTGCATAGGTGCCAGGTGTAGAATTCTACAGTACATTATCTGTGTGTTGCATTGTGTGTTCACCACCCAGAGTCAGCTCTCCTTCTATCACCTGTGTTTAACTCCCCTCCTTCCTCCTGCACCCCTACTGCCCCCTTACCCTCAGGTAACCACTAAATTATTGACTGTGTCCATGAGCTTTTGTTTCTTCTTTGTTTTTAGTTTTATATTCCAAATATGAGTGAGGTCATATGGTTCTTGGTTTTTTTGTGCCTGGCTTATTTTGCTTAGCATGGTGATCTCAAGTTCCATCCATATTGTTGCAAATGGCAGTATTTCATCTTTTCTTGTGGCTGAGTAGCATTCCATTGTGTATATTGGCCACAACTTCTTTATTTAGTCACCTATCAAAGAGTACTTTGTTTCTATGACTTGGCAACCATGAACAGTGCTGCTATGAACATTGGGGTACATATGTCTCTGCAAAGTAAGGTTTTCTGATTTGGGGGGTAGATACCCAGAAGGGGGATTGCCAGGTCATATGGTAACTGTTCTTAATTTTTGAGGAACTTCCTGTCCTCCACAGCACTTGTACCAGTTTGCACTCCCACCAGCAGTGTGTGAGGGTTCCTTTTTCTCCACATCCTCTCCAGCACTTGCTATTCCTGTCTTGTTGCTAATTGCCATTCTAACAGGTGTGAGGTGGTTTTGCTTTGCATTTCCCTAATAGCTAGTGAAATTGAGCATTTCTTCATATATCCGTTGGTCATTTCTATGTCTTCATGGGAGAAGTCTCTGTTCAGGTCCTCTGCCCATTTTTTAATTTGATTATTTGCTTTTATGTTGTTGAGTTCTACAAGTTGTTTATATATTTTAGATATTAGCCCCTTATCAGAGGCATTGTTTGAAAATATTTTCTCCCATTTGGTTGGTTGCCTCTTTGCTTTGTTGATGATTTATTTTGCTGTATAGAGGCTTTTGCATTTGATATAGTCCCATTCATTTATTTTTGCTTTTACTTTTCTTGCCTTTAAGGTCAAGTTCATAAAGTTCTCCCTGAGCCCAAGGTCTATGAGTTTAGTATTGATGTTTTTTCTTCTATACAGTTTATTGTTTCAGGTCTCATGTGGAGGTCTTGGATCCATTTTGAGTTAATTTTGGTATACGGCGACAGTTCACAGTTCATATTTATTCTTTTGCATGTGGTTTTCCAATTTTCCCAGAACCATTTCCTGAAGAGACTTTCTTTTCCTCGTTGTATATTTTTTACTCCTTTGCCAAAAATTATCTGTCCATCTATTTGTGGGTTTATTTCTGGGTTTTCTATTTTGTTCCACTGATTTGTGCTTAATTAAAATTTTGATTAAGCATATGTACTGACAATGAGTGAAATAAGATAACTGTTAATTTTGTGGTTCAATCTAATTGAAGTTTAGGGGGGAAATCTTACTATTAAGGTTATCATTATCACAAGAAATGTGCTTCCAGGTCTCAGATTTAGAGAATTAGTGGTTCTGCTGCCAGAGGGTAGAATGCACAATGTCAGACTAGATATATACCTTCAATGTATGAAATTCAAGCCAGAGTGGATTGGGAAAAATGATTTGATGTGAATTATTGGATTTGAATAAAAGAACATTTGAATCCTCATTTTACTTACCACTTTTCACCTTTCTAACTTGGAACACAACAAAACCATCCTAGCTACAGTTCAGTCACTTATTTAATTGAGGTCAATTGTATCTACCATTTAGGATTATTGTGAGGCTTAAAAAATGTCCAAGGGGTAAAATTGCCTAGTAGGATCCAGCCATTGAGTATGCAGGAAACGTCAGTTGAAATGAAATATGGGAAGTCAATTGAATCATTCACACATTAAATTCCTCAAAACTGATAGCCCTAGAAAATCAGAACAAGTTAAAGTTGTTTTTATTATATGTCTTTTTTTCTCTTTTGGATATTAATGGCCTCAGTGAAATACATTCATGAGAAGCAGGGCTGGCTAATATCATCCCCCCAACAAAAAAATGCTTTTAAATATATTTGGTGACACTCAGATTTCGACCCTTATGCATATGTTATTCAGCTTAGCATGCCATCTATCAGAATTTACTCTATGTTAGCTTTTGGGAAAAAATACTAGTGATTCAGCAACCCAATTATTGTAATGGGAAATAAAAGCTTAGTAGGTTATTCCAAGAAAGTATATTTTTAATAAGCAATAAAGTTATGCAACAGCACCAACAACAAAGAAAAAACCTTTATAGGAATTTGGAAGCACTAGGATAGGCTGCTGGGAAAAAATACATTCACAACAAGAGAAAGGTGTATTTTTAGTACCCATGGCTCTGAAATTGAATCCCAAACATAAAAATTTCTAAATCTATGACATTAAGCAAGTTAACTTACTTTCTTAGAACTTCAGTTCACTCATGTATAAAACCAAAATAACTCAGAGAGCTAAACATGTGATACATTGACTAAAATGAGATATAACATATAAAGCAATTAACATTGTGCTGAGTATAGGAAGTACATTAAAAAAAGAATTATTTTGTTCACCCTCCTTTTTCCTGGAATGCAGGCACACATTTATCCCTGTGTAAGAGTGCCTATCATGGGAATAACTTAGACTTGGAAATGCTAGACATAAATTGTTTTCCCTTCAGGTGTTATTTTCTCAGAATCAGACTTTACTGTGAGGCTTGTCAAGGTCATTGTGTTAAACAATTCTGTATGCATTCTTGAAGTCAAGGTGTAAATGGGCTGTATCAAAATTTGACTGAAAAGGAACTATGCAAATCTAGTGCCCGCTGTCATCATTATGGATAGGACTGTTCATTTTCAGACTCTTAGGGAGTTTGTCGACTGTAAGAAAGGACTTCAGCTCAGTAAGTGGGTTAGTGTGATTGATGCTTTACTATGCAAGAGAGCAGCGCTGTAATGAGTCCAACCTATAAAGTGTAAGGTATGTATCTATATTTCTATATAAATATAAGAAGGGGATAAAGTGAAAATGAGAAAATGTGAAGAGGTGCGTGAGTGTGTGATTGAGAAGCACACACACACAAACTTAACACAAAGATAGGGAAAAAGAGAAAACAGAAATATAGTGAGATCAAGAGCCAAAGAGAGATACAACAGAGCGTCAGAGAGAGAGACAGACAGACAGCTAGGTAAGAGGGAAGACAGATGTCAAAACATGAGGAAAGGAAACGAGTCTAAGAAGGAGCCTTAGGCAAGAGAAATGGAGCTTGGATGGGTAAAGTGGCAGATAGAAAGAAAGAAAGAAAAGAAAATGCATCTGAAGCAGGAGCACTTTCATAAGAGAAAGGATTATTCTTCTTCCTTAGTGGAGTGTGTTTATTGTCAATGGGAGGTGACCAGAGAAGATTTGTGTCTCACAGGACTGCTCTCTTCGTGGTGTTTATTTCTGCAGTGTATGCTCCATGCACACACATTATTTACCTTGATTATTCTTTGAAGGAGTATATTAGACCCGTCATTTTTATATACAACAGATATCAGACATAGTACCACATAACTCAAAGTGCTTGAATCATGTGTGACACAGATAATGTGTGTCTATATTTGAAAGCTGCAAAAAAGTCAGGGCAAAAAGAAGTTGAGAAGTAAAAAGCACACAAAACCAAATTTTGCCTATTTGCATTTAATTTTTATGAAATTAAAATAAAACAGAAATAAGCAATAAATTACCATAAATTTGTATCCATCTGCTTTTTATCCTCTATTATGCATGCTAAATAAACTTTTAAAATTAATTGACTCCTTCCCTCAAATAGCTCAAGATAGTAAAATCTGTTAAAGATTACTGATAACAGCAAAAATATATGAGCAATCACTATATAAATAAAAGATATCAGACTAATTGGAGAATTGAGCTCTAACTGTAAATAGAATTCAGAAAACTGGACAATATCTGTGGGTGTAGAGGAGACCAGTAGTGTAATAATAGAAGATGAAACATGAAGAATCACTTAATTTCAATTTGGATCTATTTAAAATTAATACACACCTACAAATGTGCATATTATCTTCATGCATTTAAACATATGACACTGTCAGTCCATAAAGTTAGGAGTCACATGTCACCAGAAAAAAAAATATTGGTGCAGAACCCACAATAAGTCTTCTACCTTCCTCTGACCTCTCTCAGGTCCCCACATAAGCTGCCATATAAATTCTCACGTCCTCATTCAACTGCCATTCATTGGCAGTTAGATGTATTAGGAGGAAAATGATGACCTTGAAAAACAATGGAAATGCATCCATTCTAATGATGGTGTTGTGATGAAAGTTCGAAGAAATCAATATGATTGAGAAAGTAAAAGTTGATGTCACACTTTTGGTTATATATGTATTTATGTGCAAGACAAAAACTAATGGAAATGGAAGAAGACAAACAAACAAATAAAAACTCATGGACACAGATTACTGTTTAGTTGTTACGAGAGAGTAAGGGCGAAAGGGAGTGGTAGAAAAGGGTAAATGGGGTCAATGGGGTCAAGTGTATGGTGATGGAAGGAGAACTGGCTCTGGGTGGTGAGCACATGATGCAATATATAGATGATGTAGTATAGAGTTGTACGCTTGAAAACTGTATAATTTTACCAACCAATGTCACCCCAATAAATTTAATAAAATCATGAAATATGGGTTTTTAAAGTTTTACTTCCATGTCATTAATAAAACCAGACCCAGATGTGTCATATACGATATACATCATGAAAGAAAATATCCAAACCTATATAAAACGAAAAAGTCGTTTTCATCATAATTTCATCACCTGTTTATAGCACTATAAACATATAGTATTTATATGTTCCAAAGTAGAATTAAATATTTAAATTATGTCTTTAAAAATATTGCCATGTTTTATTTTCTATGGTTCATTTCAGACCTATGGAAGAAAAATGGGGCATGCCAGAGCCATTGAATCCAAAGAGGTGATATATTTAAAGAACTAGTCATGATAAACCAAAATTAAAGCTTTTAACTCCCCAGAGCAGGAACAAGCCAAGGACACCAATACCATTACCACTGTCAAAATCTGTCCATGGCATTGAACTTTTCAATTCACTTTGGTTTGGCTGTGTAAGGTCATTCTAGCTCCCTAGGGCATCTTTCCTTGAGACAGACAGTGGCTCCCCGAGAGTCATTTCCTTGATCGGCATTTAGATGTTCTTCTGCTTCAAGTAATTCAAGTCACCAGAAGCCTTCAGAATATAAACACAGCTATTTTAACATACTGTGTCACAAACAAATCTAGTCTCCTGTGTGTTTTATCCCCCTGATTGAAATGGGTCTATCTAAACAAATTTTGGTCTCTATTTTTTCATACCTATGTGTCTCATGTCATTCAAGGTATATGACTACAAAGGGCAAATGATGATTTTTAGACTTGTTGATTTTTCTCAGTGGAAAATCACTTATTTTCTTTCCAAAAGATTTCCATACAAAATGTGATGATTGAGGGTCAACAGTTCTATTTTCTTCTGAACCTCAAGATATTTAGATGGTATTACTTATCAGTTACAAGATTTCTTAGCTTTGAATTGAATTGACTTTTGCAGTCATTTTTTACTTTTCAAAATTGTAAAATCTATTTGTTCTCTCCAGGGATCAATCATTTAAAGAGGCAAGAGATTTTTCAAATATAAACACTGAATTGAAAATGTATGTGAAATGAAATACGTTAGAACAGCAACATTTCTATAAATTATTTTTATAACCATTTTAGAGTAGTATTTTGCTATGTAGTTTTCCGTCAGAATATTTTAAGTATGTGTCCACACTTACATAATTTAGCAAAATTGTGCAGTATAAGAACTTGACAATGCATAACTGTAATAATGATTACTCATATTCATTCAAATTGACCTACTCTTTAAATATCTTAAGCAGAATCATTGACAGATTATTGGTTATTTGTTTACTAAAAATTTGGGAATAGAAAATGTTTTTTACATGAAAGGTATTCGAGGATAAGTTACTCTCTCCATGGACTATCAGGCAGTATGATGTGGGCACAAGAAAAAACATTAGCTTCTATTCAATAGATGGTACAATTTAAATGAGCAGCTATGTCATTTCTGGTGCAGTCATGTATTATTTAAAAAATATTTAGTATCTACTATATACTAGGTCCTTTTCTGTGTGTTTAGTTTAGATACATCAATAACTAAAAATGATAAAAATCCTTACCCTTCTGGAACTTGCATTCTAGCAGAATAAGACAGGAAATAACCATTAAGAATTTTTAAAAAGTAAAATAGGTAAGGGGGTATACCCCCAAATGGTGTGTTTGTGTGTGTGTGTGTGTGTGTGTGTGTGTGTGTGTGTGTGTGTTTTGCAGCTACTGTTTTGCATAGAGTTATCAAGGATCCACTCATTGAGAAAGCGACACTTCAGCAAAGACTTAAAGGAGGTAAAGGCATTCTCCTTGTGTATATCTGTGAGGAAAACAGCAGAAACATACCTTACTACTTCAGGAAGCATCTGGAAGGCTAGTGTGGCTGCAGTGGAGAAGGTGAATGAGAGGTCAATAGAGGACAAATGAAGAGAAAAAGCAAGGACTGATACTGTGGGGACTGTGGGGACTGTGGGGCCATTGTCAGAAAGTTAACTGTCCTCCTGAGAGAAATGTCAAGTCATTTCAGGGCGATGCGTAAGCGAGGGGATGTCATGATCAGACTAATATTCTAACCCGTCCCTTTGGCTGCTGAGTTGAAAATAGAATGTGGGTGGGGAGGGAGAAGTGAAAGCAGAGACAGTACTATGAGATGAGACAAAAGTATTTACACAGCAGGTTTTGGATGAATTAATCCCTTTTACCTGGGCAATGCTCCTGGAAAAGAAACAAAATTTAGTGAGAAATCTGATCTCCTATTAAATATGACAACAATAGACCTCCTGGCAATTAAACTAAATAGTTCGTGCTAGAAGGGGAGTGCTTATTATAAAAAGTTTTAGGCAGCATGTTTTACTTCCCTGATTACTTTGAGTAAACAACCCTAGAATCTATGGATTTGTGGGAGATAACACCCTGGATGGTATGTGATTTCTGTAACTATAAAATATGAAATGGGTTCCCTAATCTAAATGGCTTTCTGTTTAAGTGAGGTGACCAAATGTTTCATTGGAGTTCTCATCTATTGTTTGGAACGAGCACATTTGATGAGAGGAAAAATGGACATAGAGAGTCAGTCCCACTGGGGATCCTAGAATTCTATTTGCATCACCTGTATCTCTTACTTACTTGTGTCCTTGAAATTATCAATAAGCTTGTTATTGGATCAGTTCACTAACTCATGGGGATCTCATTTGACCATTTGATCTTGAGTGTTGTTGCAGGTGGCAATAACAAGATGGCAGGTGGCAGGAAGTTAAGAAACAATGGTAGCTCATAGCAGGGTAATAGAAACAAAGGTAATAAAATTACAAATTATGAATATTTTTGGATAGTATTCTACTAATGGAATGGTTGTAGAGTGTAAATCAAGAGAGTATTTGAGAATGACTTCAACATATTTGGTCTGATTGTTTTGTTGCATGGAGGGTGTAGGAGCACAATTCAGTTTTAAACATGCCAAGTTTGAGATACATATTAGACTTCTAAGAGGTGAATGTTGAGTAGTCAATTGATACTTGAGTCTCTACCATTTACATAAAATGTACAGAACAGGAGGGAGGTCTAGGGTGGAAATAAATACTTGAGAGTTGTTATAATATTGAGGACATTTCAAGTCTTGATGCTAGATGAGAAATCCAGTCAAATGTGTATAAGCAGAATAAATAAGATGGCCAATGTCTGAGCCATTAGACATGACATTAAAAGGTCAGAGTGAAGAAGAGGAACCAACAAGAGACTTTCAAGGAGTAACTTGTGTGGTGAGATGAAGAGAATTTGATGTATAGAAATCCATGTAATGGAGAAGGAAGTGTTCAACCTTGTCAGATGTGGCTCAAAACTGAGTGATGTGATTTGGACAAGAGTGGTTTAGTAGAAGGTGAATCCCCCATTCTATGATAAGCAAAAGTTTTTGTTAATCAGACATAAAAATTAAATTATCATGCATGATGTTTATTTTAAAATGTACATTTCTCTAGTGTTTCAGCTTTTGGGACTTTCAAATATGAATTTAATTTTCAATTGAAGTTAACAAATACACTTGAAGTGCTTGGATTCCTTTCTTCAACCTGTTTTTGATTATGCTTGTAAAATGCCTACTCTAAGTGATTTAAATTTTTTTTTCATGAGGGTCTTTAAACCATCTAAAATTCTTAATTTTTAGAACAGAGAATAGAAGAGGTGACAGGAAGCTAAAGAAGTCAAGGAAACTATGCCAACGGAGAACTCACTGTGATTAAAGATAGTATGAGAGAAAAAAAAAAACACAAATGAGAACTGAGAGCATGTGCATAGCTAAGCTTCTATGGTAGCTCAACTGTGTTCACCTTCTTCACTTTGTACCTTTTCCCTGAGTTGCGGTATGAAAGCCAAGGACAGAGTGCATGCATCTCCAGGGGGCATGTGTGTTGCAGGGGGACAGATAAGGGACTCCCCGCGAACCTGTGGGCAATTTTCCTGAACACACTTGCCTGGAACTTGATTCAGTTTCTGGTATGACATTTATATTTCTGTTCATTTAGCTTTGTTTATTTAAGGTCATGCCAATTCTCGTGGGTGTTTTTCTTATCTGAAAGAATGATTTACTTGATTTAGCTTTCTGCGCTAAACATCATTCATGCAACTACTCAATATAAGAATAAAAATTGAGAGGTTTTGAAAATATTCAGCCAAGGAGATACCATACTTTCCCTTGGGAAACACATCTAACATATCTAGTGTAGAATGTTAAACATTTATTTGTTTAAGTTTTTCTGTAAGCAATGCCTTTTGTGGAGATATTGCTATAAGACTGAGCCCATTTTCAGTCTTAACTGTATATGCCAAATGATGGATGCCCTATTGAAATGAAGATTCTCTGAGGAATGTCAGAACTTTCTGGAACACCTACCTATTTAGATGAACTAGGACAGAAGAACAACAGATGGGTTATAATTTTATAATTTTTATTGACCTGGTACATATTTTATTCTTATCATATCCATTATTATTTGTTTGTCTAATACATTAGGCTAAGGGATCATAACACACACATACACACACACACACACACATTTTGCTACTGTCTTTTGCCTATGCCCATGTACTATACATTGATCTGCCTTTCCCAGAAAGGAGTAAGAATTTTAACCTTATTAAACTATATAAATTATTTTACAATAAAATTGTTTTCAGTATGGTCATACCCATCCAGTAGATAAGCTGTAATGAAGTTTATGTGTTTAAACTAAATAGATAAGCAGTTTCTCTACCAGATACAAACCCAGGTGAATTTTGGCTATAGTAGGTAGTCAGTATTTAAATATGTGATTGAAATATGTGAAGTGCAGACCCAGTGCGCTAAGATGAACATTTTTACTTGATGGGTAAAAAAATTATCCATAGTGTTTGTCAACAATGATTATGTTAGACGAAATGCTTTCGGACAGGAAATGCATCTGGACTACATAGGACATAAACACAGATGAGAAGGGACATGATATAGTTTTGATTAATATATCTAGAGAAAAAAATGCTACATTAAAAATGATTTTTGAGAAATTACATTCATGTACCATTTTCTGATTAAAATAATGAGGTTTTCTTAGCAAAATGTGTATAATCATAAGCATATGCTCGTTACCTTGGTAAGTTTTATTGTAGAAAACCAGTCATTTTCATCATAAAATTAGTTGGATAATGTATTACCCTATTCACTGTTGAAAAGCAGTATTTTCTTTACCTTTTATTCCATTCTTTATGTACCATTGTTAATTTATTCCGTCTTGTCCTCTCTTTCCTCTGGCCATTCTGTCGAGGGATGTACAATGATAGCTTTTTTTCCTCTTTTAGCTAATTTGTTACTAGGTCTTTGTCTCACACATAACGTTTCTCTTTTGTTTTCTCTTTCAAATTCACCACTGCTATAAAATCTACAGTGAGAAACCTATGAACCTTTTACGGAATCAGTATGTTCAAAAGCCTAGGAAAACCAATGTCAACAATATAACTGTGAACAAAGATTTAAATAATGAAGTTTTATTTTTATATGCAAACTCTTGAATACTGAAAGTAAAGCTATTACTAAAAGAGTTACAAATTTTCAAAACTAAGGAGCCACCATTATACGTCTTATCTTAATATTTTTTGTAGTAAGAGTACATTAGATAATAAAAAAAGATGACTAGTGCTAACTTGTTAATATGTAGTAAATCAAGCACATAAGTATACCAAATACATCCTGTAATATTGAAATTGGATGCACAAGGACTGGTCCTGGGAAGCATACCATCACCGGAATGCGATGGAAACCCAGACTATCCCCACGTTTCTAAAGAACACACCCATTCAGCTCTTATTTCCATGGAAAATCTATCCTTTGTTATGGGAGTGCAAGGCATTTAAGAAAAGACAACTTTGCTCTATTGCCCTCAGCTAGGTTTTCTGTAGGCTACTTGGAAATCCTCGTGTATCGCTCAATGTGACGTCTAACTTGTGATTACATCTCACTAAATATTATCTTTTTTTTGGCTGGGAATTAAACCCAGTCCACAGCGTTGAGAGTGCCGAAGCCTGGCCACTACACCACCAGGGAACTCCCTAATATTATCTCTTTTATTATACACAAAAATAACAATGGAAGTGAGCATGGAAACAACAGATAAAGCCATTTTTCCTCTCCAGGTGGTACCCATGACCAATACTACACCAGAATACTTTTGCAAGATACAGTAGGCTATTTCCAAAAATCACAGCAGGACAGAGTAATTAATATTCAAGTTCAATGGTACTAAATACACTTTTCTAGGTTAATATAGGTGCCTAAATAACATAATCCTTCTGAAAGAGACTCATCCCAAATTGCAAAGAGGAAGACCGTGATTTAGATACATGGAATTCATTTTACTTAAAGTTGTACCTTTCCCTCTATTTTATATTTTAGTTCCAAAATAGTGGGTTTGAATACAATATAGTGAGTTGTAATAATAGACATTAATTTTCATTAATACAGGATGAATTATTTGAATCTCATTATAATCTTTATCCTGAAGAGAAAACATTGAAATGAAGGATTTTAGGTTTCATGACAAATATTTATTTAGATTGGTATCCAAATAGACTCACATTTAACTGTAAGATTCAAATAGGTTCACTAATGAGTTAATTGTAACCAATGCTATTGCATTTATTTATTTTTGTTTGTTTGTTTTTGTTTTTTGTTTGGTTTTGCTTTTTGGTATGTGGATAGCTCCCTGACTGGGAATCGAACCCAGGCCACAGCGCTGACAGTGCCAGCGCCGAAGCCTTAAGCCACTACACCATCAGGGAACTCCCCTATTGCATTTATTTTTGACTCACACGTTTTAGCATTGCTTTCTTGATTTTTTTTTTACTTTTAAATTAAGCTTACTGCACAAATTATGAAAATATTTCAGGTACTATTATTCTATAATAATCTAAGCATTTCTTTGACTTTCAGACCTTGTAAATTTTAAAAGGCAGAATAAAATATAGGGGCTTATTTATTTTCAGGTTTTTGAGAAGTAAACTAAATATTTTTCCCTGTTGTATATTTGTTGGCAAATGATGTGTCTATCTGTCCTGCAATCATATTTCACCAATGACCTTGCTGGGACACTTCAATTTTATTTGGTGAATGTCAGGTCAAATGCATCAAATATACCTTGGTGTATGTTACTTTCAATTTCTGGTATATGTGTATGCCTGGGGATCTACGAGAAATATTATCATTACATGATACTCTTGGACTTTAGGAACACCTACAAAATTACTCTTCTCAGATGAGACACAATGAGCTCCTTTTTATAACCGGGTTCAATCTTCCTTCCTCATGAAACAGGAAAAAGGAAAGAGAAATTGCTCAAGATGCAAATTATATAGACTCCTGTGACCCAGGTAAACCAGACCTTACAAAGTGCCTGTCAGGGAGATGTAAATTTCTCAGAAGCAACTAGATCACCTGACTCAAAGGGAGTTACTGATTTTTCTGCAGTGTCTCCTGTGCAGAAATGAAAGGCAAGTCTGTAAGGTAGATGCTTTCTAGTCTTTGCTTTATTAAACGATGTCTTTTTCCACCAATTAATGCCTATATTAGAGTTTATATAACATGGAGACATTGAAAAATATATGGTTTCTTTCCTCTGTTTAAAAAATAAGAAGAAGAGATATTCAATATGGTCACACTGGGAAGCATTCCAACAGCCTTGCATCTCCATCTATACTTGAATCGATATGCATTAACACGGGCTACATTATGCATATGTAAAAAATGCTTGCCATTTTATTGAAAAAGTGGCATAGCAATTAAAATGTCAAAAAGGCTAAGAAGACAATGTGAGATTAAGTGCAGTAATAATTTTACTTTGTAACCTCTCAATTCTCTAGTGCTCTTGAAGTTTTTTTTTTTTTTAATGATTTCAAATTTTGAAACACTAGCAAAACCCAGCCTGCTACTTAGTATTATATGTAAAATTTGGGTATTTTTAGGTGATATTCATTCTTCCCTAAATTAAATGATGCCTGCTACCTTTAATTTTTTTCTCAATGATTTAAAGACAGAAATTACTCCATGAATTTATTTTTCTCCAATGAACATAGATAGATGCACTCCATAAAATAACATACAAGTGAGGATCCCTAACATTTTTTTTCAGGTTGAATAACATTTCATAGGCCAATACTGTTCAATAATAATAATCATACTCACTTTTATAGTTGAAAAGCCTCTATAAATTCTCTTTGTCGTATTCTTTGCCATTAAGGCACAATTTAAATTTACCTTGCTTTTATTAGTTGGCTTGCTTAAGCTGAGCCTGTTTGCCGGAGACCTCTAAGTGAGCTCAGGTGATATTATGACAAAGGGAGCAGGCGATCTTGTCTGCAGAATATGGTTAGAAGGTACCTTCTGATGAGACAAGTAAGATAAAGAGGTACTCACGCACCGTCCTCAGGCCATGCCACGTAATCTCCACTTTTATTGTTCTTAGTGAATGCATAAGTGAAAACAGGAACAGAATATTTAATGTTATCTCTCCCCCCACACACTTTTTTTGTCAGTAAGATGCAAACCTGCACAGTTCCACCTCAGGGAACCCCAAGGGGAACATTTGTGCAGGGACTTAACCATCCACATCTAGCGCTGAGGAGGCAGGGTAATGAGACCTTGACATGCTACCAGCTGACATATAGGTTTCATTAGATTAAAAGCTCCGAAATGCCCATAAGGCAGATTGAGTCCTTGCATATTCTCCAATTCTAGAAGGCGGGCGATTGTTCTAGTCCATAAAACATGTATGTGTGGCTCGTGTCTGTAAATCTTTTTTTTAATCAGCAGCACCTTTGTTTCCTGCCATTGTTCGGGAATATATTTCCTTAAACACAGTAACTAGATGCTTATGTAATATTTCTCATTCAACATTCATGTCTTAACTTCTGTAAAAAGAAAAACTTCTGTTTAGAGATTTTTAAGTTCTTTAAAATATCGTATGTTCAATGATCTGTTCTAAAACCCCTAACCTATATACTAAATATAATTCCAAGAAAATTATTGTTTCTCTAAAATATAGAGTATTCTCAAATTTTCTTTTATACTATGATTAGATGGTACCATTTTAAAAAGAACTTTATATCTGTTTAAAACTCAATTTCTAGCTTATGCATGTTTCCTGATATTTTGGATCATGTTAAAATTTTTACTTTTTTACTTGTGAAGTTAAGAGTTAATAGATGTTAAGAGTTTTCAACTCTCCAATTATGTGGTGGCCCCTTTTATACTTGTAGTAACTAATTAATTTGGCCACTCAGATTTCCCACCTACTGCGGTACACGTGCCTTGCATAATCCTGGGGACTGTGGCTATGACAGAGTTCACTCCGGTCATTTGATACAGTATATGGCACGGTTGACCTTAAAATAGAACATGATTTAATCACATGGGCCCTTTAAGTTTCTATATGAGGGAAGTTCTTTATTGCTGACGGGGAGGGCCAGGTGGCATAACCTGAACGCAACCTCTAGGAACTGAGATTGCTCACCAGCTGACAGCTAGCAAACAATAAAGCATTCAGTCTCACACCCACAGGGAAGGGAAGTCGGCCAGCAGCCCGAGAGGCTATGGAAGCAAGTGAGTCCCTCCCTAGTTGAGCCTCCAGATGACACTTAGATTTCAGCCTCATGAGACCCTGAGAAGACCCAGCTAAACTGTAACAGATGCTTGACCAACAAAAATGATTCAAGTATAAGTTTGGGTGGTTGTAAGTGGCTAAATTTATGACAGTGATTTATATCGCAGTAGCCAAATAATGCAATGTTAAATGGGTTGAGAAAATTTTGTGGAGGGAATTACTTCTTGAAGGGTCTATAGTCAAGCTTGTCCAACCTGCAGCCCACGAGCTGCATGTGGCCCAGGATGACTTTGAATGAGACCCAACACAAAATTTTAAAACATTATGAGATGTTTCTGCAACATTTTTTTCAGCTCATCAGCTATTGTTATTGTAATTTATTTGTGGCCCAAGATAATGTGTCTTCTTTCAAGGCTTTCAGGGAAGCCAAAAGGTTGGACACCTCTGGTCTAAGTCATTTTTTTTAACTTAAAAATATCAGTTAATATATATCAAACATTTATTGTATGGCAGGCAGTGTGTTTCCATTTACATGGATTTTCTAATTCGGTGTTTACAGCTTCAGGGTGAGAAGGTTCTACTATAACTCCCACTTTACAAAGGAAGAAACTGAGGCTTAGAGAGTTTAAGTGATTTTCTCAAGGTGAAATGGTTACTAAGTTTTGAATTCAGAATATAAAACTGAACCCTCTGATGGCAAAGCCCATATACTCACCACCCCCCTCAGCGTTTCATAGAACCTTGGAGCACAGTGACCCAATTACGTAGGCTAATAGGTAAGCAAGCAACGTGACGAAGACCCTAGCCACCCCTAGTGACGCCTGTGACTTTCCTAATAGGATCACTTGGGGTCTTGTTAGAAATGCGTATTTCAAACCCAAACTTGGACGCTTTTGGTTTAGTATTTGCATTTTATCAAGAACTTCAGGCAATTCGTCCACACACTAAATCTAAAGGTAAGTATAAATTCCGTTTTTGACACTACGGCCTCAGGCAAGCCACTCTATCCTGCCTCGAATATCTGTTCACTTGTGCAAACCAGAGATAAGCAACCAATTGTTCTCTATGAGAATTAAATGACACCTACGTGCCCAGCCTATTGTCTGCCAAATAACGAGTAATTAATACATAATAGTTGTTTTTATTGTTTTCAGTGGTGGAGGTAAGCAAGGGAGGTGGGGCTGGAAGCCTTAGTGCCAGCTTCTCTCCGGAGCCAAGCCGGGACTCCATGGAGGTGACAATTCCTGCCTTGCCTATCCGGCCTCCTGAAAGTGTGGGCAGGCCAGATGGGCACTGCAGGCAAGGCTCGTGGCCCCCAGACCATGACGTAGTTAGTGTTCTTATGAAATAGCAACGTGGACTTGGGGTTAGCTGGGTGAGTGTTTCCCCTCTCCCCGAGGATGGAACCACACTGATAAAACAAAAACCTGTGCTGTTTTCCCAAACATACAAGAGCAGTCACTTTGCACTGTTAAAACCTTGTGGTAGCTTAACTGTTTTCAAAAGATGAGACTTATCCGATCAGATGCTGTGTGAACTGGAAATGGTATTTTTCAACTCCTTTTTATGTGGCTAAAATACACAATAAAAACCTAGGAACTAATATATTGACTTCAATGGCTTTCAGTTATATTCCTTTAAAAGCTTTTTTTTTCTTTAAGTAAATCATAGTTTCTCTGCATATTTAATCTTCACCCTTTGGATTGCTTCTGAGGAGGAGATTACTTTTAAAATCATTTTCTGTACAAATAGGAGAATGAGGGCCTAATGAGCTCTTAATTGGGAATAACTCGTTTCCATACTTGGAGATCAAAATTATTGGCAGTGAAAAAATTGTAAGCAAATGAAAGGGCTGACCGGTTTTTTTATTTAATCTTTGGAGAAAAGACTACCCTGATGCAAAAACTGTTAAGATTTTTATCTAAATTTCACAGAATGGTTTTTGAACTTCATACTTTTTTCAAAAACAAATTCTATATCAAGCCTATGATGATTGAGGCTGGTATTTCCCAATGTGAGTTCCTTGACTTAATAATGCCTCCTACTAATTGCTTATTGTCCTTTTTGTAGTACTCCCAGGTTCTTACATTTCTCTTATTTATTTTTTTATTATTTTACAGGCAGTATAGTATTTCTAAACATGGTTTCTGTGTTAAGCTACATATATTCAAAACGTGAAACTACCTTTTAAAGGCTGTGTGACCTTGGGCAAAACATGTAACCTCTCTGTGCCTTGGTGTCCACATGAGTAAAATGGATGTGTATAGAGTGATACAGCCGAGATAAGTACTAAATGAAGTAAGAGAATAAGTACTAAATGGATTGAGAGAATAGGTACTAAATGGATTCATTTATATAAGGCACTAAAATACAGTAAGTGGTTAACACACATTAAGTATTTATGCAAGATGTTAAAATCTCATTTTCTTACTAAAGAAGTCTTTTTATCCTCTGAGCTAAAGCCAGGATCACCTCTTATGATTAATGGCACCTTGTGGAGGGAGCCTTAGAGACTAAAACTAAACCTGTGCCCTTCAGCAAACCACATGATCTTCATCAGCTTGAGTCTGTTCTGAGCCTGTTTTTCTGATTTGTCTCAGTAGAGGGGACTTTTTTCTAACCACGAAACTAGCAAAGTTATACTCTATTAGAAGATCTAACTAAGCACTGCTTTGTCTGCCTAAACACTTATGCCTGATGAAGTCTTTTATCTATTATTTAGTTCTAAAAATGACTAATTCAGTTTCACTTGGCGACCTGAGATCTAGAAGAGATCTTATTTTTCTTCTCTTAAGTTCTTAAAAAAACTACCATTGTCTCTGATAACTGAATGCCAAGTATACTTATATGTAAATTCTTATGTCTCTCTCTCTTTCTCATGAATATTAATATATAAGGACTGTCTGGAAAAAAATCCATGTGTGTGTGTGTGTGTACACACATATAGATTTAAATTTTGGTTTCTATGCGTACTGACAGTTACTGAGTACTGAATGCATACTATGGTGGGCTGAACAAACATAAGCGTATCAAATATTAGGTATTTGATTTTGAGGGGCTTGTGTTTATTTCAGAAGGCAAGATTGGCACATATAAAATAATAAAACAAATGATGTTTTAAATTGGTATTCAATATTAACTAATTTGTGAATAATTAATGTTAATTTTCAGGTTAAAATGTGAGAGTAGACCTGGAGGCCAAGCATATCACAAAAGAATGGAGAGGGCAGAAACAAAAGTTTTTGCAAACAGAACTTCCTCATACCTGAGTAGATAGGCATGTCAGTACCAATAAAAGTATCTCCAAGGTTTTAAGTAGAGTCATGAACCCTGTACAAATGTGTGTAGGTGCGTGTGTGTATTTAAATGAAAAATGTATTGAATAAATGTATAAATAGATTTTTTAGTCAAAATATTTCAGTTCGCTTATTATTGACTTGACGTCTATTGAGTTGGGATATCATCGAATCAAATGTATAGTGGGTATAGCTTTTCTACTGTGCAAGTGAGAGTTTTTAGGAAGTCCATAGGGCAGAACAAACAATAGAACTAGACAAACAGGGAAAGCATTGCTTATTTGGGGTTAGCTGAGCAATTGTATAATATGAGAGACTTTCTTCAAATTCTTGCTGAGGATAGCTTTAAATTGGGTCTAGAAAACACAGCAGAAAGGCAGATGAAGTGGATATAAGGGAGTATTTGGTGGAGACCATGACAAGCCTTTAAAAGGGAGACATTCAGTAAGGCAATACCATGTAGTTTGGACCAGCAAACTGTGTAATTAAGCATATAATTTGAAATCGGTCAGTGCAATATGTTGAATTGTGTCTCCCCAAAAAAGATATGTTCACATCCTAATCCCTGGTCCTTGTGAAGGTGACCTTATTTGGAAATAAGGTATTCGCCAATGTGATCAGGTTTAGATGAGGTCACACTGGATTAAGCTATGCCCTAAATCCTATGGTCTGCGTCTTTAAAAGAGAAAGGAGAGCGATATTTAGATACAGAGACACAGGGAGACACAATGGGGGAAAGACCATGAGATGATAGAATTAGATATTGGAGTAATATATAAACTAAGGGACCCCAGTTCCTGGCAACCACCAGAAGGTGGGGGAAAGTCATGAAACAGGTTTTCCGTAAGAGCCTCAGGAAGGAATCATCTTTGCTGACACTTCAATTTTGCAATTCTGGCCTTCTGAACTGTGAGAAATACTCATTTTGCTATTTTCAGCCACCAAATTTGGGGTAATTTGTTATGGTAGCCCTGGGAAACTAGTACAGGCATCCTTAATGCATTTCTATCTCTGCTATGTAACACTGGCTGTTACTTCTCAAAATCTTAGTGTGAATGGTGGTAATTCTTTCGGAATTTATAAACGTATCAAATCACTTTACACCTTAATCTTATACAGTGTTATGTGTCAATTATATAGCAATAAGTCTGGGAAAATTTAAAAAATAAAAATAAACTAAAATCCCTTTTAATTTCAGTGAAATAATATGGATCGTGGCCACATATAAACCACAACTGAGGGGACTGTGAGCCTTAAGTGAGTCAATATATAAAGAACTTAGAGTCATGTCTGAACTATAGCAAATGCAGTGACAGATGGAAGAGCTTTTAAGGTGTAGGCAGTTGACATAGGAAGTCTAAGCAGACATCATAGTTCCAATCACAGGACAAGTCTTTCAGTACTCAACAGATTTATGGGTGGTGGTGAAGAAAAGGGTCACTGTATAGGAACAAAAAAAATCTCCAAAGAGCTGGTATACCAGGTATATATTCAAAGAGCAGGTAAAGAGAACATGATTAGTATATTTGATGGTAGAAAACAAGGGTGTAAGACAGGATGGAAAGCCAGAAATTTTCTCTCGAAGACTGTATGTACATGGATACGTATCCTGGCTACTGCCGGATAGATGCTATGCATGATAACTCTCTACAAGACTTAGGCGTGTGTTATTAGTAAAGCCTTTTCCTAGTGATTATTTTCTTGATAGGGCAAATCCTGGTGATTACAGTTTATTATTATATTATTATGGATAGAACAAATGTGACTATTGCCAACTCCACTTCGTTAATGTTTTACCTTGTATTTTAATGTTGCGTGGAGGGTAGGATAAAAACAAAACAAAGCAAAACAAACATAATCAAAAGAAACTAGAGAGTATTATAAGTCAAAAAACTCATTTGGAGACAGATGACTAACCTGTTCTTTGAGATAAAAAGAAAATGGGAAATGTTCATCAAATGGCATTGGTTCACAAAAAAACAAAAACAAAAACAAAAACAAAACAAACCCTGGAATTTAATTGGGCTACAAAGTCTTTTAGGGAGGCAAACTAGAGTACAGAATGGAAATAAGCAATAATGAGTATGGGAATAAGATAATACTTAATTTTTATATTATAATAGATGAACTTCTTAGAAGCCAAGACTGGATGATGTACAAAATTAAGTTTCCATAAGAACACATTTTAATAAATAATATCATAAAAGTGTAGCTATACACACATTTATTATATATATCCATTTGCAATAAACATCACTTCTGGACCTCTGTGAGGGTTATGGCTACGCTAGTCCTATTTTATACAGTGTAGGTTTGTTTATGTGGGTGTGTAAATAGAAAATTCACAGCTTCCCAGGAGGCATTTGCTTTCAAGTGATAAAAATAATGATGATATAACTGTTCAAGCAAGAAACCATCTCAGCACTGCTTTGTTTTAAGAGCAAAGCCACTCAGCTTTCTGATTTGAATACATAATAATTTTTCCCCATCTATATTAAGAACATTAAAAGTAAGCATTAATTTGGGGGCATTTTCAATGCTTTAAATTTTAGTTGAATAACCTACTAGATATATGATTTTCTACCAGTAATTACTAGTTTGCAATCCTCCTTTCCCTCAATTTGGTAGGTAAAGTTCTATAATTATTAGAAAATAATATAATATAAAGAAATGGAGGATGTAAGATACATTACAAACATATTTTGTTACCAAATTATTGTATCTGTGTCTTTTTTAAAATTACACAAAATATTTATTTACTTTGTGTTAACTTAAAGCTCTTCATTGAATCTGTTGTTAAATTATATGAAAAGTTGAAAATATTAATATAATCCCAATTGACATAAGAGAAAACATTAAAATACCTTTAACAAGAATATTTTATGGCTCTTTAATAGCAGATAAATATTATTAAGGTGCTGTTATAAGAGTTCCACTCGAGTAATGTAAGGTATGTCATATGTGATTCATTTACATTATTGCAAGATAAAAAACTTAAATATACTATAAGCAGAAGAATTTGTATTAAAATGGCCATTAACAACATTTAAAAGGTATTTTGAGTCTCTGCATACTTCATTAACAAATATCAATCAGAATTCTAGTGTTAAAAATATATTACTAGGTCATTGCAATTAAGTTCGCGGTCATTGGAATCATTTGGGTAAAGTGTGTACTGTACAACATAGGCTGATTTTCATGCTAGAAAAACATTTAAATGCAATGAGGATTATTCATTTGTTTTGTTTCATTTTGTTTTGTATGATGGAAAGAGGTAGGCAATCAGTGTGTCTATTGCAGGGACTGAATTGGAACATTGCTGAATGTTCTTATGTTCATTTTGCCATCAGCCATCACTCCCCTCGCCTTGTTTGTTTGTCTCTATTCCTAGTCCTGTCTAAGTGGGAAAGAAATGGGCAGATGTGTATTTATTCTTAGGAAGAGTTAGAGAATAGGGAGCCATAACAACACATAAAGGGCAAAAGCATCTCCATGACAATGACTGCGTTAGTGTATTGGTGTCAACGTGAATTTGTTGAGCACCTATCAGGATCAAGGTGGCAGCACGATTAATTGAGAACCTCCTTTGCGAACAAGCTGAAAAATCTAATGGAAAGAACAGAGACCTCCTAAAAAGATGACTTGATATAACCCTAGCTCTCCTAATAACTAGTTGTATGGCCTTGGATAAATTTTAATAGTTTAAGTTTATATATTATATGTGCATACTTAAACAAATATATATAGAATTATTTTATCTAATTATAAAATTGTGCATATACTTATATATACACAAGTATATAGTTGCAATTATATGAGGGCTGTTCAGAAAAAATCCAGCCATAATGCCTCTGGTTTCCATATTACATGGCTGGATACTTTACAGACAGCCCTTGTATACACTGTTTTATGATTATATGTATACGTAACTTCAACATGTGATTTTATCACAAATGACAGTAGCCATGGTCTCACAAACGGTGACTCTTTTGACATGGGGTTGAAGAAAACTGGATTCAAGTCACTATGTTCCCAGAATCTTCACCTTTTTGGATAAATAATTTAACATATTAGAGTTCCTGTGCTTCAAGTTAGTTCTAGCATTCTATTCCTCTTGTTATAATATAAACTTAGTCTCCCTCCATGGACATTTAATTAAATTTCACAAGATTCCCAGAATCATGATTGACTCTAGAGAACATGTAGTTTAACCGGATAGTATTTATAAAGTATAAAAAATGCAAATTTCATGGAACTCAAATAACAATAGTTTTAGTTGACTCACAAGGATACATACTAAGAAAAGATGAAAAATTATTCCTATTTGAATTATACAATTTGAATAAAAATGATTGCCATTTGCATAAAGTTATACCAGTTTTTAATTTTGCATTTCACCTTGTAAGAAAAGTCTAAAATTATTAGCCTAAAATGTAAAAAATTTGTCATTTTTTAAGAATTGGAGAATAGTAAGGACAGTCACAAGACAGGAGAGTCAGAGGTCTTTAGTAATTCCTTCATTCATTTATGTCAAGGTACAGACAGCAATACAAAGGAGAAGACAAAGCCTAAGGTCATGGAGGTGGCATTCCAGCAAAAGAGAGAGCAAGGAAGGAAAACAACTTCAGGAAAATAGATACAGTAAAGTGATGATAAAAGCTGTGAAGAAAACCAAACAAGACAAACGAGTAACACAGTTTCTTTGAAGAGGGTACTCGAACAGAAACATTAATAAACTGATTTTGAAAGGGTTTTCCTGGCAGAAGGCAGAGCAGATTCATTTGAAATGAGTCAGGGATGAGCTTGACCCCTTGAAGAAACAGCAAGGAGGTCAGCAGCCCTAGCGTGCAAGCTCCAGGGGGAGAGAAAGAGATTCAATTCAGAGACGTAGACGCAAGCTGGATGGGATATTTCTCAGGCCACCCTGAATTGCTGTGTGTTATTCTGGGATAGGATGCCAGTGGAGGGTGGCAGGAAGGGGAAGACATAATCTGATTTATATTTTAAATAGTCATGGGCTCGGTAGGAAGAAATGATTTTAGTGGGCAAGAGCAGGGGACTTCAGTAGTAATTCACTTAAGAGAAGATCGTGGCTTGCCCTAACGTGGAATGTAGGAGAAGATGAGACTTGGTCCCATATGTCTTTAAGGAAACGTCAATATTTGCTGATTGATTGATTCTTGCATTAGAAATAAAGAACAAGTTCAGTGAATTTTCAAGAAATACAGAAGAAACCTCAACATTGTTCAAAAGCTTTTGGGAATCACCTGGAAAAAATAAAACGATGACACACAGGAGAGAGTGGATCATTAAAAAAAAAAGAGAAAAAAAGAGTTCTCTGTCCTTTATGAAACACTGGATTTTCTATGAGAAAGTATGTAAGTTATTAGTATATTACTTCTCAGTTGGGTTTTTAACCAATTTTCCTAGAATTTAGATAAAAAATTATTTTCATGTTTAAAATTTTTACTTAAGTTGATTTCAAAAATATTTCAATAATTAGATCAATATTTCAATGAAATTTCTTCAGAACCTGTTAGTTTATATCCCATTAGTCATTCATTTAATCATATATTCATATATTTATATATTTAGTCTGTAAATTGAACAAATACTAACTGAGGAGCAACTGTGTGTCACTCCATACAAGTTCCGGGTGCTACTTGGGAGGTCAAGGTAATAAGACAGAAAACATTTTTTAGGAGGGAGCTTGCAATCTTGTGAAGTATTCATATACCTGATGTCAGGTGAATTTAATTTAATGTTACTTAAATTAGATTTAAGTAACATTGCAAGGTCTTTATTTGCTGTAAAATTTACCTGAGGCTTGGTTCTGAATCTATGTATTTCACTATGTAACTTTAATTTGGGGCGTGTTGTAAGTTGTTTCTGGCATACACATGCATAATTCATGTCAGACTATTGGTACCACTCTACAGATGACAGACTGCCACTTTTACCTTATAACAATGCTGTGAGTATATTTTTTATGTAATTCTTATTAATTGAACAGATAGAGCATTACAATTGGTTACAATTGGATATAGGGCATATGCCTCTTCATAACAAATAAAGCACATGGCACACTTCAGTCCCAACTTTACATTTTACCTTTAATGTGGAAATCCTAATTAGATTTTTGACTATGAGACATTTACTATGAGGACAAAAGTAATTGAAAGAGTTTATATCTGTGTGTCTCCATCACACTTATATATGAAATCAACTAATGCTGTTACCATTAGTAATATATTAGTTAAATTGATTATAAGTTGACAGTAATTTAAATCAAAGATCCCTTTCAAATATTAGTTGGGTAAAATTAATTTGCTTACTTTCTAAGTGTTAGACTTTAACCAATAAATAGGATTTTTAAGATATGCTATATTTTAGATCTTAAATTTTATTATGTTTCTGAACCACATATTGGATAGAAAAAGAAAATAATTTATGTCTTAGAGAAAATAATTTATTTCCTAAAATTGCACTCTTACTAGAGTGAATGGAGCCTTACCTTTTATGAATCACAGTCATAGATTTATGCAAAAATGGAAGCGAGCTGAGAACACTCAAATAAAATATATAGATAAATATATTTAATAAGGATTCTGAAAACTTTGCATGTACCCGTTGACTGTCCTCTCCTTGACAAAAGTCTTTCTTTGACTCTTGTGACAGCATTTTCCTGTTGTTTGGTTTGGTTTGGTTTTCTACTACTCAGGCCATTTCTTCAGAGTCTTACCCCAGTCTCCCTTCTTCTACTAGACATAGACTTTCTTTTCTCTTACTCTTTTGTGTAACCCAGTATGATGTCATTTATGTTGTGACTTTACTCACCATCTATACTATGATGAGCTTCAAATTGATATCTCCCACTCACATTAAACTTTAGTGTCAGACCTATCACTTGTATTTACATATCACAGAAGGCACATAAAGTTCAGCATGTCCTAAACTCAGTCTTATACTTCAACCCAGATTCACTTCTTCAGTGTTCTCTGCTTCTGTTTAGGGTACCACCATCCACCTGGTTCTCATTCCAGAAACCTGGGTATAATGTTTTAAGTGGTAGTTTCTGGTACCAAACCACCAGTGTTTGAATACCAGCTCTACACCATGGCTGTATGCCTCTATGCTTCACTTTATGATGTTAGAGTAACAATAGGACTATTTCATACAGTTATTATGAGAATTAAATGAACTAACAATTGTAAAATACTGAAAATGGTGATTTGTGCCAACACGTGTTATATTTTAATATTGCTTTTATTGTTATTTTTATCTCCCTTAAACCAGATCTTTCACGTGCAATTCATAATGGAGTTCTCCCATTTCTAACCTCAAAATATTATTCAATTCTAATCTCTTTGCTTTCAGTATCTTGGCCAAATCCACCATTATCTAAATTCTAGTTGCAGACACACTCATATCACTGACCTGCTTAATACTGTAATGTCTTTCCAATATTCTTAGGAAAAAAGATCCTATTATTTAATAACACAGAAACCTCACTGACATGATGGGCCTTAGTGTTTCTCTCGTCCTTACTAGGCGTTCATCACTTCTGCTCATTAGGGTCTTTACTCCACAGCCTTCCGGTTCCACTAAGTAGCCAGGAGCCTCTCGTCTCTTGATGAAGTGTTTATTACTCTGCAGGTCTCAACTGAAATGTGACTTCTTCCGGGGCTCTGCCCTAAATACCCTTTCTCTCAACTGAGTAACTTACTCCATGTATTCACATGACCACTATACATTTTCCCTTCATAGATGTTACCACTATTCTAGTGAAGTCATGTTCAGTGAGACTTCTTCTAATTTGTCTCAAAGGTAAGGTCAGCGTGAAAGACAGAATCAGGTCATTAGAATATATCACTTTACCCTTAGCATTCCATACATTGCTTCACCACAGTAAATATTCAACAGATGCCTGTTCAGTTAAGGCATAAATGCCTGGCACTATGCCCTGCTCTCACAGAGATCACTGTTTAACAGGGAAACAAGGAGTCAGAAAAAACCAATGTAAGATGTGTTAGGAAGGAGATACACAAAGTATCATGTTGCCCAGCATGGTGACAGTCCCTAACTTCATCTGGTATGATAGGAAATGCTACTCTAAGGACACTTGTGCTCACAAGCTGAGATTAAAGGTAAGAGTGGGCTGAGCGAGAGCCCTGAAGTGCAAGGTGGGCAGGCCACGGGCAGAGCCCCTGCAAACTCTCTGAAGCAGGAATCGTCTCTGCAGGACTGGGACGCAGGCCACCTGTCCATGCGATGATGCGAGGGTACGCAGAATGCATGTCTTGGACACGTGTTTTCTCAGCCTGCAGGTGCTCCCAAAATGCTCTGCTCTAATCAAGACTTTTGGAACTTTCTGACATCTCTGAGATAATAGGGCAGAACTTAATTCATTTAGTGACATGTTAGTGACTCAGGGTCTGATTCAATTTTACTAAAATTCATAACAGTAAGAAAAATGTATGGATTTTTGCTATAAGTTTGTAGAATAAAATTATTAGCTTTTACACACATACACACACACACACACACACACAAAGAGAAAGGTCTGAAAAAGACATACCAAGCCTGCACTTACATAAAAGGGCAACGATAGCTTTTTACTTTATACAATTGCCTTTTTTTGAAAATTCATGCAGCATACTTTTGTGTGATCCAAACTTAAAATATCAATAAATATTCAGCAGAGGTATGTATTTAGTTGACCAAACGTAGTTTGACAAGTGTGATAGAATATGAAAAATGTATCTAGCTGAGAAATCATCCCACAACGTTTATCTTGGCTAAAGGTAATATGCACAAGAGCACGATGCTAGAATTATGAGCTTTAGGCACATCATTAATTCGTGTTAATTAATATTTATACATATTAGTAATTTGTATTAATGTTAACTTATACAAGTTGATTTTTATACAAATCCGTATTTGCATGTGTAACCACTGTCATGTAAGGCATCATTTTCTGTGCTGGTACACGTGTAGCATTGCCCTGCTTAAACCCATCTCGGTTAGCCACGCAAAGGGGTGACAGTTCCTTGGATTTGTTTGGCAACATGTTTCTGAAAGCCGTTTGGTGCAGCTGCCTTCCATTTATTTTATCAAGAGACTAAGCGAAACTAAAGTAGTTCTTCATGATGAACTGGCAGGAAGGTGCCAAGATGGTTTTATTGCTTAGCAACTTGGCAGTAGGAAATGTTAGAATATTGCAATCTCTCATATCTATGAACTGAGACAGGCTTTCAGCGGCCTAGCTCTCCGGCGCAGACGTGATTAACATACACCAAGGCATGGCCTGGGCCTCTCTCTCAGCTGATTGGAGGAAGATAGAGAAGTAGGATACTTTTAAATACATTAGGAGTAATTTCTTGGGAACCCTTTGCTGGTTTGAGCCAAATGTTAATCTGAAGAATTAAGCTCCCCTCGTTTTGATGTTGTGGAGCCTTGCAGTCCCCATTAATCAGGGGGATCTCCTTCGCATTTGGGGAGGAGGGCTAGGTCTGTTGAGAAATTGCGTGCCAAGTAAAGTCCGGAGATAAACAGCTTTAGAGAGGGGTAGACTGACAGTGTACCATGCACTTCCAGAATTTAAAGAGTTGTTATGGTTTGCTTTCTTTTTTGGGCAAATTACGGAATGGATGCAAGTGACAGAGTGATGACACCAGCTAAAAGGAAGCATAATGTAGACAGTTATTGCAGATGCCACATCAACTGTTCTGCCCACCGACAAGCTCCCTGCAGACCTCCTGCAGTGTGAACACTCAGGCTCCTCTTAACTAATGATGCTAATTTTCCCAATTAATGAGTGGCTTTCTGCTGTGAATACTCACCTGCAAAAGAGCACATATTAACTGGTAAATGGAGTTTTATTTTCACTCTGAAGATTATTTTGATAACTATGTAAGTCATAACAATTGAGTTAATAAATCACAGTATTGTTAACCCTTTAGAATTAGTAATAGCATTTTTCAAGGGAAGAAAATACTATTTGGAAATAAAAAAAAAAGGTTACACTACACTTCTCCAAAACTTTAAACTATTCCAAGAAAAGTTATAAAAGAGTATCTGGTTATCTGACTGTTTTGTCTCTAAGATTTCAGGTTGTGACTGATAATCAGGATGAACCATGTTTGCTAATTGACAGGATTTTCATTCTCATCCCTCCATGAGCATAAATGCAATCTACATATTTATAAGTTAATAATTAAAACTAAAAAGATGGGATTTGCCATGTCAAAAATTGGAGAGGAATGAATTGAGAGTGAAACAAAGTATTAAATTATAGTTTTTGTCTGCAAGATGTTAAAATAAAGATCTTGTAGTGATGGCTCAGAATTAGTTTGATCTTAGAGGAGGTGGGGAAGCCAAATATAAGGTGATGAAAAGAGAAAAAAAAAAAGAATTAGTTTGATCTTAAATTCAAACATACATTTGATGTGCTCAACTTCAACGTAATTTTTAAAAGCCTTCGATGGTATTCAATGGAAATAAAGAAATTTTGCTAAATATAAGTTACACATTTATTTTAATTTTGTTTTAATTTTCCCAAGTTAATTTCTTTTAAAACATCAAAATCCAGGAGCAGTTTTTAAGAAGAAAAAGCAACTAAAACGTTTGCTTACATTAAAAAAAAAACACGTGAACCTACTTATTAGTTCAGAATTATATTGTAAGTATAATTGTTTTTAAACTCATTATATTTTATATTATAAAATTTAATATAATAAGGGTTTCATACTTTTTTATATAGATTTTCAAATTTTTCACATTTCAGATGAGGTACACAGGCCATTTTATAAATGAGCAACCTTTAGAACTGAAATCTTTGTCATTCCTGAGCCCAGCTGAGACACTAAGTCATTTTGTTTAAATTGTGCATGAAAACAATGAGACCTCAAGCACTATCTTTAGTTTTAGAGGACAAAGAAGGTGAAGTTGAATTTTAAATAGCAAATAAAAGTTACCACAAAGGGAGCAAGCTTTCCAAATGTGAACTATTTCTAGCCCTACAGGGAAAATCTCATTGCTTCCGTATGAATAATTTTTCTAACAACACATTTATTTCTGTTTTCTATTTAAATGTGTAACTTAATAAAACATCCCTTAAATACTATGTTTATTTTATTTTTTGTTTAAACGAGTTGCTGATATATTTCAAAAATTTTATGGAATACACAGTAGTGTATAAAGAGAAGTAAAATGATTATTTAGAGAAATCGCAGACATTGCTGTCACCTAACCTTAATGACAGTTCATTGCTAGGCTTCTATAGGCCCCGTTTTGTTTAAGCAATTATTAGACTGCTTTATTTATAGCAACCCATGTGCCTGTTTTTGGCAATGGGGTCTTATAAATTATCAAAGTAAAGTAGCACAAGGGTAGACACTACCTTAAAAATAGAGGCTGCCAATTACAGTGTTAGGAAGAGTGGTTAGGTGCAGATCCAAATTGCACCATCTCTCCTGGGAGATTGATGGGACAGATCGAGAGGAATAAACAGTCATAAATGCTCATGGTTATTTTTTATAATTAAAATCACAAGTGTAAAGGGGAACTTACAATAAAGGTAAACAGTCTCTGATCTAATTGTCAGTAATCACTGAGAAATACATAGTACCCTATGATCCAGAAATCCCCCTTCGGGGTATCTACCCCCCAAATTGAGTAAATGTCCTAAAGCAGCACCAGGCTGCCACAGTTGGGGGTGGTGGGGTGGGAGACAGAGAGAGAGGGAGAATATCATTCCTGGGAAATGCAAATAAAAACTACATAAAGATTCAGAATTATATTAATATTTTACTACCTGGTCTACTGTAACGTGCACGCACGGTCACACACCCTAGACCATAGAGAACTCAATACTAAAACTTGAATGACAATTAAGGTACAAAATATAAAAACAATAATTGATACAATATATGTTTACTGTCAAGACTGCTTCTTAGAAAAGTTATAAAGCAAGTTCTAAGTTGTAAGAAGCTCTTAAAAATAGCAAGTGTGCTTTGCAAATTACACTGAAAGTTTAGGTTAAAGAGAGTTCCATCTTGTGACGTGCACAATTAGGACTAACAAATGCTTACATTTTAGGATGATTCCTAAATTCATGATTTTTTTCTTTAGTAGCATCAGCTCATATTTGATGATTTGCTACTAATCACTTCCTGTTTCTTGCATACAGTTCCAGAATTGTTCATTTTTGCCTGCAGAGGCTTTCAGGTACTAAACAATAGCAGATTTTCTCCAGTTTTTGTTATGTTTCCAATGATGCTATCACCAAAGTGTTTTTTTTTCTATTTATAGCTACATTACCCAGATAAAATTGATCCCTGAAATTTAAAACTTTAAATAATTGATTAATATGGCACCACAATGGTAGAATAATTATTCTTCACTATGAATAAAGCAGAAATGATCGTCAATGAGAATATTAGGTTTTTATATATAATTGAACGTTGATATATGCATGTGCACAAACAGATACAGACCATCTTCATAATGGTATTTTGGGGGCCAAATATAGGCCTTTACAAAGGTCTATAGTCTCACAGATGTGGAGAACAAACTGGTGGTTGCCAGATGGGAATGGGTTGGAGATGGGTGGGAAGAGGTGATGGGAGTAAGAAGTTCAGATTGGCAGTGACAACGCAGTCCCAGGGCTGTAAGGGCCAGCCTAGGGGGTATAGCCAATAATGCTGTATGACTACATGGGGCCGGTGGGTGCAAGACTTATCGGGGGGATCTCTTTGTAACTCACCTACTCGTAAATGTCTAAGCACTACGCTGCACACCTGAAACTAATACAATGTCGAGTGTCCACAGTGATGGAAAAATAGTTTTTAGAGGAGGGAGGGGGAGCCAAGTACATGGTGATGGAAAGAGAACTCACACTGGGTGCTGAACACACAACCCAACAGATCGGCAATGCGCTGTGGGATTGTGCACCTGGAGTCTATGTAACTTTTGCTAATGAATGTCACCTCAATAAGTCTAACAATAAAAATATTTTAAAATATTTTTAATTAAAAAGTAATAAATTATAAAGTGTTCAGTGGATATCATTATTAGAGGGTGGCATGACTGGTCTTTGATGAGCCCTGAAAGAGCTGTTTCGTGTGGGGACACCACACAGCAAGCCACTTCTCTGCTCTTTGCCTTGACCAAAGTTTCTATTTCGTAAACCCGGAAGGGGTACTCTCCCCAGCCAGTCTGGTCCTTTAAGGGGACCACTTACCCTGAAAAGCTCCAGTCCCTCTAAGTGTTCACAAGTGCATTTTCTATGTGACCTTGCAGTTGACCTTGCATCCTCCTCTTCTGTACCACCACGCCTGCCCTCCTAATCCTGCTTCCCTCTTCCTGTTTTTAAAAATCACTATCCCGTCCACATATGCCATTTAGCTTAAGTGTATCATGTTATGCATGCTGCTTTTACACTAGCTCTCTGCCTCAGAGAAAGACCTTTTTTCTAGTTATTATTGAATCTTTGTATTTCAAAGTGTTTAGAAAACAGAACTGGACTATCATATGTAATCACTAATATTGAGTAAATGAACAAACATCATCAAAATTGATGTGTATTTCTAAATCTCTTACTCGGTGGGAGAAACAAATGCTTCATAGACTGAGATCTTAACTTGATTTGTATTCACCTGGAATACAAAAAAAAAAAAAGATTTCATCTTCATCTTTCGTCGTATATAGTCTGTTATTAAAATGTTCAGGAAGATACATTTTCAAAAATGGATTTAGTCATTTTTACTTACTAGCAGTATATTAGTTAAAAAACAAACCAAAACAAAACCAAAGGCCCTTTTGGGTGTTTTGGTTCCTTTCTTTTAGTTTGGTTTGGTGTTTATTTCTTTTAGCCCTTTACTGTGAATACCTGCTCTCAGTTAAATAACCCCACAGCATCCGTGTACAGTCACAGAGCTGCCCTCATAATCCCTGTGAAATGAATGCTCAGATAATGACACAACTTTCTATTATGGTACAAATCATTGGCTCTTAAGCTGGATCACTCTCTTTGCCATTTGAGTTCCTCAAGTGAGCAATTTATGGCAGACTTTTAAGGCCTCCTGTCCATTCCCAACAGTGGGTTCTAAAACTTCCATCATCATCGTAAGTTTAATGAGTAAATGGTGGTGAGCTCCGCAGCTTGGTGGGGGAGAGCGCAGGAGTTTGAGTCTCTGACAGCGGGCTTGCTGTTGCTGTAATTAATTATGAAATGTTACATCTCTTGCTTTTTATGTGGAGACAGGAAAAGTGATGGGGGTTACAGAGAGGAATAAATTTACACTGTAGCTTTATGAAGCATCATCCATAGCTTTAGGAGCTCAATACATACAAAATCACTGTAAGATGACAGTTTCGCCAGAAAGTAGTTACAAAAATATTTACAGCTCTAGGCTGAAGAATCAGGACATTGTAAGAATGAAAAAGAAGAAAAAGACATGTTCTTTAATCCTGTCTCGCTTTTCCTCTTGTTTAACTTTTTTTTTTTTCTATCCAGCTGCTTATGAAAAGATCAAAGATACAAGTATATCTAACTTGTCTCCCTGAGTGAATCTATTTCAGTCAATGTCACAGCCCACTCAATGTCACAGCTCACTCACTTTCGAACAGTTACAAAGGTTCCCATCACATTCCCTATCTCAGCTCTTTGGATGGGTCCCCCAGCTGTACCCCACCATCCTAGAAAATATTTTATTTGCAAAAGGAAGAATTTGGGGGCTTCTCTGAATGAGTCCAATGAAGCTGATGCCATCAACAATCAGTCCTGTTTACAGCAATTGAAGAGCCCATGGATCACTATTTTCAGCCTTGTACTTCCTCCTAAGCAGGGTATCTGCGTACCTTGCTTTCTTTGCTTATTCAAAGTGATGTGTCGAATTCTGTCATCTTCCTGTTCATGAGCTATAAAGATGCCACAAAGTCAAAACGGTCATGTCAACCTCGTGGATGGGTGGCAAGTCAATGCAGACTCTCACAATTGAGACAAGGAGATTATCTGAAGTTAAGTATCGCTGATAGTAATAATTCTATATAATTATTTTTATATTTGATTATTCTTTCTTGGCATGGCTATTAAAAAATACAACACACAATGTATTATAGAATTGTACAAACCTGGAACCTATGTAATTTTTACTAATCAAGGTCACCCCAACAAATTTAACAATAAAAAATAAATAAAAGAAAATAAACCTATCTTTAGAGAAATAAACAAAAGAGAACTGATTGTTCCTCATCTTTAACGATTCTTTTATTTCACATCTATCTAAAAACCTTGTGTGTGAGTGAGAACAGTAGAAATAAAATTAACTAGTTTATATTCATAATAGTTTATAATGAAATAAATAATCCTATTGATTAAACAGATCAAGAGGCTTTATTTTACTTCTTTTTATTGTTGACAAGAGTATACACTTATAGGTGTGCATAAATATTTATATATAAACCCTGCAATGGACTGAATGTGATGTCCCCTCCAAATTCATATGTTGAAATCCTAATCCCCAAAGTGACGTTATTTGGAGGTGGGAGTCTTTGGGAGGTGATCAGGCCATCAAGGTGGAGCCCTCAGGAAGGACATCAGGGCCCTCCTAAGAAGAGACATGAGCGATCTCGCTTGCCCCATGTAGAAATACTGCTACCAGACAGTGGCGTCTGAGCCAGAGAGCGGGCTCTCACCAGGTGCCACATCTTTGGTGTCTTCATGTTGGATTTCCCGAACTCCAGAATGGTGAGAAATCCATGTTTGTTGTTGAACATTCCTAGTCTCAGGTGTGTTTGTTAGGGCAGCCCGATCAGGTGAAGACAGACCCTTATACTATAAACAATTGTATTCCTATTAATTCAAATCAAACTGTTTCTTTTGTATTAAGAATTAATTGTAACTAAATTTATATACAAAAATAGTCCTTGTTTTGACAATTAGATTTATACGTTTTATTTTATGTAGAATTTGCAGGTAAAAAGTCAATAATCTAGTTAAAAACTAGATTACCCTCTATAACTAAACATACTTAATTTGGATTGAATTACAAATAAGAGTCTGTGTATTATCTTTTCTGCCTCAGAGGCTTCAATGTATCTTAACCAGTTTCTAAAATGTCAGAAATGCTACAATTTTTCCATAAGTTTCTGAACTGGATTTAGGGCAATGTGTGAGCTATGACTTGACACTGATGGATGGATATATGAGAATTCACGAATGATCACTCTTTGTAGTCTGAAGTAAACATCCCCTCAAAGACAAACTTGCCAAGTTCAGTAATCAAAGATATCCAATGAAATTCTTCGGAAGACACTGATCTTTTCCAGTTATAAGAAGCTAGTTAAAATAAAAAAGCCCTTTAAAATTTATTTAATAGCAAAATCCATTGTACTCATTTCTTATGAATGTGCAGAACGGCTTTGTATTATGTATCGTCAATCTCTGACTCTTAACTCGCAGTTGATGGTCTTTGGGATGATCATTAAAGCATTCAAACGAATGCAATCATTTTCAGACTTGTATCACTTTCTAAAATGGCAAAGTATTTTCTGGAAAGAATATGTATTTGAGAATGGAATTTGCAGCAATTGAGAGTATTGACCAAAACTAAAGCCCCAGAACAAAGCACGGGACATTGCAAGATGAGGCCGCGACTCATTGCATTTTGGTGTGATTCGTAGCTGGAAGGCAGGCTGGACCCGAGGTGCATAGCCAAGCTGGATGACAACTGCATGTTACCTACGTACCTACCACGCTCCCTTCCCACCTTCCTCTGCTCCAGTGGCTTCCTTCTTGTAAAGCATTTGAGGAGGAAAGAGTTTGGCCTGGATCAGGCTCGGCTTCTTTGCTTCACTTGTGTCTGACTACCCATACCAGCTACCCCTAGGACTTCCCCTTTCTGACCTGGTAGTAGTCTGGGACTTCTTCTCTGCCTATCTATCTATCTATCATCTATCATCTATCCATCCATCCCTTTATCTGTCTTCTATCATTCATCATATAGATGGGTTGGTTAAAACAGTAGTGTAAGGAAAGAAGTTCTTGAAGACCATATACCCTGTAAAGATTTTTCAGGCCCTCCATGGAGATCCCCATTTTACGTTTTTGTAAACGATCTACATTCTCTTCTCCATAGCTTTTTGCCTCTCAACCCATGCCCATCAATACTTAAAAGGGCAGTTTACAGTGCCTTTCAAAATAACCTGAGCTCCCTTCAGCGAGCAGAGAACCAGCAAAGGACCTGAGATTGCTGTAGTTCTTTATACTCTTATGTTAGATCCAGTACTTACGCAGGACTCTCCACCTAACAGAGATTCCAGTGTACATCGAAATGCATCAGTGGATACATTTCTCCTCCCTTTTGTCTGGAATATTGGAGGGTGCTTCGTGCAGTTACATGAAACAGGCAGACAAATCCTCCTACGTGCTGCCGTGGAAGCAGTGCCCTTCCAGTCAGATCGGCTTGTGAACGTGTCTGCGGGGATGAGATGGACGAGCCAGCCACAGTGTCTTTCTGTCCGAGGAAGCAGGTGCCCAGGAGTACTAGCAACACTGCTGCTTACTCCCTCAGGAGAGGACCTCTGCCATTCTCTTTCTAAAACTCTGATTGTTTTGAGACAGGCCTGTGGAAGAAGACCACTGACCCTAGTAGCTAAAACCAGTCTAGTCTGTCCCGTCAGCTACTGACTTAACCTGGGTCAGGACTGTACTCAGGACCACACAATTAAATGTCTGCAAACCTAGGACTTGACGAGCTGGTGAAGAATCATTTTGTAAATATTGGAATGGTGTCTAAAAAATTGGAACATTACTATCCCATCTAAACCTAGTAGCCAATGCTAGATTCAGGTCCTTGGTTTTCTAGTTTTCTGTAAGATAGTTGTCTTTAAAACTTTTATATAAATGCTTTCAGTTAAACATATATCTACATAGAAATTTGTACAAACGTGTTCATAGTAGCTTTATTCATATTAGGCCCCAAACTAGAACCCCCTCCAATGTCTATCAACAATTAAATGGATAAATTGGAACAAATTAATAAATTGAATAGATATTATTCCTGCAATGAAATGCATTCAGCAATAATAAGGAACTAATGACTCATATACTTAATGACATGGAAAATTTTGAAACATTATGCTAAGATAAATCAGAAACAAATTAATACATACGTATGATACCATTTGTCTAAACTTTGGAAAACATAACTTGTTCAGAGGGAGCGAATCTGGGTCAGTGGTTGCCTGTGCTCAGGGCCTGGATGCTAAAGTCCTCGGGACCGTCTTTGAGTAGTGGAAACGCCCTGTATGTTCATTGTGGTGGTTGTTACATGGCTGTCAAAACTCCTGAAACTATATCCATTTTATTTTATATGAATTATACCTCCAGAAATTAATTTTAAAAACCTCATATACATTAATTTACATTTTTTATTCAAACATGGTGATTATTTACTTTATACATGAATCTACGAAGATCCAGAGGTGTCTGGTGTAATCGGGGATTAGAACCTAAGTCTACTTCAAATTAGCCTTCTCTTTTTTTTTTATACTCTGGTTTTTAAGTCTAGAAAAAAATTTCCCTTGATAAAAAAATGAAATGAAACAAAACCTTTATTTTAAGCTCTTATCCTTCTGTGCTACTTTGCTGTTTCTGGGCATATTTCATATAATAATTGACATTGTTTCTGATTTTATGATCATTCCCATCTCTTATATTCTAGGTTCATCCCTAACTCTTTAATTGAAACTTACTCAGAGGGAAAAGGTTGCTAGTGGGCCAGCATCTCCAATGATTATAGCAATTGCCCCTGCCTTTTAGTTGTTCCTTCAGAATATTTTTCTATTCTTGACTTAAGATTCCTGGCTCTGCTGTCAGATTTGTGATTACTTCTTACGTCGGAGATTGCCTTTCTGTCGTCTTTTTGCTTGGCTTTTTAAACCACTCCCTCAATCCAGAATTCTCCCAAAGTTTCTTTCTCATGCTTTTTTCAATACTGCCAGGTTAGTGACTTCCAAATATGTATCTCTCCCTTATTTCTGAGCTCATCCAACCAGTAAAACGTAGTATCTTGACATTGTACACAAACTTATCCTGTCTCACACTGAACATACGGTATCTTCTTATACTCAAGATACTTTGAACCTCAAATTTAAATCTCCACATCTGATTCCACTCTGTCTCCTTTGCATCCATCATGCAATGACTTGAATAATATCTTAGGATTTTTCTTTGAATGTGTTTCTCATGCCTACCATATATCTGTAATTCTGATAAACAGTTTACATCTGCAATTAGCCTTAATTATTATAATAGTGTTCCACTCTTGTTTTCTCTATTTTATCTTACACATTGCTGCTAAGTAATAATATCACATCTTTGATCTGCCCACCAGTTTTTAATAGCTATGAGAAAACTGAGTTTGAATCAAACAAAAACAATTAAACAATTATTTCTTGAAAGCATTAAAGCACCAAGATCGTGCTGAAGGCCAGGCCTGGACAGATAAAAGAATACGGCCAGATCCTTATCCTAACAATCAAGGAGCTAATTTTCATTTCAACCAGCACTTTTTGTCAATTATATTTCCCACAGATTGCTTTCAAGCACATTTTGAAATAAACCCATTGAGAGAATTTTGCCCAAGGCTTTGCCAAGTTTTATAATAACATTAAGAATAAAAATTATAAGTATCATTCATGGAGCATTTAATGTTGGTCAGTCTGCCTAGCATTTCACCCGGTGGCCTTTCACCTTCGCAGCAATTCTATGAAGTGGATTTTCTGTCCATTTTACAGATGAAGATATGGAACTTCAGGATGCTACGTGAGTTGCTGCAGTCACACAGTTAGTAGAATGGGTGCGTTGGGCACATACAAAGCCCTTGCTTTTCTCACTGTGGTACACAGCCCTGTCAGTATTGCACCCTCTTTTCCAGCTCTCATACACATTTTTAATCTGATTCATCCTTCAGACAACTTCCTTTAAAAAGAATCTCTGTTCAAGTTGGAAGCTATTACTCTTCATCACCCCAAGTACACTTCGCAATGTAAACTTTTTTTTGTCACTGTCACTTAGACACATCTAGTCATCTGTGCACAGTTGCTGTCTCTACGTGAGGCTGACAATTTGAGGACAGAATCTATTCTTCATGTATCTTAAAACCCATCTTTACACAGAGAAGATAGCAAATATTTAACAGATCAAGCGATGTGCAAATTGCATACTTGTAGTTACCTGGAGCATACGTTAGAAAACTCACTGGAGAAAAAATAAAAAGCACTGTTAACTGCTTTTGTTCAAAAGTAGTTATTGTTTGTACACACTAATGATGCCTGTACATGTCAGGGGCTGCAGTTCTCAGGCTGAGAGTAGACTAAGTGAGGAAAATTCTCAGTGCGAGAATATCTTGGAGGAACAGGTATAAATAAATTAAAATTAAAAAATACTGTTCCATTCCTACTACTTACTTCCTTCATAATATTCAGTTTATGTTTACAATGAAGTGTATTTATAGGAGGACATATTTACTTATCCAGAAGTTTCATGTGTTAAAAATAATTGTGACACCTTTTTTCTTTTTGTGTTTTATGTGAAAGGAGATATTGTTAAATGCATAGAAGTATATCTGTATTTAACTACACGGAGGAAATAACTTATGTCCTCCGTGTAGTTAAAAAAAAACTATTAAGACCATTTCTCATGGGATTACATTTCATTTGATTGACAATAAAAAGTCTCTTTGTTATGTAAATTTGTCCATTTAAGAAGTACAGTATCTTATTATTATTATGCACCCTTAGCATCTGTAATTCCTATGTAACTCCATGTCTTATTTTTCCTTTTCTAATTGGCATTGGGCAAATCATTTCTGGTCGAGATCAGAGCTCATCTGCCCATCTAACCCTGAGCATCAGTACAGCAAAAGAGCAGGCCCCATTAGCTGGGAGTCACGACGAACACACGCAAGGTCCGGCGGGAGGCAACCGCGCACTTCTGCTCCTGCATCAGTCTCTGGCACTTCAGAAACTAAGTGTCATGAACAGTAGGTCACACCTATAGCTTTCAGAAAATGTCCCCGTGGACGTAGCGTATTATACATTCAAAATGGTCATGTCAGGTCATTATATCAAGCTTTTTCTGAGTCAGAAAGTGTCACTGCTGATCTAATTCTACTAGTAAACCAAGATCCACACATGTCATTGCTTCTTATAGTACCTTCACAATATCTCATTTAAAGTCCTTCCCAGGACCGCATACCCTCCTGCTGCCTTCTAGGCTACGAAGGATGATGGGATGCCCCGAACAACACACCCTGAGATAAAATACATTTTACCAGTTCTGAGATTCATTTGCATAATCATATGAGAGCTGTCTGGAAAGTATCCAGCCATGGAATAGGAAAAATAGAGGCATTTATGGCTGGGGTTTTTCCAGACAGCCCTCGTAGATTCTGAAAACGTATGAATGAATGTGAAGTTTTAGAGTGTGTGGCGTTGCAAAAGTCGTGGAGGGAAGAAAAAGAGGATTTTGGTTAGTGTTCTGTGGTTCCAAAAACCCAGAAGTTATCCTTTCATTTCCTATATTTAATATGATTTCTGATGAAGCATTGCTCATTTCCTTTTGTTTATTTTTTACTTTTATATTTTTTTGGTAGCTCCCTGGCTGGGAATCGAACTCAGGCCGCAGCGTTGAGAGCGCCGAAGCCTTAGCCACTGCACCACCAGGGAACCCCCAATCCATGATTGTAATGTAGATAAATAAACATCCACTTTTCTATACTCAGTTCTATGCATACTTTAATTCTATACAAGCTGTATTTAAAACATGGGCATGCTCTACATAAATAATTAATTTTAAAAAATTGATCATATAAAAGCAGCTTGTAGAATTTGTTTCCCTCAAACTGAATAAAATGAACAATTTTTTAACAATTGCAATGAAAACTGAAACAAAGGAAGGGTCCTACTTCTTACCCCCGAATTCAAGAGGTTTCATCCAGACCCAGTATCAGTTTGGAATAAATTAAAAGAAGATTCTAGAAGTCCACGCAAGGCTTTACTTTGCAGAGATGGTTGTACTTCGGCAGAAAGAGAAGAACATCTCAGAAACCTCACTGACGTTCCTGAGCTGAGGGTGCAGGTGAGGCATGCCAGCAACTCAGGGGAAGACTGGACGTGCTTCACGTGGAGCTGATCTCAGTGTGAACACGTGGGAGCCTCAGGTCCAGGACAGAAGAGTGGTGGAGCGTTTCCCCACAGAAATCATCAGCAGAAAAAGAATAAAGTCAAAGATAAGCACTGATCGGCTGAGACTGAGTAAACCCAGCAAAAAATGGCTGAGCAGGGCAAGGTAAAACAACACAAAACAAAAACAAACAAAAAATAGTGTGACTGTATCAAACCTCAAGATTAGAAAATATAAACATTTAAAAAAAATCACCCACACATCCGCAAGCATGGAGAGATGTAAACCTCACACAGGAAAAAGCAGGAAGCCCTCTTAACTACAGTTACTTTTTTTTTTCTTTCCTGTTTTGTTTCCGGTTTTTCTTTCTTTTTAGTCTGGAGAGAAAGAATGCAGTAATAAAATTACTAATGGTGGCATCACAGGGCCACATTTTATTTATCCACTTAGCTGAAGATAGGAATAAATATCTCTGGCACCTGTTCTGTGGGGAGTAGTCACACAGGGCCTAAAGTGATAAGGAGGAAATTAAAAAGACATGTCCACACACATTCTCTTTGCAAAGAACAGCCTCGATAGATCTATACCCAGGTGAAGATCACACCCAGGGGAGGATGAATTTACAAGACTAATACCGAAGTGATTTATGTATTAAATAGCTAACTAACTAACTAACTAATTAACTCGAGGACAAAAAAAGGACAGCAACATAACAATGGAAAAGAAGGCAGAGTCTTTTTGTCAAGGACACATTCCCCAAAAGCAAAGATTATTAAACTGTGCTGAATTTTGCTTTCAGTGATATCCAATAAGATATGAAAACCAAGATGAAAGAAATCAGTGGTGAGAAGAAAAGATACTGAGATGTCAAGGGCCTGTATAGACCCAGATGAGTATATTGATGATAAATTAAAATTATTACTGAAATGAAAAACCATTGAAGAAATCAAGGAAAAGAAAGAATGTTGTCGGTTGTTCGATTGCTTCAGTTTGGCATAAGAGGAAACTGGGCTCAGACAATAATTCTGAACCCAGCCATTTATTACAGGGATGAACTTGTCCAGATTATGAAGACTTTCTAAATATCAGTTTTCTCATCTTTGAAGTAAGAATAACAATAGTACCTCATTCATCTGGTTGTAATGGGAATGAACTTACTACATAAAATTCCTTATAGCACAGAGCATGAATGACAAAGCAATGTATGTCTTTAAATTTCAAAGTTGTTATTTTTGTATTTTAATTAAGATAGATATATTTTCAGACTGGGTTTGGGTTCACATCAAGGTGGAGTGGAGGGTACAGCGATTTCCCATACACCCCTGCTCCACACGTGCAGAACTTCCACCATTGTCAATGTCCCCACCAGCGTGGTATGTTTGTTACAACTGAGGGACCTGCCTTCTCAGCCAAACTCGTAGTCATTATCACCCGAAGTCCTGGTTTACGTTACAGTCACTCTTGGTGGTGTGGGTTCTGGGAATTTGGGCAAATGCATGCATCACTATGGCGTCATACAGACTACTTTCTCTAACCTAAAACTCCTCTGTGCTCCGCCTGCTCATCTGCCTGCTCCTCCTCCTCCTCCAGCAGCCCCTGCAACCGCTGGTCTTCTCACTGTCCCCATAGCTTTACCTCATCCAGAATGACATATGGTTGGAATCATACAGTACGTAGCCTGTTCAGATTGACTTACTTCACTTCGTGATGTACCTTTATGGTTCCTCCATGTCTTTTCATGATGTGACAGCTCATTTCCTTTTAGGGCTAAATAATACTCCGTTGTCTAGATGGCCCACAGTTTGTTTATTCATTCACCTACTAAATGACATTTATGTTGCTTCCAAATTTTAGCCCAAGCTGCTATAACGTCCACGCACAGGCTTTTCTGTGGACATGTTTTCAGCTCCTCTGGGTAAATACCAAGGAACATAATTGCTGGACAGTATGGCGAGAGCATGTTTAGTTTTATTGAGAAAATGCCAAACTGTCCCCCACAGTGTCTCTGCCATGTTGCGTTCCCACCAGCAATGATAAGAGTTCCTGTTGCTTCACGTCATAACCAGCATTCGGTGTTGTCAGAATTCTAGATTTCAGCAACCCCGACAAGCGTGTCATGGCACCTCATTGTTTTTATTTGTACTTTCCTGATGACATACGATGTAGGGTAAGGCTGGCCTCATTTGAGTGAGTCAGGGAATTCTCTGCTTCCACCCTCTGAAAGAGATTGGAGAGAATTATCAAAATTGCTTAAGTGTTCGATGGAATTCACTAGTGAAGCTATCTAGGTCTAGTACTTTCTGTTTGGAAGATTATTAACTATTGATATATTTCTAATAGATATAGTCCTATTCAGATTGTCTGTTGCTTCATGTCTGAGTGTTGGAAAATAATATTTTTCAAGGAATTGGTTTATTTCATCTAGGCTATCAATTTTGTGGTCAGAGTTGTTCATAGTATTCCTTTATTATCCTTTTAATGTCCATGGGATTTGTAGTGATGTGCCTGGTTTGATTTATGATTGTAGTAATTTGTATCCTCTCAGTTTTATATATATATATATAAAAAATATTATATATATATATATATATATATATATATATATATATATATATATTAGTTAACCTGGCTAGATAGACATTGATATTACAAATTTTATTTTAGTGCTTTTGGTTTTGTTGATTTACTGTATTGATACTCTGATTTCAAGTTATTGACTCATCTTCTAATTTTTATTATGTCTTTTCATGTACTTAATTGGGATTTAATTTACTTTTTTTCTCTAGTTTCCTAAAGTGGAAATGTAGATGATTTAAAATTTATCTTCTTTTCTAATATATGCATTTAATGTCCCTAATATTTTTGTACTGCTTTCTCTGCATCCTACACATTTTGAAAGCGTGCTTTCATTTTTATGTAAACACAAAAATTTTTTCTCTCAATTTATTTCATAATTTTTTCTTTGATGCCTGTACAATGTATGAGTGTGTTTAACCTCTATATTGGGATTTTCCAGTTGTCTTTCTGTTACTGATTTCTAGTTTAATTTTATTGTTGACAGATAATATACATGGTATGATTTATGTACTTGTTTCATGTGAGCTTGGGAAAAATACGTATTCTACTGTTATTGATAAGTCTATAGATGTCAGTTATGTCCAATGGATAGATGTTGCTGTTGACACAAAATTTCTTATAATAACAACATAAATCAAATTCCTCCTTCCTATTTCTGTATCATTGCTGTCATTCATTTCACTTATATGTAAGCATACATTAGCACACACACATATACATATGCTTAAATGTACATAATTACGTACATTGTTGGCAATATTATTAGTGGGCTCTGGGAGTTGCAGCTACCAGGAAAGAAGTGATGGTTCAGTTCTGCACAATTCGGAAGGAAATGAAGTATCTCAGATTTCTCCCCTTGATTTCCTGAGGGTGCAAAAATAATGAGTCAGCAAGAGAAGTTTCTTACATTTTAGCCTTGCTTTCAAAAAACAATCTTTATCTTCATGAAATAGAGTTTTTCTGTTCAAAGGCAAATTGGTATCCCCTTTAAGGGAATTTTTATTAGTATCCTTTTATTTAGAGAATAATCACAATGTTTAACCATGAAAATCTGTAACTTCCAGGCAACCCAGGGACTCTGATATGTATTTGAAGGATAACCATTTTAAAATTAAAATGGATGTCACATTTCTGGTTTTTCCTTATAAATACTGTTCTGCTTTATGTAAAAGAATAAAAAAGATAATTAAGGCATAAATAACTTGTAGTGATCGGTAGTCACTTTTGGCTATGAAGACATAAAGTACTGTGACAAGAACCTCGAATTTATATATTCAAAGTCAAGTTCTTTTTTCAATGAAACTTAAGGAACAAGAGGGTTAACCGTGTCCAAAATGACTCTCTTCTTCAGCGATATGGGTACATTGAAGGCTAAAAAAATTCCAATGTTTGAAACTTTGTCCCAAGAAGAGAGAGGATTTGAAATTGAGCAAAATTTAGTCTTTGCCTTCCTTCTGATATGCAGATCTGCATTTAATGCACAGTCTTTGCTCTCTCCCTACTTTATTGATTAGAAGTCGGGAGTGCTCATAAGTGAAAAGGCAACCTTATTGCCATGTTGTCATTCTGACTGTTCCTCTTCTCGTCATTTTCACTGTCAACACTCAACTTTATGACTATAATTCTAACTCCCCAAAACAGAACACTTGGGTGTGGCCTGCTGAACTACTTCACACCGAGTTTCTTCCTCATCCCATAAACAGCCTCTCTTTATCGTTAGTGGGAAGCAAGGAGGCTGATGGGAGTACTGAATTCCTTAATGAAGCTGCATATCCCATGTTCTGAGGTGATGATGTCGTAGAGGGTGAGGAAGAGAAGAGGAAACCATTACTACAAAGTAGATGTAAGCTGTGGGTAAGTGAGAGATAGAGAGAGAGGGAGAGAGAGAGGTAATCTTGTTTAAAAATACAATGGTGAGAGGTCTTTAATCCTAGACAATAAATAAGAAAAGGCAGGAATTTTCATTAGAAATTCGTGCTGTTTTAGTTTGGAAGGGCACAAGGGGAACGGAAGTAAATGCACCACCCGAGGCTTTGGGTCCGTCTCAAAGTTTTCAGTGCTTCAGTGCATTCTCATCAGGAGGCCTCTGCCTTGCCTTCACTGGGTGTGTAGTCAGAAGGGAGGACAGGACCACAAGAGAAATCGGTGACTCGCAGGGAGCCGGTGGTTATAGAGATCAAGTCAACACGTGGATCTGAGAGGCGCAGAGGCTAAACCAACAGGCTGGGTGATGGATTGGAATTGGATGCTGTGGGAGAGAAAGTGGTAAAGAATCATTCACTTAAGCTTAAATTAAGTGGTCTCTGGCGAGGGCAGCTACTTAGATGAATGAATAGGAATAAGTACAGAGGACGGAGTTTGACTGAGAAAAATCAATAATTATTTCTGGGTTTCATGCCCGTGTATCTAAGTACATCTACTAAATTAGGAGTTGGAGGTACTTGACGTATGTTCCATAGGAGAAAGTTAAAGAAGCTATAGGACGAAGGCTGGGTGCTGCGTGATCTGAGTCGGGGTCCCTAAGTTCAAATCGTTTTCCACCATTTTCTAGATGTGTGACCTTGGACGTGTTCTGTAGATTACTGGTGCTACCATGTTGCTATTCATTAAATCAGAATATTGATATTGGCATTAATATTATTATTACTATTACAGTCACTAGTGTGCTTATGTGTCTACCTACAATGATGAAACCTCCTCAAGATCAGGGTTTGTCTCATTTATCTTTGTTTTTCTAATGTTGTCCAGCCCTTAACCACTCATTAACATTCATGGACTTAACGTGAAGGACATTTCTAACTCATTGGTCCAGAACTGGGTTACAACCAGCCTTTTTTAAATCAAGAGCTGATAACCCATGACCATGATATACTTTGTTAGGGCATAGAATAGTTCTTGTATTCTGAAGCACACATTCCAGAACTTGATTGCATGCTCTGATTTGTTAAGGGTTTTTATATATTATTTAGATTTCTTTAAATGAATAAGCTATGTGAAGCTGGCTTGTGTCTTCAACATCGTTCACATTCTTTAAAGCTACTAAAGAATAATTTAGTATATGCAAGAGCTCAATAAATACTTTGTAGGATGGGAACGCCTGAACACTGACGTGAAAACTGGGGCAACCTTTCCGTGTGCTGGTGATGACCTCGCAGCACAGGAAGGCTCCCTGACCGGAGGGAGTTTACAAACTGCAGCAAGGCGGATGCGGGCCTGTAGTAACTCCGATCTCTCACTCCACCATAACATACTGTTTCTCTGCTTACTTATTTCTTCACCACAACAACATCAACAAAAACATTCAGTAATCAAGTCTTAGAGAGCAGCAATGCTGGCACATCCACGAGCATCGACGATGAGTGTTGCAGAAGCTTCAGAGCTGAATGCAGAGAGTGTCAGCCCAGTGTTGGTTACCTGTTGTTGCCGTAACAAGTGACCACAGGTGGAGTGATGGTTTGAAAGCTCGTGTGTTATTTCCCTGTGGTTGTGTAGAATGGAAGTCCGGCATGACAGGGCCCGTGCTTTGCCTGACGCATCTCTAGGTTCAAAGGTATTGGCTGGGGGGGGTGCTTCTCTTGGGCTCAAATTCTTTTCTTAAACTCACTGACTGTTGGCAGAATTCAGTTCCTTGTAGTTGTGGGACAGGTGTCTCTATTTCCCTGAAACATGCCCTCCTTTCATGTATGTGCCAGCAGCAGTATGTACTACCCTGGTGCTTTGAATCTAATGCCTCAGTCACTTCTCTCAGACTTCCTTTTCTGCACTGAGAGGAGAGAAAGTTCCATATTTAAGGGCTCATGTGATTAGGTTGGCCTGCACGTATAATCTGGTGTGATTTTCCTGATTTTAAAGTTAACTGATTAGTAACTTTATTACATCTGTGAAATCCTTTTGCCGGTATAACATTTTCAGGCTGTAACACCAGGGGGTAAAAATCATGAGAGCCAAAATTCTGCTTATCTCAGTCACAACCCAAGGTTATAATAACAATAAAAAACAAATGGTGCCAGCCTTGATTTCCAATTTGCAGCATTTCTAATTGGTCAAACAATCAAAATTTAACATACACTATCCTAATACTATAGCCAATGTATATAAACTAAACCAGCTATTCTATACACAGAAGATATAAACATAAATATAATCAATAAAAAGCCAAAACCCAAACAAAACAAAACAAAAACCAGTGCCATGAAGCAGTTGATGACAAATGACAGGTTTCTAGCTACTGATCTTATAATTTCAATTCTGATCTTATTAGGATACACTCTTTAGAAACTAAATAGAAATCTATGTATGTAGCTGTGTGGATGTTCTAAAAACGCTGCGGATAAATGACAATTTCTAAAGTGAAATCAAACCGTCCAAGAAGCAAAGCTGCGTATGCCATGACCATAACTGTTGTGGAAACAGGCAACGTGATCTTGAGGCTAAAATGCACAGTTCTACAAAGTCTATGTATAAAAGGCAGTCCTAGGAGGTAACAAAAAGTACCTCTTGTCAATACTATCGAGAGTGTTAAGACTTGATAGTGTTTGAATGCTATCAAATAGCATCTATGTAAATAAAAGAATTTTTATCTGGGTGGTTAAAGAGGATGTAGGTTACCCTGGGATTTGCAGAGGAAAACCAAGATGTAAACTTTAAGCCTGTTTGTTCCTGGATTGTTAGCCTCAAGATTGTTCTCCAGAGATTTACAGTTTGCTGCAGCAAATAGGTAATGCTTCAAAATCTTCCCCTCTTTGTTTTCAAATCCACTGGGTTATTTCCTCTGGGAGTCATTTTTTTTTTATCCTTCAATGAGAGGCAATATGCACACTTTGATTTCTCCCTTTAAGAGACAAACCGTATGCAATTTTTATTAACATCTTGGAATTTCTTTTGTGTGGGTCCATGTGAAGGAGGGGACTGATATAACGTGCCTTCAAGTAGTGTAGAATTACACACACGCTAATTCTGCACGTGGAAACTGCAGCAACTCTTCCCCCAATCTGCAGCAACAACACAAAAAAGAATAACATTTTCTACTTTATTTCTTTTAGCCAACAAATGGCAGAATATGCAGTAGTTTTCATGGTAACAGTTATATGGTCGTTGTTCTCAGTGTAGTCAGCAAACTACTTAACAATGTAAAAACTCACCTCTATTGTTCTTTTCTTTAGAGATCAGATCCCCTGTGATATTTTCTATCGTTAGGCAGGTTGTACAGGTGTAAACACTCGTCTAATGCATAATCGAAGGCGTGATAGTATGTGCCTGAACGAAGGCTAAAGATAGATTTCTATGTCATTAGGAAATGATTGTAGGGAAAACGACATGTTTTACATCATGTAGAAATAGTATAGAAATCAAGACTCCCATTACACACTGTACTGTTCACACTCCAACCAGGAAAACAAGAACATTCAGAGTATTTGAAACACTGGGAATTCGATGCAGGAAATCACTAACGGGAAGTTGAATAGCTCAGAAACCAACTGGTATAAGAAAGAAACCTAACCAAAAGCCACTACTCGTGCTGCTGAGGGGGGACAAAGGGGGGAATATTCCATTTCCAAAGCCCTGGCACTGGGTCACCCAGTGGGTGCTCGAACCAAAAGAGCCCTCCTGTGGCAACTTAGCTCCCTGCTAGAGATGCCACCTGACTGGTGTTGGAGGGGAGGAAATGTCCAGGTTTTTCTGTCTGTCTCTCAAGTTGCTGCCCCCACCAATGCTCCTGATTGACTGAAGCCAGAGGGGGTGGCCAACTGATGGGGTCCCTGCAAATCAGCCCCCAGTGCATCCCAGCCAAGCAGAAGAGAGCCAGAGCCATGGTGTGACGAGGCTAAGCACCAAGGGGCCATAGGGAAGGTACCTTCAACCTTCTGCCCGTGAGTCCCAGCATCAGAGGGTTTAACATCACATGTGGTCTTTGTTTCTTCTTATTCCAAAACAACATCTGCAGATTTTCTCTTCTTCTCCCTGTCTTGGTGACTCAGTTTACCTGGCTAAAAGGAAAATATTGTCATAGAAAGAGAATCTTTGTAAATTTTAAAATCCATAAAAACTCTGTGTTATAGATTGGTATTAAATCCTGCCCTGTTCAAAAATACTTTAACAGAAGAAATAGTACCTAAGTTAAACCAGGCTAACCTTCATGGGAAGTTACAGTTTCATAAATGACAATATCTAAACATCTAGGTATAACACATACTGTGAAATGTTAGTACTGGTTTACTCTGGATAGTAAGATGGAAAGAATGATTTATAGATTTCTATATTCTACTTTTTGCTGTGTTTCTAAAGTTCATAAAATGAACATGTATTGCTTAATAGGAAAATAGAGACAAAGAATAAATGACAGTTATGTTAGATCTTAGTATTGGTGTGTTTGTGTATAAGTCCTTGGTTTTACTGATGTCCTCTTAAGGAACCAGAGATAATGCTTCACATACTAAGGGTTGAGCAAAGGAAAGATATTGCTGAAAGTTAGTGCTGAAAATCAAGCCACAATGCACTTCGTTGGGTCTTTGTTCTTTTAGACCATAATCTTCTCCCCTCAGGAGAAAAGCTCATAGAAAAGCCAAGAGTAAGTGAAAAATCGAAATAGAAATGACCCCTACCTGACCTCAGATTAAATTATAATAAAGAAGACAGAAACAAAAATCAGGAAAAAAATGAGAAATTATTCTATTTTGCTATCGATTTGAATAACTACTTCTTGGTGTGTGTGTTTATGCATTTGAAGTTTCAAATGCATTTGATGGCTCTGGAGGAAATTTATCTTTGTTTCTGGAGGTAGGTACCTGTATAGCTCCCAAAGACAGTCTATCTTTCAGCTAGTAAGAGGCTAAAGTATCTTACTGACAGTACATAAGCAAGATGTGCATTAACAAAATTGACTTTTGGGGTGGCACAATTACAATGCAAAGTGTTGGAAAATATAAAGCATCTCTCAACCAAAATTGAGGACAGATGGTGAACAAGTATATTATATAAAAGTGCAACTGCACAGGGAATATTCAAGTGGGCAGAATGTGATTATGTAAATGAAAAATTCACTTGTAACCAAGAGTGCCAAATATATAGTGAAACTCAATTTGAATTATTCAGTGAAGTATAGAGGATGTTCCTGGATTTATGATCATTGCCTAAAGGGTCAGTCTATGGCAAAATGGGGAAGCAGCTACATTTGATCCACGTTCCTCTTACCTGACCTTTACTATCTTCTTTATTGTAGAAAAAAGAGTGACTTTGAAAGGTATGGCTCTCTTTTCTCAACTCCATTTTATCAGTGTTCTTATTTTGTCAGATCACTCTTGTCATCTTAAAAGATAACTTGACAAGTAAATACACATTTAGTCATTATTTTTTTGACTAACTGAATGTTTACCTGAATGGTGGTACTACTTGAAAAGAGATCACAAGGAAAAGACAAGGAGTATCTACCATCACATACTGCAATATTGTGATTTATAAAAAAAAGGCATGTATATATCATATATGATATATATATATACATATATATGTGTGTGTGTGCGTGTGTGTGTGTGTGTGTGTGTGTGTATGAATGACCAAGTACACACACACACACACACACACACACCTGTGTGTGTGTATTTGGTCATTTACATGATCAAAATATATTTCTCACCTGTATTTGCTATTTTTCCACTGTTCTTGACTCACAGTTCTGAAAACCCTTGGAATTTTCTGTGATGAGAGCCATTAAGGAGACCCTTGACATGTTACTGTGTTGACTTTTGGACCACACCTGAGTGTGAGAGCTGGATGCCAGGAGAACCAACCTTGTGATTAGAGGGTTGAAACTTAAATTTACACTGCCAGAGCTCCAGGGAGGGGATGGGGGTTGAGATTAGATGGATTGCCAAGGGCCAATCAATCAGCATCCCAGAATTACTTGGTGATATAGGGGGCTGCTCACCACAGAAGTTGGAATTGGTCTCAGAATCATATCACCCACCCATTCAAGAAAATAATAACAGGAATAGAATGAATTTAAAAACATTCTGAAGTTTCAAACTGTTCGTTGTAGTTGAATAATTATTTCAGTTTTCTGTGATGGATTCACGATTGTACACCTTTGATAATCTAAGGATTCCCTTCCAATGTCTTCAATAAATAAAATATCCTTGTTTTTGATGTAGGCACAGAATCAAACATTTAGAGTTCAGAATGTGTCTAACGGGTTTTCTCTTGAGAACTGTTACAAATGGTATGAGATTTTATCGTACTTGAGGCTATTATGTTAGCCTGTCACAGTTTCATAGAAGCTGGTAGAAGACATGAGACTCATAGGTCAGAGACAATGTACTTAATTACTCACAGTGACACTAGTAGCCAGTGTATCAGTATTTTCTTGTGCTATTCCCTGAACCTTGTATCCCGTAAGGTGATGTGAAAAGAACCGAGCACCACCTGCACACAGTTATTTTAATTATAGGTGGTGACCCCTTAACTTAGAAAACCTAAATCATTTATAATGGGCAGTAAGCAACCTGACTTTTGTTCTGGAGGAAGATATTATCTCTGTCTCCCAAGATTGTAAGTAGATTTGCCCTTTGCTCCAGAGAAATAGCCCATCTCTATCTTTCAGCTTTGAAAAGATGATTTAAAAGGGCAGTCTGTGCCTCATTTGCAAGATGTTCAGAAACACAAGAGATTCATGGACAATTTTCTTCCTCAAGTTGAAATATCGTAAATGGTCGTATGAAATATGATAATAGGCCCCTTGCAAAGTAGGCAGCATTTTTACTCAAATTTTAATGATGCTTCTTTTTATCAAGTATTTGACTCAAAATAATCTGTTAATTGTTTGGAAAATTTATAAACTTTGTTCAAATCACACATTCTGAAATCTAAAAGTAGTTGTCTTAAGTCAGTCATGTGTTCTCACTTTTAAAATTAATATACTGTCAGTGTACAGAATTCTCATTTTCTTAAGGGAGTTACTGAATAAACATTGATAAATGCTTTAAATCCCTTCCAAATTTATTATGGAGCCTAATGTGACATAAGACTTATTACAGAGAAGACTTTCACAGCCTGTCATCATTTGTTACCTGTGTTATCACTCAGGATGACATTTCTCTGACAATAAAATCAATCCATCTGTAAGTGTGGGACTCCGGGCTGGAGTTGCCCACATGATGAGGCCCTGGCACGTTCATTCTCTCTGTCAGACCCCAGGTGTATACAACTGAATTAATGATATGCATCGTGTCATAGCCCAGTAGCGTCACTGCCCGATGCAATGCCTCTCATGCTTTATATGACTTCCCTTCAGCTCTCTTCCATGCCTCCACATGTCTAGAAACAGTTATTCAAGAATTTGGTGTGTGGGTCCTTCCAGTCCTTCAGTCCTGTTTCCAAGCTTTGCCTCAGATGGTGTCATAACATTATTGGTGTCACTTTGTGCATTCCTGGTTCTTGTATTGCAGACATTATTTTTGTTAAAAATATTTTTCTGTTCTATGCTTTTTCACTCAGCGTTATGGTTCTGAGATCTGTTTGTGTTGCTACATGTAAATCTAGTTCATTACTTCTGATTGCTTTATAGTGTCTCATCTTATGCCTGTAACGCATTTTATACCCTTGCTGCTGTAGTGATGCACAGCTATGTGCCTACTTCCGTTTGCTACTCACAAACAACATTGTGATAAAAATCTTGATGTGTATCTCTTTATGGACCCATAGGAAAACGGGTGATCACAGTATATACACCTTATTTAAGGCTAATTAACCAATTAGTTAATATTCACTAATTAGGGCCAGTACCCATTACATTATCACTTGTTCCCTTTGTTTTCTATCCTTCCCTTGCATATTATTATGAATCTCTTGTGAATATTTTTATATATCAAAGTTTTTCTCATACATATTTTTTTAAATTTTACTGAGGTTAATTAATCTTTTCATTTTGGCATCACATGGGTTGAGGCTTCTTACATTGAAAATAGCCTTGTGCCCATCAATTTACTCACATTATTAAGCCTCTAGAATAGCTCTGTTTCAAGAAGAGTAGAAATGAGATGCTATAACGTGTCGTACAGATGGTCTTAGACACACTTTGTGCCCTTGGGTGGGGCTCGCAGCAGGCTGGGGCTCAGGAGAATGGACAGCTGGGAGAAAAGGAAGCAACTAGGTCTACACAAGATCAAGTCCAGGGCAAATAAGAGAAAGCCTCCTGTTGCCTCTCCTATCATCTGTGTGATGCCAGAAATCTCGCCTATGAGATTGTTACTCCTCTACTTTCAAGATTGTATTTCTATGAGGAGTCAGTAGTCACGTCCTCTCACACCCAATGGAATTGCTGCCACTGTGTCATAACGCCAGGAGGAGTAAGAAGGAGGTACCTGGGCACATCTTGTCTACTGGATACATAGTTTTTTGTTGTTGCTATCATTGTCTGTTTGTTCGTTTGGTCTGCAATCTGTAGGAGGGGCATTCTTTTCTGGAGCCTGAAGAGCTCTTTGACTTATTGTCAACTAAGAAAGTGGAGGCACGGAGTCCTTGGGATAAGCAGGCTGAATCCCACTGTGTCTCAGATGCCTCCTCTACAAAATATGAGTGTTAAAAAGAGTAGGGATTTTTGTAAACATTAAATAACTGATAACAAAGTTGTTAGAAGCGTGCCCAGAATATAGTCAAATGAAATAAATAAATATAATGAATTTTATGATATTACAACGTTATTACCAGCATTAGTTAATAAAAAATATTAGGACAATTAGCATGCCTAAATGTCTAAATTGATAGCTGAATAGCTCCCTCATTCTGTGTGTCAAAATACATTCCAGGAACATCAGAATTACATAACAAATGAGTGAGAGTACTAGATGACAACATTAGAAAATAGACACAACACCCAGAAATCATGGGAGTCACAAATTTGACCACAGAAGTCTGAAATTTCAATGGTTGTAATCGTCCATAAGTTCATTAAAACACATGCTAGCCTAAAAATAATATTCACAACATATATGACCAACATTATATAGTACCTAAAAAGCTCATAACATTTAAAAAGAAGATATGGATTGAAATGTGTGCCCCTCCAAAAAAAAGATATGTTGAAGTTTCTCAGCACTCCAGAATGTGACCTTATTTGGAAACAGCATCTTCAGAGAGGCAATCAAGTTCAACTGAGGTCATTAGGATAGGTCTTATTTCAACTAAACTGTTCTTCTATTAAAAATGGGGGAAATATGGACACAGAGAGAGACTGATACAATAGAGGGAAGACAGTGCTAAAATGAAGGAAGAACATTATCTATGATCCAAAACACTCCTGTGACTACCTGAAGTTAAAAAAGAGACATGAAACAGTTCTCCCTCATAACCCACAGAAGAAATTAACCTCGCTTGTACCTTATTTGCAGACTTCTAGTCTCCAGAAATGTGAGGCAATACGTCTCTGTTGGTTAAGTCACCCAGGCTGTGTCTTTGTTTTAGCAGTGACAACAAACTAATAATATGTCTCATTGAAAATTGGACAAAACCATTAATAGCCAATTAATTATAAATGAAACTCAAGAGCCTTACATATAATGGAAGATCAAAAGCCTCTGAAATAATTTATAAAGTCAAATTGAAACAACTTTGCATATTTCTTCACCTATCACTAGATTGGTAAAGATCAAAAAGTTTGGAAATGAAGATTTTAGAGGATAAGGGGCTACAGGTTTTCATATACTTTGGGTGGGAGTGTAAATTGATGTATTTACTTTGAAGGACAATTTGGCCATACATTTTAAATACACACGTTTCTGAACCTGTCAGGGTAGATGTTCACTGGCAAAGATTTTCAAGATGTGCTCCTCTTCACCATGAAGCCCTGATAATAATAAAGCTAATTTTTAACTTCATTTTCTTTCTTCTCTTCTTCCCTCTCTCCTTCCCTTCATCCATCCCTCTCTCATTTAATCTGACTCCAAATGAAACAACATCTCTTTCCAAATACAAACTTCATAAGACAAGGTAATACACGAAAATGAATACTTCCCAAACTTAGGTCCAAAAACATTTAGATGCTACTGTTTCTTTACGTGATCAAATTTAAACATCAGCAAAGAAAGTAGCAATGGTTATTTGATACCCAAACTTTTAAAAAATAATTTTGTAATTTATTTACAAAGGTGACAGATAATCCTCTATTTTGTATGTTATATCCAGTATAATGTGAGAGTTGTATCACTCCACTTGCAAGATTTCTAAGACCTGATTGATGAGCTTCTCAATCTATATAAAGCTGTAGATTTGCCATAAATTTTTTTCATAACATTCCATTGTGAGCTCACCTAAAGTAGGGCCTCACCAGAGACTGTTGCTCTGTTTCGTTTCAATGAATGCTACCCTTACAAATGCATTATTGATTTTTCTTCCAAACCATAATAATGCAAAGTGCAATAGCTTGACAAATTTATTTTTATTGCCAAAACCCTGACTTGACAAGCAGCTGTGACTTCCTTTACTTACATAGTACCATTATATCTTATACTTATATGTCACTGATGTTGCATTTGAATAAACATTCAATTTGAAATAATGTTATATGAAATAAATGGAAAATATAACCTTCTGATTAAGTGAGAAATAGAAATACTATATTATTTTTACTGCCTTCTACACATAACCTTCAATTCAGAATCAGTGACTTTGAAAGCCTAGAATTACCAAGACTTTTTGAACAAATTTATTGATCTGTAAAGTGATCCATTTTCTCAGTTTTATTAATTGTTTAGTAAGCAATGGATGATTAGCTGCATAAGAAGTGAATGATATGAATTCTGGTGGCAATGCAATATACAGAATTAAAGAAATGCTTAGCACCTGTCCAAGCCAGTATGCATCTGTGTGTTCACACCCACCAAGAGAAGAGAATTTATTTATTATTTGAGAAAATCTATGCTGAAGAGCAGCTGCACAGCTGCTAAGATCCCCCACCCACCCCATCATTTGATTGTTAGGTGTAAAAATGGGAGCTACCTGCGTCATCTCCTAGAGTTCAATGCTAATGCAGTTTTCACCGATCTGAAGAACGTGACAACTCCTCAGAAAGAAAAAGACAGGACGACAGAAGAAAAATAATAATAATAATAATAAAGATAGAAATATTGTTAGATCTGCTCCTTGAGACCAGGTACATCGAGATTCAAGATCAGAAGCTGTCATGGAGTTACGGTTTTTGCTTTTCTTTCAGTCACCCATCTGGTGTGCCTACGTGCTGACAGTCCGAGCAGGCATCTGCTGAAATTCTGTATTCATTAATCATGGCAGTAGGGAATGTACGCAAGTCCCCCTGGCGACGTTACTTCAGAGCCCCTAATGATGTAGGTCAGTGCTGATTAGTATCTGTTCCTCACTCCGGGGTGGGGTGTGTTTCCTAGGGTATGTAGAGGGTACTGACACTTTCAAAGCAATCAAGGGACATTATTTGAAGGCTCATACCTCAATTTTAAAGAATAAATGTTGGCTAAGGATGAAATAAGCTCCCTGGGCAGCATAATGTCTTATTTAATACCTTTGTAAATTCCAAAGTACATTTTAAAACATTTTATGTATTTGAAAGAGAATTAAACAAAGGGGTCTTATTGACATCGAAAGTCTGACACTGGTGTCCAATTATCAGTGACTTTAAAGATACCTTTCCACTGTACCTTTTGAAAGGTACTCCTCAAAGGATCTTCAGATTTTAGGGGTGAAAGAAATTATAGAGTAATTCCCAGAAGAAGAAAAAAAATACTTACATAGTATGTGTATGTAAGAGGGCCATAAAATACAGGGTTATTTTTTAAAATGAAGAGTGTAATGTGATAATTTAAAATTTCAATATAGTTTTAAAGGTGGAGTGAGTTCTTTAAGTTAAAACAATAATAATGTGGCATACAATAGATAATAACATCATAGGAATAGCAGTAAGACTTTATACAGAGTTATAGCTTTGGGGAGATCATTTTTGAAGATTTGTAATACACACAGAGTTAAACTTAGAGAAGAATGTGAGGGAATTCTAAGGAAAAAAAATTGTCTTGTGAGCCCTGTGCAATCTCAGTAGAGTCTGCAAGTGTGGAATTAGAGAATGTTCGATGATTGCTGTTTCTCTTCTCCTATATAACTCCCCTTTCTTTTGTATCCCACTCTCCCTATTTTTCTACTTGAAAAATTAACATCCAATTTTCATTCATGGCCCTGAATATGGAGGGGGCAAAAAACCCCTGTAATTTCCTTTTAAAACATTGTGCACTTATTTTTACATGTTTAAACGTCAGTCACCTTCGAAGTACTACCTATTTGATAATATATACCTATCCAGACACTTTTTCCACTGCTCAAAACAATTTTTGAGCCTGTCCATTTTGATGCCTTTTAGTGCTTCTGCTGCTTTTTGTTTCTCCTCTTCCACATCAGCAAAACTTGCTCCCTTTGAGGACTTTTTTCATCTAGGAAAACAAATAAAGATTGCTCAGGGTGAGATCAGGTAACAGGGAGGCCGGGGCATGTGGGTCGTGTTTTTGATCAAAAACTGCTGAACACTCAGCGCAGTGTGGGCAGGTGCATTGTCATGCCACATGGTTTTGCATAAATCACCCATCATGAAATGGGAAAATGCGTTAAAAGAGTCCCCCCAAAAAATTCACTGAAGCAGAACGCAGCCTCTCAACAATGCCAGCTGTTACATGGGTGCAGCTGGGTTCCTAGAAGTCTGTACTACAGGAGACCTGCCCTCCAGAAGAGCCTTCTGGGTCTATATTTGGTCATTTTTGTGTTTTCTGGTAATAGATTTGTTGTGATTGATCTAACTTATATGCAGCACAGTTCACACATGCAATTTAACATCCTGTTAGTATATTCATAATTGTAAGACAATCACCACAATCTAATCTTAGAACATTGCTATCCCTCAAAAACAAACAAACAAACAAACAAAAAAACAGTAATCATTCCACACACGCCATTTCAAATACCAACCTTAGGCAACCACTCGTGTACTCTCTGTCTTTATGTATTTGCCTCGTATCTGCATCTCATATAATGAAATCCATACACACACACACACACACACACACACACACACACATACACACACACATAAGCATGTGTGTGTATATATATGTATGTGTGTGTGTGTGTATATGCATATATGTATGGGTGTGAGTATACCTACATATACACATACACACACACACACATAAGCATGTGTGTGTATATATATGTGTGTGTGTATATATATATGCATATATGTATGGGTGTGAGTATAACATACACACACACACACACACAAATATTTTTGTGGCCTGCATCTTGCATTAAGCATAATGTTATTAAGGTTTGTACATATTGTAGCACCTATCTGGTAGTTTGTTCCCTTTCAGTACCAAATAATATTTCATTGCATGATGTTATGTGAATGAGTTGGGACTGGACCCTGTAAACTGGCCCCTAGCTGGTTAATTCTTCAGTAGGCTGAGACCCATTAGTTCAAAAGCCCATGTTTAAAATAGCTGTTTTAAAGCCTTTGTCTTCTAAATCCACCATTTGGGCCCCTTTGAAGGATGGTTTCTCTGACTACTTTTTGTCTGGTATATGGGTCATGGTTTCCTGTTGCTTTGTGTGTAACACACTTGTTGCAAACTAAACTTTATAAATAACATATTCTAACAGAGGTGGATATGGAGCCTCCAATCCTCTCCCCGGGGTGTTGTTCTTATCTTCCTCTTGGTCCTTTATTTGTTCTGTGAGTTGGATGAACTCATTTAGAAAAGTCTATTACCTCCACAATGTGCAGCCTCTGATGTCCCTTTTCAGATTTGTTTCCCCATTTTGATCTTTTAACCTGGCTCCCTGTGGCATGTATTGGGCCTGCATTGGCCTAAGCTACCTGTTGGCCAATGCTGAGCTTAAGTCTGCTTAGCCAGTTGGATTTTTACTCTCTATCACGGAATGTATGTGTGACTCGTAGGCTGCTATTCCTGATCAGCAAATTTGCATTTATTTTACTCCATGCCTAACTGGGGACTAGTACCTGGAAGATTTCATCTCTAAAGGCTCCAGGGAGGCCTCAGGATTGTGGATACCTACATTTTCCCAGACAGCAAGGGATGACTATCATTTTTTAGCCTGGTTCCGAGGAGATAGCCTGGGTCAGAGTAGCTTACTGCTCCATCCGTGTTTGCTATGAAGCATTGAGGCCCCGTGAGCGAGTGAGGCTGCTGCCTGGGTTGATGGGTCTGGCGCAGCTAGACTTCTGTCACATCTGCTTCATTCCCTCCAGTGACCACTGTTGAATGAATACGTGCAGCTTAGCGTGTGTGCACCACCGTCCCAAGCACCGGAGTCGGCTCATCCCAAAGGGCTCTCCTGGGTTTTCTTTTTGCCTGGTTCTCTGTTAAGGGTCTGACCGTTCCCGCATTGCTTGTATCAGAGATCCACCAACTTCCTCATACTTGCTCTTCCTCGAGATCTCCATTATTTCTTCTACTATCCTCAGAGAAGGGGGTCAGAGAGAGCTGTGGGGCTCTTCGTTCCTCTGGCCTTCCTTCATTCTGCAAAGAGTGTCTGCACGGGTGCCCCTGGGCTGGAAACAAGGACCTGCTTTTCCTGTCATGCCACGGGTGGTGGTGGGAGCAGACCTGGTCTTCCCAGTTTGCTCCTACAACTGTGGAATCTTTGTCCTGCAAGTGAGCTAGGGGAGAATTAGGCCCAGTATTCTCAACCTGGTGGTCCGAAGGAGAATTTTCACTCTATGAGTTGAGACTGGTGAGAAAAGGTGTCTGGTGGTGTCTGCCACACCTCCACCTGGAGTAGGGTTACTGAAACACAGGACTGGGGCAGAGAGGATGAGAAACACTGTTGCCAGCCTTTCCCTCCTGGATTGGCACCACATACTAGGGTAGAGAGGGAGCCTCCAACTTCTTGACTGCACCTGCCCAGAGAATAGAGCCACCTTGACAGACCTGGGATACCTAATAGAAATTTAAAAATAGCATCTAAAGAAGCAGGTCATGGCTCAATGTCACAAACCTGCTCTTCTTACCAAGATGGAGTGGATTTCCTGGAATGCGTGTCTCCCTCTTTGCTGTATAGGCTTAAGACAATCTCCAGCCATGTTAAATGATTGAGGGATTTTTCTCAGGGAAATCGTGTGGGTGTTGTGGAGAGTGTCTGCTGACGTCCTCACTGTGTCATTCCAGAAATAGGACCTACTAAATTGCTCTCAGAATTCGCACCATTTGTTTTCTTTCAGTGTGAATGAATTTTGAAAGACTGAGAATTCAGGAAGATGAAGTTTAGGGGTGTGATGAAGTTTAAGATCCTCAGACAATCTTGGCTTTTTTTGTGGGGGGTGGGGGGGCATTGAGAACTGGTCATCAAAAGGGTAGCCCTGTGGCCTTCAGCCCTTGAATCATTCCTGGTACTGAAGATTTTCATCATCTACGAAGGCAATCTCTAAAGAGGACTCTTACTGAGTTGTTTTTCTCCTTGTCCTATACTCCATGTGAATGTCTCCTGTGTCTGGTAGAAAGGAGGCTGTATCTTTTTTTATTTTTGGCCATTAGCCATTTTTTATTTTTGGCCATTAGATAATGAGATCCCAACCATTTATCAGCAAATATTTTTAAAAGGTCTCATTTATTTGACCACAATCTCTCAGTTTACAAGAATGGTTTCCATTTCTTAGGAATTGATTTTCTACTGAAGCTTCAGGAGCGCAGCATCTCATCTAGCAATTAGAAGGAAGCCTGGAGGAGCCCTGCAAAATAGAAGGCTTTCCCAGGCGAAAGGGGATGGGGGAAAAGGTTTGTAAGGAAGAATGGATTGTTTCAGGCAGGTCAACTTCTTCTGGGGAAGAGCAGGGCGTGTATCAGGCAGATTACCTCACTGGTGCAGACCAGAGCTTTCCAGATAGATAGGTTAGAGGTCACATTCCTGGGAGATGATGAAACGTCAATTAAGTCTTGGTTTGCTGATGTGGGGCTTAGCACAGGTGACTCTATTTTGGGCCTGTTGTTTCTTTTTTTGATGTTGATTAAACACAAATGTGTAACACATCGTTGCCTAAGGGTATTGTTTTATGTCTTCAAGTCGGCAGGTGCATAATGCTGCAAGACTCGTAGTCTCGTTGTGAAATATAATCGTGTAATGATAGAATTCAGTTTCATTTCTCATAATTTTATTTGTTTGTTTCTAAGGGATGAATGATGGCTTTTTGTTTGCTTATTTTATTATGTACTGATCATTAATTTATTGATGAATTCTCCAGGGAAGTGTGACTCCTCTGTCATTTAAAGATACCACATAATGCAAACTTTTGAACGCACTCACGTCCCCTCCTTGGTATTACGCATCTTGATAGTCTTCTTTCTGTTCTAATCTGGACCGTTGCTATCTGAGCCCTCATGCAGTTATCTTCCTGATTGTGCCTTCTCTTCTATGAAACATCCTGTTATAAATCCCAAGTCTTTCTTATTTTTAGACAAACTTTATTTTCGAACAGGTTTAGACATACTGACAAATTGAAAAGATAGTCGAGAGAATTCACTGTACGCCACACCCCCTTGCCTCTATAGTAAATATCTTATATTAGTATGGTACATCTGTTACAATTAAAAATCAATATTGATACATTGTTATTAACTAAAGTCCATACTTTTTTTTTTCAGATTTCCTTAGTTTTTACTTAATGTTTCCCTAGGCTCCTATTGGCTGTGACAGCTTCTCAGATTTTTCTTGCTTTTGATGACATTCACATTTTTCGGGAGTACTGGTCAGATGTTTTATAGAATGTCACTCAGTTGGGATTAGTTTAATGTTTTTCTCATGATAAGGCTGGTGTTATGGGTTTCTCAGAGAAAGACTGAAGAGGTAAAATGCCATTTCAGATCGTCGTATCAAGGGTATGCTAACAATACAGTTAAACTCCCAACATGAAAATAAACGTGTTCTCAGATCTCTCTTCTCATAGAAAGAGATTGTGTCCCTTGTCATCGTGTCTTGGAAAGACACCCAAGTTGAATTTCTTCTTTTTATCCACAATAATTTTTCTTGTTGGCTTATTGGAGATACCAATATCATTTCAGTGTGTATATGCATACACATATGCATACACATACACACATACAAACACTACACATGTACATGTACATATACATTATGTATAAGCATAAACATGAGGACTGTCCAGAAGAAATTCAGCCACAAAGCCTCTATTTTTCATATTACATGGCTGGATACTTTCTGGACAGCTCTCATGTATATGCATATATGTATAATGTACATGTATGTATGTGTATGTATATGTGTATGCATATATATTTGCGGTAGAGGAGAAGATCTGGGAAATTCAAATAGTAAGGGTCAATAAACTCCACAAATTAAGATCATAAAGTAATTACTACTGTTAAGCATTTTTGTTTAACTCCTAAGAGGAAACAGAAACCAGTTTATCATCTCTACTTCTCAGTGTCAAATTTATAAACTAGAAGAGTTGTAGTTAGGGTTTTGCTGCACAGAAAAATGGCAAAATTTTCTTTTGCTGTGAGTTTACTAGGACCGGGTGAAGTTGGGTAGGAATTTCATCCTACTCAAGGCATTCCAAGAACTGCTTCCATTTCTGAACAAAGATTAAACTTTTACACAACAATGTCTCTTTTAAAACCTTTATGTAACTTTATTTAGGACTCAAATTCTTAAACTATCAATACGGCCTGGAATCTTTAAATGATTATTGATGATGTGTATTTACACAATATTTAAAATGTAATGTTAAATTACTTTTATTTATTTATTTTTTATTTTTTTTATTGGGGTGACATCTGTTAGCAAGGATTACATAGGTTTAGGCATACAATCCTACAGTGCATTGTCAACTTGATGTATAATAAGTTCACCACCTAATGTGACTTCTCTTTCTTTCTATCACCTTATATTTAGCTTCCCCCTCTCCTCTCCCACCCCTCCCCTTTCTCCCCTCCCTAACCCACTCATCCCCAAATAAACATTAAAACTTAGATTTTTAAAGCAAAGGGTTACATGAGGTCAAGTATTAAGTTTATCATTGACATTTTAATAATTATATATATTATTTAGCCCTCTTTTTTGTAATACGAAAATGAAAGCTTCCCTGTGTATTTCAAATTATAATAAAAGACCTTTTTTACCCACAAGAAAGAGGGGTGTAAATATTCTTTTTTTATTTTTAAATTTGCCTTGAAACACTACTGCACAAACAAGAAGCATGGTCACCACAAAGAGTTATCCAATCTGTAGGCAGCCTTAGAGTGTTATCTATAACGGGACCATTTGTAATTATAAACACATCTGTCAGCATAATAAAACATCTTTTAATGAAGGTAGACATCACAGTGTCATTTATATGAGATGGGTTCTATCAGGAACTACTCCCCAAAGCAAACACACCCCAAATTAAACAAACGGCAGAAACCACAGTCTTTGTATCTCTCTCCACTTCAGAGAAAAACAACAGAGAAGCTGTCAGAGGCTATTTCACATCCAAGTATCTCCTGCTTTGATATATGACTGTTTAAAAACAATCTATTCCTTCTGCTAAAAGGAATATTTGACTTCAGAGACTCGTCATCAGGTTTAGAAAGTCTTTAGAAAGCCACTTTGGCTCTATAGAAGTTTAGGGATAACAACACATATACATTTTTAAACACTATCCCCAAAATCCAGTATGTGGCATGAAACACACCTCTGGCGATGCTCTTTGTAACAAATGTGTCTCCCTTAAGACTCGCACGTTTCTAGAGGATGCTGACACCTAAGAATACGTTCTGTCTGCTACTCTTGCTCTTCTAACCACCGTTCGTGCAGGGTCACGTATGCCCGGGTTGATGGCGTGGTACAGTTTTTTCCCTGTAGTTCTCTGTAATTTAGGCTGTGTTTTATGCCTGGGGGAGTTGTTTCCTTTTCACTTAAGAACTGGAGTCCTACAATCTCCCTGCATTACTTTTGTTGTGATGTAACACTTTAAAAGCTCCCTGGCTGAAAACTGTGGCCGGAGGCTAGGATCTTCCGGGAGCAGCACCATGTACTGAAAATAGTGTCTGTTCATCTGTTCACTGAAGGACCAGGATGTTACAGAGTGTTGGAATAGATTTTAGGATCAAGCTGCAATGACATGAGTTATGAAATGCACATGTACACACCTTCTAATTGAGTAAAGATATTAAAAAATATATTTTATGTCATCATGTATATAGCTCTACAGACATAAGAACATTGTTATGTCCCTGCAATTCACATGCTGCTTAGATAATTACTTAAACTAACGTAAAATTCTGCTACGACTTCTTTAAAAGTCATTCCTCATATCTGTCTAATTCCAAAGCCCATTTTTTGTTCATTTGTTTTATTATGATTTGTTTAAAAGTATACTAAGGCACCAAGGCCGGAAGTTACTCTCCCCACCCCTGCAAATTTAGAGTTGTCATGCTGTGCAGATTCAATCCTGATAGTACAGTGGCCCTGTCAATTATTGCTTTTTTTTTCCCTATTTCTGCCAAGAATTATGTGTCTCTTTTTACATCCTTGTTAGTGAGTGCTGGGAGTCCTCAATCTCCTGACTTCAAAGGAAGTATATTGACCTGATCCCTTTGATTCCCTAATCTTATAGAAGATCTAAATGAGTCTAAGAAAAATTAAGCTGCCCAATATTGAAGCAGTTACTTAGCTTTGGGGAAAGAATCTGGAATTCAGGCCTTTAAGCTCATATCCCTTGTCTGGCCAGGATTTGAAACGCTGATGCTTCCCACTAATAGAGGGGCAGCACCGAACACACCCAAGGATGGGCTCTGCAGTCAGGTGCCCAGATGCAAATCTGCCTTGGGTGTGTTAACTTGTGGATCACGTTCAAGTCCTTTAACTTCTCTGGTCCTTTGTTTCCTCTGTAAAACAGATATAATGATAGCACCTCCTTCACAGAGCAGTTGTATAGCTACAAACTATATAACACAGTGTGGAGCATAAGAAGTTTTCGGTAGAAGTTAGGTATTATTATTCAATGACTTACTCACTCAAACTTAAATATGTATTCGGTACCTACCATATGCCAAACGTAACAGGTTCTCTAAATAATGTTTCGTTCAACATTGTTATAACATTGATGAGATGCCTTAGGAATGTAACTCTTATTTATATTAATTAGCCTCTGGTCAAATTTTAAGAAAGAATCTATTGACAAGTTTAAGTGAGGACTTCCTTTAACAATATTGTAGTCACCAGAAACAGGAAAGCTAAGAAAAGAGGCATCATTGCTGCTGTCATCATCTTTCTTCACTCCACCCAGAAAACAGCATCCCATGATTGTATAAATACATCTATAATATAAACAATTACTATTAGTATTGATGGTACTATTTATTTGATAAAGAGTTTGAAGTTGAGAAGGGAGAATGGCAAAGGTCTGGTGGGCAGAGGTAGACCACGAAGGCCCTGTTAAGTTCATGAATAATACAATAATGCTGGATTTGAATATCTGCTCTCTTGGAAACTCTGAAATACATAATACAATATTGGTAACTATAGTCACCATGCTGTACATTACATCGCCAGTGGGCAACGAGGAGGCTTTACATTTTTAATTACAAATGTTCCTACTATGATGTGATATGCAAGTCCCTAAAAACTTTTGCATATGAAATCTTACCAAATTTGTGTTAAAATAGAAGCATTCATGGATGAAACTAAGATTCTATGTAGATTCCCCAAAATCAGCATAGACACTCCTTAGCGATCATCATCCTAGTAAAAATATTTGCTAGAATAAATTATTGGTAAATAGTTCTCTAAATAGAAAATGTTGTTTTAAGGAAAACACTGAAAGTTATTTGTTGGCAGAAGTATAAGGATCAGCCTACTTAGAAAAGAGAGAGAAGTACACGCGCACACGCACACGCACACACACACACACGCACAAATGGAGAACACAGCACACTAAGATAGAATGTTCGTCCAAAGAGAGCCAAGGGAGAGAAGACGATGGGGCGTGAGGAAAACAGGAGCCACGCTCGATGCTGGACCCCTCCATGGCGCCCGTTGACCTGGAGCTTATTACACTCATTTGTGTGTAGCTGCTGCTGGTGATACACGCGTGCACGTACATCTGTAATGTGCTGGGGAGTTAGCTTAGGACAGAGCGTACTTTCCGTATTAGATTCACGTTCTTTGCTACTTACCAATCATTAATGGGAGTTAATCCCCTCCCAGTACAGACACATGTTCTAGTATAACACGTGGAGAATGACATGGGTAGGTTAGAATTTCCAAAAGATTACCCGAGGAAGCAATCCAAACAGATTTCAGACCACCTTTGACTACCAAGGGAATAGAAAGGTTAGCTGGCATCAGCATGGTCACGGGGATTATGAATATAGCCAGACGTCCAACATCAAAAAACCTCTATTACAAAATTAAAAGACACTCATTTAGGAAATAACCTGAGGTGTCAATGCTCCCTAAATTCTGAGTTTTGATACTTCACACTCCCAATAAAGTAGAGGAGAAAATTTTCATGGAGAGGGAAGGCCGAAGTCCAACCTAATTGGTTCCAAATTGGTTGGAAAGTCAGAGTTCTTTTCTATTATGTTTCCCTCCCATGTGTCTGAATGTGCCTGGGCTCAGATTGACATAAGTAGGAAAAAGAAACATGGAAGACACGAAAAGTTCAAGAAATTAAAACATGTTGTATGTCCATGTTAGCAATTTAAACTTGAAAACAGATTAGGAAAATATGCACACTGTGTTTACACAGGCGTATTGAAAAGAGTTGCAAATATTCTCTGACCTCTTAAATATTAATATATTGTCACACAGACATAATAAGTTCATGTGTAATACTTGGTTTTGAATGTTGAAAATACATTACTTAAGTAGAATTCATAGTTTGTGATTTAAACTCTATTGTTTAAACTAGTACTGTCCAATGCAAAATAGTGCAAACCACAAATATGAGCTGCATATATAACTTTAAATTTCCAGTAAACACATTGAAAATAAAAAAATAGATAAAATTAATGTAATAGTTTTTATTTATTTAACATAGTACATCCGCAATGTTACTATATCAACAAGTAATAGATATAGAACTCAATGAGATATTTTAAATTCTTTATTTGATACTAAATCTTTGAAATTTGGGACACAATTTAAAAGTAGAGCACATCACAATCTCAAATTGCCAAATTTCAACTAAAGAACTATATGTGGCTAGTGGTTACCCTATTTTATTTCTACTTTTGGGAGTGTCCTCATGTAATGCTTTTAGAATATAATTTTTGGAAACTCCCAGCTTATATCTTCTCGGACATGGCGAATTGCATCCACATCAAATACTGAAATTTGAATATTTGTGAGGAGTGCGTTGTACTTTTTATTATATTATATCTAACTCAATAAGCATTGAACAGATTGTAGCTGACAGGATGACACGTTGCCATTTTTCATAGATGTTGAGTTAAATGTGTATTGACTTTGATCTTTGTGCTTTTGTTTTAGAAGCATTATGTATAATTTCTGGCCTCCAACACTTTGGCCTTGGAAACCTCCTAGGCTGTGGGCGTTGGGCCCCTTGTGCCAAAGGTGTGAACCCGTCCTGGCTATCGCACACCTGCTTGCAAGCTAGGGTTGCTCTTGTCCCTGGGGTTCTCTGTGCAGTTATCACCTTATGACAGGCTTTGCCTAACTTAAGTTTTGCCATCAGGGTACTCTGCTTATTTTCACAGCATGGGCATGTTTTCCCTCATTTATTTATTTGACTCTTAATTTAGTTTCTGTTTCTGATTTAAGAGAGGCAAGGATGGGTATCTATCTCTGTATGCACTGCATGTAACAAATGACAGAGTATATTGTAGACACTCAATAAACCTTAGATAAATGAATGAAAAAAAAATGTTCCTTGTAAAGAGAAGATCAAAGATCATTTTACCTAAATTCCAAGTTAGAGGTTGTCCATCGGTAAGAATCCACGCTGCTCTGAGCTGAGCACCATCTACAAAATCGTCCCCACATATCCAGGGCTTCTAGCATCACAGGTCTAGAGCAGCTTTTTTTTTGTTTTTAACTCAAAGGTTATAAAGGCTTATAAAGCCATTTGACAGTTTATCAGTCATTTTTATTCCACTAAGATCATTCACTTTTGAATTTAGTAATTTCTCTTGTTTTTCTTGTTTGTTTGTTTGTTTTCCTGGAGGGTTTTATTCTTTGTATTCTCTACCAGGGAAATTTTTGCTTTTTAAAAACTTTCTTTTTTTTCCCTTATTCTCTGAATCTGTGGTTCTCAATCTTAGCCTGTTTTGTTTTTCCCAGAAGATAGTCGACAGTGTAGGCATTACAACTGGGTGTAGGAGAGGCTGCTGCTTTGTTATCTATTGAGTAGAGGAAAGGAGGCCCTGCTAAAAATCATAAAATATCTAAGTTAGCTTCCTAGCAGCAAGGAATGATCCAACCCAAATGTCAACTGTCCCGAGGTTCTGAAATTTTACTCAATTCACTATAAACCAGTGATCCCTGTTTTTTTCTTAAAATGATTATTATATTTTAAAAATGATGCTTCTGTTTATGGTATACCTTTTGCTTTATTGTAACCAACACTTTTTGAGTCTGTAATAAACTTAGTTTATCTAAGTTAATAGGTTGAAAGCAATGACCATTTATGGATATATTTTTTCCTAAGTCTTTGCTCTGTTTCTTTAAATGTGCCAGGGATAGTGAGAGTTTTGATGACTATCAGGTAATTCTATTGGTTTAATGTATCTTTCCTAATCTGTTTTATAGGTCCCTTTAGATGGAATGTAATACTGCAGAAGACTTTTCATCAAAAGGATAAATGCCTGCATTATCATTTCTGCAATAAAACAGAAAACTGAGTGGTAGAAGCCACAGACACCTCAAACCTGGATTCCACAATTCTGCGTTAAGTGCTGGAGTTTTATTACTCTGCCATAAAAAAGCCTTTGCCAATGCTTACAAGGAACTGTTTATCCCTGCTTCTCTGGGTCCTGTTTGATGGAGGTCTCCTAACACCCCTTCAACCACAGCCACAGCAGACTTTAGCCACAGAACCAAGGGAAAATGTTATCCATCTGCCAGGGCAGCGACCACATTTCCAACGAGTTAAACGTGGCTGGGTATGGAATCAATTTTTTGTGCTGGAGGAGTACATGGGCTCCGAACCCCAGTATGTGGGAAAGGTAATGACCTGTTTCTTTTGACAACCACTTGATAGCCAGGGGGATGATACATTGTGTGTTGTGTGTGGATGTTTTGCACAGGAGTTGAACAAACCAGTGACTAGAACACTGGAAATGAAATTCAAGAGACCTGGTTTCTCTTCCTGAACTCAGTGACCCGGGTAAGCTTTGAAATCTCATTTCATCCCTCTTTAATTCTCCCTGATTTTAAAGAAATTAATATATGATTTGCTTTTATTTTGGACATTTTTTGCTAAACACATAGAATGAAAATATATAAATATCATTAAAAATGTTATTATAGCACATTATTGCTCCCAGGCATTCTAAAATTGTTTACTAATTTGAGACATTGAAAAAAACTCACCAGGTATAAACATTCTAAACTCCTTAGTATCCTTGAATGCCCTGGAGGTCTTCCTTCTCCTCCCACTTAAAAGCATTCCTTATGATTAGGATTGTGGTTCTGAAGAATTTGGTTTGTCTTGCTTATGCTTTATAAATTATTTGTTTATTATATATTTTGAGAGTTATTTATGAAACTATTTGTGGACAAGGTAAAAAATGTTGGAACCCAACTATCAGGGGTGCCCATAAAATAAATACACATTTTAAGGGATGTTATCAATGTATTACATAAATATTAATGGTAATCACTTTGAGTACCTCTTATAATTGCAGAAGTCACATGTGACTTGTATTCATCTTTTGTTATTGGTATATATTGAGTATTATAATTTTAACACTGTATTTTTATTCTTAAAATGTATGTACATTTTTTGGGCACCCTCTCTATGTATACATCAATCTTCAACACAGCATACAATTTTCTAATCATATTGCAAATTTATAGAAATTCATTTTTTTTTCACAAAATAGTTGATGGCAACTGTCTATTTCAGCATAACTAAGCTTTGCTGCTATTTTCCTTACACAAAAATTGTGACCTATGTCTAGAATAGATAGAACTAATGCCACTGGGAAAAAATACCTTTTTCCAGAAAAAGAAATATTTTATTTTCATTTAGTTAATTTTTTTCCTTTTTAAAAAAATTTTTTAAAGTGTTTGCCATAGTTTTAATTTTTTAAAAAAAAGCTATATTTAAAATAAATCCAAAGACAGAAAAGGGAAACCATAGTAAAGTGGAGGATTAGGAAGCTAATATAGATTATGTCTCTTGAACATTAAAGTCCTCAGAACTTTCTGGAAGCCCAAATGAATGAAAAACATGATGACTCTGACGATTTCTACATTAGGTCAAAGGAAGCAAATCTACTCAAGAGCTTAATTTTCTGCACTACATTATTTTTGGAATTCTCCTTTTGGAAATATAATTAAAGAATATTGATTAGTATAGGGGGAAGGTCCTCCAATAGAACTTTTGTTAAAAATGGACACGTAGCCAGGGTCGCCCTAAGCTGTCTGACCTCCAGGGCAAATATTTCCTGGGGGAAACCTACCTACACTAAAATTTATTTTTCTACATTTCAAACTTGTGTCATGTTAAATTAATCTTTTAGTACCATTCTGACATTCCAGTGTATAGAAATACTGCAAAAATCGATGGGGAGATTATGTAAGAATCAAGTCCTTGGCATGATTCCTACCTACTAGGAATAAGGGACTGGTCGGGTGGCCCTATGGCAACTCCGTAGGTGCAAGTTCTGGAGCTCCACAGTAGCTGGTGGATTCCAAAACTGAGTAAAATGTCAATTGTGAATATAATAATTACTAAAGCATTTCCGTGGTGAGATAAGGTCCTGGGGTGCTGCTACACTTGTCTCAGGTAAGTGAATGGAATATAACAATTGAGTTTGGAAGTCCCAGGCCAATGAGACGGTAGCCTAACACTAGCACTGCCTGATGGGTGTCAGTTTTCTCAACTCTGCTTATGACAGAAGGTAGACGTAGTGCCGAGGTGCCTCACAAAGGTTGCATGAGAAGGTATGCTCTGGTTTTGATGCAGTCAGACTTGTAGGCTGTAGTTGTTTAAATCTGAAGTGAGAAAAATCAACATTTTATTTAAAAATTAATGAAAGGGACTTCTATTCTGTCCTAAATAGAGTAGTGTTTCTTTTCCCAATGGATAACAGTAAAGAGGATCTAAGAGTTGCATAAGTAGGTTTTGTTTGGAATCCTACCTTTGAAATTGCCACTATAATATGGAATTCATCCAATTCATTTAAAAGATGAATCAGTGTTTACCAGTAGATTAAAAATGAGGAGTTTTAAAATCTAATCTATTTAAATCAAAACAACATTATTTTCACTGGCACGTTTTGTAATGAAACATAATGAAAACCCATGGTCCTCAGGCTATGTATGTTTCTAATGCAAATGAAGCAACAGTTGCCAAAATTTCCTTTCTATATGCAACATAATTAAAGTTTCATTAACTATTTTGATGATTCTAGACATGGGAATAGTAAGATGATAAAATCGGGACCAATTCAACCCATGCATATGTGTAAAGATATATACATGTATTTATGCTCACGCTCTTTCTAAAAAGGCTTTGATACAGTTTATAAAAAAATAAAGTATTATAAATAATACAGAATTCAGGGAGAGGGACAAGGGCACGTGTAAAAGTGCCCAGCACAATTGTAAGCGGAACTCTAATTCAGCTTCAAATTTAACTTCGTTTCTTTGCAGCAGAAACATCTTTGCAAAACAATAATTTGTATAGTTCCCATTGGAAGCTACATTTATTGAGAGGAAAAATTGATGTCCCTAGCTTCAAATCTAAAACAGTTTACTCATGTAGAGATTTATGGAGATGGGAGGGTTCTGGATAGCTTTGTGGACATTAGTCTTCATAATTGTTGTGTTTAAAAGAAACAGATGTTAATGTTGATGTCCTTTCTAGAAGGACCAAACTGTGATATTGCTCTTAATGAAAATTACTTTATATACAAAGGAAGCACCCATGTGTTCAGAAGTAGAGTCAATGCTTTTAGATTCGATATAATACCTGGATAAGTATAGGGTGCCACATTGCAAAATAACATAGAAATTAATTTGGTGAATAATTTTAATTCAAACATTATTAATTGCTCAAACTTTTCACCACTAAATTTTGAATTGTTAATATCATACACACACTTTTGCACACACAGTAAGCTGGATGATTACACCAACATACGAGGCTGTCTGGAAAAAGTCCAGCTATAAATGCCTCTATTTTACATATTACATGGCTATAAATTCTCATATATAACTGCATGCCATGTCTAGGAAGTATTCAGTTATGTCAAGCCACAAAGCTATGCATCAAGAAAGCATTGCCCATTCTATCCTTAAAAAATAATTAGAAAATTGAGTTGTCATTTCAGATTCTCTTTCTTAGCAGCAATTCTTAAATCTGTATTGTTTAAAATAGCAAAATAATAAACTGAAACATACATAAACCCTAACTTCAGAAGTATCTGTTTATTCAACATATTTTTTATTGAGAACGCATTGCAATTTGAAGAAGTGTTAAGCTTTGTGGGGACAAATAGTTAAGGTAGTAGGTAAGCTGCATTGAGTGCTTCTTTGGGCCCTGTTTTAATTGCTTTACATATACAAGGTCAAACAATTAATTCCATGAACTTATCCTAAAAAAAGTGCTACATACCTCATTGCTGAATATCACTACGGTCACCTTTGAAGTTTGCCAAGGTTATGACACCTTACTGGGTTGTTTGTGCCAACATAAGTACATGGTACGGGAACTTAACTGTCAGATTTTGGACACTACAATAGCTCTGATGGCTATTCTAGAAAAAGAGTTCCAAAATTGCTCTGAAGGGTGGACTAGGCTCTGGCATCACTGTATAGCATCCCAAGGGGAGTACTTCAAAGGTGACTGTAGTGATATTCAGCAAGGAGGTATGCAGCACTTTTTGTAGGATGAGTTTGTGAACTTAATTGTCTCACCTCTGGGTGATCTTCACAATCACTCTATGAGGAGCATTAGCAGTAACCCCATTTTGCATATCAGAAAACTGAGGCACAGAAACGTTCAGTCGTTTTCTCATGTCCCAACATTCAAATGCCGCAACTAAGATTTTAAGCCAGATAGTTTAGCTTCATTGCACCAGAAAATGCCAGTTTATTATCTTATAAACAACCTTAAAGCTAACAATAATTTCAGTATTCTGCTAAACAACTATAGTGGAGACCCTATTAGGGACAGTGGAGACAAAAGAAGTTCTATCAGTAGGTTTGAAGATGGAGGAATTCAGGAGAGGCTTCACAGAGGAGGTAGCACCTGAGATGCAGCTTGAAGGATGACTTGATTTGTTCATGAGAGATAGCATGAGAAAATGTTTTTATGAGCACCAAGGTTTGAAAGTTTAGTTAGCCTAGATAGTCATATTTTTATATAGTCAGAGCGTAAGAAGCCAACTGTTTAGAATAAGTAAGTACAGAAAGTATGCAAAGGTTTGATTCTCATACCATGATCAGTAATTTGTTCTTATGTATGCATGTATGTATGTGTATATGTATTTATAATTGAGGTATAGTTGATACGTAACATTAGTTTCAGGTATACAACATAATCATGCAGCATTTGTATAGGTTATGAAATTATTACCATAAATAAGTCTAGTTAACAACTGTCACCAGAGTTAGACATTTGTTTTGCTTATGATGAGGGTTTTTAAGATTTAACCTCTTGGTAACTCTCAAATATATAATCCATTATTATTAACTATAGTCACCATACTGTACATTACAGTATTATTTGTTCTTAAAGGCGTCAAGATGCACAAAAGTGTCTCCATTGAGAACACTTGGACAGAATTGCAGCCTTAGAACAATCTCTCATAGAGCCATTTGAAGGACTCATTAGAGACAGAGAAACCGGTGTGGTGATAAGAAGCATATACAGGAGAAGGGTACAGTAGGCTTGTCTAGGAAGTAATGAAAGAAAAGGGATAGTAGAGTTGAAGATGTGAAAGGTGGAGATATGAATTGATTTCAAGATCCATTGGTTGTGGGAATACAAAGGATGAAACAAAAAATTCGTACACAATTATGTATAGAGAATAAAGGAGAGGAAGAAGTAAGAAAATGACAGATTTCTGACTTCTCTTTTACTAGTATTCTATTTAGGTTTGTTTCTTAAGATATAAAATTATCACTATTTAATAATATACAGCCATAGTTGCTTAGAAGTGCCTAGGTGAAGTATCTCATAGACATTTGGATACGTTAACCTAGAGTTCACATGGTAGCGGGACAAACATAGGAGTGATCGTTAAACAGATGGGATCAGTATCATATGAGTGGGTAACACAACTGAGGAAAAATTACAGAAAGATATGATAACTCTGATTTTTAACTGCAAAAAAGATGAAGAATTAGATAGTGTCCTGGATTATAAGTTAAAAGAAAGTTTTAAGAACAAGAAATGACAAATAATGTCAAACTCCACAACTCAAATTAAATAATTACTGGGGGGGAAAAAAGCTTGTATTGGTTTTGGCAATAAACAAGCTAGAGGTGACCTTTGTCAAAATGATTTTAATGGTTTTCTGTAGAGCTCTCAGAAAGGAGAAAGAACTGGGTACTATGAATAGATTTCAAAAATGGAGATGAAAGAAATCAATCTATGATATTCCTGGTTTGATGTGGTACATACTTCATTGGTTAGAGCTTTCCAGAAAAACATAATAGGATGTACGTGTGTGTGTGTGTGTGTGTGTGTGTGTGTGTGTGTGTGTGTAGAGACAGAGGGGGAGAGAGAGAGAGGGAGAGAGCATTGTATTAAGGATTTGGTTCATGTAATCGTGTAGATGCAAGTCCAAAATCTGCAAGGGAGGCTAGCAGGCTGGAGACTCAACAATGCAGATATACTTAGTATAGTTATTTCAATTATAGAATATACATTATTCTATATATGATATATACCTATATGTTTATATACATATATATAGAATAATATAATAAAATATAATATCAGGGGTACCAAAAAATGTATACACATTTTAAGTGATGTTATCTATATATTACTTTTTGACGTTGAATTGAATTACAGTGGCAATGTGTAGTATGACCTTCACTCAAAAGATGTCATTAATCAGATGAACGCTGGCATCACCATGCGACAGGCAGGACAGTCAGAGAAAATGGAGTAAGCACTGTTGTCCTTCGAGGAGCAAAAGACCATTTTGAAGTGTATTTGAAATTCAAGAACATTGTTTGAGTTTCCCCCCATTCTCCTGACTCTCTCACGATCCCCTTGACTTCTACCTAAGAGGGACCTTAAAAGATGTGATGTACTGTGGAAAACCAGCTACACTGGTGGTACTTTGGGAAGAAACTGAAACGGCATGCACAGCACTACAGGTGGACACTTTGGTCAGCATTGCTCAAGCTGAAGTGTCTGGACCTGATGGTAACCACTGTGAGCACCTCTTATAATTGCAAAAATCAACATCACTTGTATTCATCTTTTGGTTTTGGTATATATTATTACAATTTTAATACAGTTTTTTCTTTTCTTAAAATGTGTATACATTTCGGCATTCTCTTTACATAGAAAATAATATATATTATTTATATATATATATATATATATATATATATATATATATATATATATATACACACACACACACATAAGTATGTGTGTATATATGCAGATACATAGGTATATGTCCACATAATTATGGAGTATATCTATTTTGATTTACTTCAATTACATATTCCAGAGCAGGCGAATGGATTGGGGGATCTGTTGGATCCACTTGGAGGTGGACCCAAACTAAATAAAGATCTATTGAACCACCGGATCTCCTTACACCCCTACTCTGACTGGTGAACCTCAGTGACTTTGCATCTTCTGGGATCGGTGTCATTTCAGAGCCAGTGACTAGTTGTCCCTAAAGGTCTGATTATTTCTTTATCCCCCCAGGCACAGTTTCCCTGGCAAAGGGTCCTTTGAGGAAAGCTGAAAGAAAGATTAACAGCATAACTCTTTTTTTGTTGGTAATTTATAGTTTAATGGAGTCTTCCTTCACAGGACCAGGCCTTCCTTTCATTCAAGGGGTTCTGAGTCTATAAAAAACTGGCTTACGTCTGATAATAGATTGAGGGGCTATGGCTCTGTTTTTATAATTCATGTTAGATTTTTTGTCACTTGACTAGAATTTTTCTGTTTATACAGACCATCTAAGAATTTAATAGGCTCCTTATATATTGTACTCCTGGGAACGATGCAAATTTCATAGGTCTTCATGTGTCAAACTATTCATATTGCTGCTTTATCTCTTGACGTCCACTGTGGTAACCATGTCGACCTTGTCTTTGACCACTGACCACTGCCACCCAATCCCCGTCACACAGGATCCAATTATTTCTATCACATTTAAATTTCCAGTTCAGTGGGACCAGTTCCTACTATTAAGTTCTGTCCTACAGGCAAGAGCCATCACAGAGCTCTTCAGGAATGCTGGCACGCCCTTCTCAAATTTACTTCTCACAGTCATGGTGAAATATGTATGTTCTGGAAATTTCCAATGTGAGTGAGTGGATCTTAAATGAAAAACTGTTAGTATTTCAATCTCCCTAAGCCTTTGAATCCCTTCTTCTACAGCAAACCCTGATAGACCTGGCATTTCAAATCCATTGACTGTGGGCAATGTTTTCCTACATGGTTGAGCCAAACAAACTGTTAGAACATTTTCTAACCCCTAAACCCCAACAGTAACTGCAGAATGAAATACAACACTAGATGTAGAATAGGTTTTTAGTTGGACCACATAAATAAGTTCCTTCCACTGTTATTTCCCACTCTCAATATCTATTCTTACATGTATTTCCTGGATCCCTGTCTGTATGAATTAGAAAAAAATCAAGAAGTTCTTTTGGTGTGTAAGACATTTCCACATGGGTCACACTTCTTACTCACCTTTAGGGGCCTCCTGAGACTTGAGTCAAATTACTGATCTAGAAGCGAGTAACTAGGTGATCATATGACACAAATATATCATATATATGATCACGCAGGTTCTTGCCTCTTACAAGTGTTTGATTAGGAGTATCAAATGGCGATATTTTGTATATCTCTATTGCTATCTCACCATGGACTACCAGTGCTGTCTTTACTACTGGAAATAGAGTCATTAGTATCTTTCAAACTAATTAGATTAGAAAGTCAGTTCCAGAAACCAAAGACTCATCCATAAGATTTTATTCCTCTAAAACCGCCACTAGTACCAAAATTTGTATTAGTCGGGGTTACCAAGGGAATAAAAATAAATAGGGTATATTTATATATATTTTATATTAATATTTTTTTATTTTAAATGTATTTGACTCATGTGATTGTGGAGGTGAAAATTCAAAATCTGCAGGGTAGGGTGAGAGCCGTGGGGACACAGAAAGAGTTGTGGTTTGAACTGAAAAGTTTTCTTCTGGCAGAATTTCTTCTTGATTGGGAGAAATCAGTCTTTGTTTTATTAAGTTCTTAAACTGATTGGATGAGGCCTACCTACATTATGGCAGGTAATCTATTTTACTCAAGGTCCAGGGATTTAAATTTTAATCTCATTCAAAAAACACCATCAAAGAACCATCCAGAATAATTTTTAATCACATATCTAAGGCACCTAGGCCCAGTTAGGTTAGCACATAAAATTAACCTTCACAGAAATAATAGACACAATTAGATGCTGATAAAGATGAGAGGCCCAATTAGTCAGAAGTGCTGGCTGACTATCACAATTTAAGGAAAGTTATTTTTAAAAGAATTTCAGGTAGTAGGGCTAATCAGCAATGTGCTGTTTCCTTCACCAGCGAAAAGCTTTAGGGGTGGAGGAAAAAAAGTAGATGTATTACTTCATTATTGCAGATTTATTGGGCCAGTGTGATGAAAGAGAGAAGTGTACCAAAAATGGAGACGTCCAAGGGAAACCTGGATGGGAATGCGAACGTTAACATTCCAAAGAGATTGACCAATGAAAATATATGCTTATATACATATGAAAGTCAAGGCAATGTCAATAGAATTTCATATTGTATTTTTTTTTTTTTGTAATCATATGTAGAATTTGGGTTTGGATTAGTAAAAATAACAAGAAAGAAAAAAGATATATAGGGATTGTGTGATAGCTTATTAAATAGGTATTATTGCATTGCAGAAATAATTTGTTTGTCTGGAATTTCTTCTAAATGAACACAATATTTGGCCAATATTTTTACTCATGTATATAATGCTTTGCACCCCCAATAAGAATGCAAATTATATAATGAAGCACATTTAAAAGTTGTTTGCAAGGCTCAACTATCTATCTATCTATCTATCTATCTATCTATCTATCTATCACATATTTATCCTTCTATTCATCTGTTTATCAGGTCTGTGAGTCATGTAGCTTTTAGAGAAGCCCATAATGTTTTCATGGTTCAATTTACTCTATAAAGTGTGAACTTTTAATATCAGAGTAATTCCTGTTCACTTAAGATGCAAGATTCATTACACCAACTCAATCTTCATGCAAGATTTAAAACTTTATGCATCCTCCTGCCTCACTTACATATCTGAGAACATAAGCAGCATATTCTAGTGCCCTAAATCAAGGTCTTATTTCTATGCCAAATGGTTTGACCTTACTACTAATTGAAGTATCTCTCTCTATCTGCTCTTTCTGTAGCAAAACACCAGAAGGAATTGTTAGGTAACCCTAATATGTTATTGCACACCTTGATTCTTAAACATACCCTTGAGTTTTATAGTTTCACTCAATACATGAGGCTGTCTTTGAAATAATCATCTTTGAATATGCTTTGATAACAATATATTTAAAAGAAAAAAATTGATTGAAATGGAATTTGAACCACAATATTAAAGTTCCTGTGAAATAGTCAGTGCCCATTTTATGCAGGGACCTGATAGATGATGAAAAATTCTCTTCCAATACAACAGAATGTATTGAATAATTAGAGCAACACTGTGTAATGCAGTGACTTTGTAAAGTTCGAAGCACTTAAAGTACTTTCTTCTGCCCATAACTGAATTGCTTTGTCACTGGTCAAATGATGGCCCCTTCTCTCTCTCTCTCCTTTTCCTTTTTAAAGAAAAAAAATCCTGCAAGAGATCATCTTCACTTTCACTCTGAACCTTGGACTCAGAATTATAAATATAAAAAAGGAGTGAAACTAAATGTAGGAAGAAATGTCCCAAGTCTACCTCTGCCCCTTAATGATGTCAGTCTCTACAAATTAACTGTCTTCTCAATAAGTATAAACTTTGCAATATACATATTTATATTTATCTAAATGATAGAATAGAATTTATCCATTAGCCTCTGGATATAAATAACCATAATTATATTGATAGTCTCACTCCTTGATTAAAATGTAAGAAATAAGTTTCCCATCATAAACAGTGATTTATTGTAATAAGGAGTGAAGAGGTCCTGAAAATTAAATTTCTCTTTATTTTACGAAGTATTAACTGCTCCTGGATTTTGAAATAATAGGTTGGATACATTTATAAGATTTTATCTTATTTTCAGGCATCTATCATAAAGCATATGAGATTTTTAATTCAAAAAGTTGTTTTGAAATGATGAGCATTAAAAAGGACAGTGATTTTTTTCCATTCACAGAAGTCTCTAACTATGATTCTCCATTGAGTAAACTTATAAACTAAGCAAAGAATTGGTAGCATTGAAAGAAGGAACCACAGTTATGTTGATCATGTCAGCTACGGTTGCAAATAGGTTTCAAATAATAACTTTTAAGTCATCCCTGAAGAACCAGTGTTGAAGCTTAAAAAAAAAAAAAACTAATAAAATAAAGCAGAAGAAAAACTGTACTTTGGAAAATAAAGCCAGGTAATTAAAAATGGATGAATATGAAACACTCCAGTAATGCTTCCCTTCAATAAAAACATTTTTGGCCAAATCAAAAAAAAAAATTTGAAATATGTCTATTATTGACTATAGGATTGTGATCAGGAAATGTGTTAAAATTCCTCCTTTGTTTCATAACTGTCTACAAATTAGAACACTCTACTCCTCAGGCCTCCAGCTGCACTCATACAGTGTCAGAGATTATGGAACTAGCAGCAGTTGACTTAGTTGACTTTTGATCAAGTGATTGAAGAAACACTGTTGTGTTTTAAAAATCAGAGCTTTTTAATCCATTTAAAGCCTAGCTTTAAAACTACAGTTGAAAATAAAAGTGAGACCAAAGATAACATAGGGTAAGTATAATCTGTCTTTCCTTCCTTTCTCCTTCTTTCCTTCCTACCTTCCTTTTTTTTTTTTTTTTTTTTTTTTCGATTAGAAAAGATCTTAAGGAGAAATTTAGGAAATAAAATATAGGTTATGCTAACAGGTAAAGTACAGCAAATATATACACAAAAATACAGTACACTTCTTTTTAGATAGTGTCATTAAACACTTACAACATTTCCTAAATATATTTTCAAATACCAAGGAATTCACACATTTTTTTCTCTTAATGGAGACAAGCATTCTGGGAAGTCTCTGTTTCATGGCGGCCCCTGCTCATGCTACTCTTTATTTCAAGGTCAAAGAGTTCTAGAAAAGTGCTTTGAATGATAAAGGATAACTTAAACACTAACAAGTACCTCTCAAGTATGGGTTTAGATAAAAGTTTGCCAACTGTAACCTTCAGACCAAATCCAAGTGCTGTTTTTGTCAATAAAGTTTTATTGGAATGGAGCCAGGCATATGTGTTTACATATAGTCTATTGCTGTTTTCACACAAGATAGCTGGGTTGAGTAATTAGGACAGACGTGGCATAGGTCGTCTGTCCTAAAATATTCATATCTGGCCCTTTACAGAAAAAGTGTGCTCTTCTTATTTAGATAATTAACCTTGAGACAACAAGAACACTATGTGAACTTGGATCTTTTATTTGCAGACATTCAGAATAACTGTTCTCTCAGTCGTATCTTTGTCTTAAAAAATCAGAGAGCTAGTTGTCAGAAATGGGTCTCCTGGGAGAGAACCAGCAGGGTGCAGTGAAAGAATTATGAGCTCCTTTGCAGCTTTGAGTAACTTACTACTTCAGTACCCTCATCTTTAAAATAGGGCTAATACAGAAAGAAAAAAAATAAGTTTACTGTGGGAATTACTTAACCCGTCTGTGGGACAATAACTGTGGATTCTCAGCCAGTGTCATTAACGTTACTGTAGCACTCTCACTCCATGCTTTTCTTGCCAGTGTAGAAATTATAATGTTTCCGATGGAATATGGGGATTTGGGGCTCATATTACAGAAAGGTGTCTAGAGTCCTAAGAATGTACCCTTCACTTTTTTGAACAAGAGAATCATATAGTAGAATCTGTCATATTTTATGGAGTAAGACATAGATTCCTGTCTTTACTATTACCCCTTAGATTGCTAACGATCTCCCAGCACCGTAAGCATGCCCATACACCAAGCTCTTGTTTCCTTAGCTAAATGTACCCATTGGGTCAGAACAATAGGACAATATAATTTGGGGCACATGGTCACAATAAGTGGAGAAAATATTACCAGCATTCATTAAGCTCACTTTGTCAGGAGTATAATGATTCTTATTATAAAGCAAGGATGAAATAAGTTTATTCAGGGTTAACAATGTATTGGGGAAGTCAGGTTTAAACAAATTATATTCATGTGAAAAAAATGAACAAAATTAAGACCAGAGTCTTGTAACACACCAATGATACAATTTAAACACATTTAAAAGACCCCATTATCTTCTCTTTGGTTGGTTTAAACATTTATTACGTATAATGTCTGCCTCTTTTATATTTATTACAATAAAAACAAAAGAATTTTGCAATTATATGTGCATTTTAAAGTTTTGCATTTCGTAGAAGAAACCTAAATATATTTTAGAATGACAATGTTTAAATTCTAAGTTTAGAAGTATAAGTTATGACATATTTTTATCAATATGTGTAAGTATGCACTTGTTAATTAATTTATCAGACATATTTCTAGTTTTTGTCTCCACTGGTTAGGCTTTCCTATAACATGCAATCTTTGATTAAATGCCAAATTTCAGTTATCATATGAGACACTGAATATATTTAAAAATAATTATTTAATATTATCAAACAGTTTGATACAGTCACATTTATATTTCAAAGGTGATGCCTTCATTAATAGCTATGAATACATATTACTAAGCAATTTTTTTATCAAAAAATGATCAAGAGCCACTATTAAGTTACTAATTAAGTAACTGATGGGGAAACATTCCAGTTCAAATCAGTAAAATAATTACTTACAGAAAGATAATTATGTACACTCTAATGCACTGAGCTGCTTGGGTGAGAGTTGAGAAGAACAGATAAGATATATGAGGACTGTCCAGAAAGTATCCAGCCATATAGTATGGAAAATAGAGGCATTTTATGGCTGGATTTTTTCCGGACAGCCCTCATAGATAAGTGGGTAAGACCAGGGACTGTGAAAATTTCAGGATGAGTAAAATATGAGCTTATATTGAAGAGTGAATGTCATCAGGAATTTGAATAAAACTTTCAATATACTCCTTTGGTGCTAGGCTTCAATCATATGGACCTGTAATATAGATGAGGTCACACTTGCTTACTCTTTTGAGATTATTAGAAAATAAGTCCCCATGTGCCAATCAGGTGGAGTCCCTTCCCCCCTGGCTTGCACTTTTCATAAATAAGTTTCCCGTGCAACTTGCTTTTGCAGAGTACAATCACGTCCTTGTCCCAGTTCTAGCTGGCCTTACGGTGCATGTCTCTGCTGATTTGCCAAGGCCAAGCCTACCCCTCCCGAAGCCAAAGAAGAGGTGTTTTCTTCTCAGCAATAGTCCAGTTGGTCATAGCGTTACTCCTGATGTCAGGGTGAGAATATTAACAGGTCCCATTTTTACTTTCAAAAGTCTTCCTGTTGGATGACAAACTATATGGCCATCTTAGTGTGTATGCCATTTAGAAAACTTTCTGGCCTTAAAAGCTATGAACATATTGTTATAGCTCTATTAAATCACAATGTGCTCATAGTTATTTGGCTGAGAGGCATGAGCACTGCAGTTGATGGGCAGCGTATCCAAAATCAGCCGTGTTCTAGGCCTAAGATAACACCATTCTTTCATGGCCTAGTCTTGGTTGGGCATAGCATTTTCCTAATCATTATTATAACTTTTCTTTGGAGGATTCCAGTTATTCTTCTGACCATTTGGCCTCATTCAGAAATCCTATGTACATTGGACAAAAGCACATTAATACCCTCTGCATCACTACTAGAAAATTATTCTGTTCTTTTATAAACTGTCAAATGTAATAGATAGATAGAAAAGAAAAGTGCCATCTAATTTTAACAGTCAGTATTAGCTAAGACTTGGGAGCCTTTGTCAAATTCCATTCTTCTGTTAAAAAGAAAAAATATCACCCTCACATCAGTAGGAAGGTTCTATACCGCATATATCTACATGACTGAAGTAGGATATTTTATTTATTCTTTCCACATCTAAGAAAATGTTTGGTCCAAAAGCAAATCCTAGTCTTCTTCTTAGAAGGGAAAAACTAATTGAAAAGTTTCTAGTTGAAATGTTTCCAGCTTCAAGTATATAAAAATCAAAACTCTACCATATGCACAAATATTATAGTGGGAGATAATTTAGCTACAAGGCCACTTGTTATGCCAGCTGCAGTAATTATTTACAATTTTTATAGAGTTTGAGTCAATGAATAAGTTGGAAAAGGAGTAGTGGAGTGAAGATGGTATTTTTAGAAAAGTTTCTTAAAAGGGGAGGATTTCTAGTGTTTATCAAGTAACCTACACCTTAGAGGTGAAGTACAAAGGAAGACTAAAAAGTTTTCTTGACTGGGGTTGAGAGCAAAAACTACACTTTAATAGGAATGGATACAGCAAAGTAAAGAACAAGAATTAAAAATAAATAAGTTTATTGGAGTTCCCTGGTGGTGTAGTGGCTTAAGGCTTTGGTGCTGGTGCTGTCAGCGCTGTGGCCTGGGTTCGATTCCCAGTCATGGAACTACCCACATACTAAAAAAAAAAAAAAAAAAAAAAAAAACTGTGATGAAAATAAATAAGTTTAGGTCCTTCAAGGTCTAGCCAACTTTGATTATCCTAACGTTTTTGAAAATCACTTTAGCTTCTGTGAAAGACACAGCATTATTTCTAATAGCAGTGGAAGATTATTATTGCTGACTATGAAATGATTACTTTGATATTACCTAAGAGGTAAGTATTAATATTTAGGCATAGGAAACCATGGCTCTGATGCAAGGTGTAGGAAAATAAGAATGGGATGCTTTTGAAAACTGTGAGACATGTGGTGATAGAGTAAATGTTAGAGGTCAGCTATAATATTAAAAATAATTACACCCAGAGTTTAATATTTTGATTGTTATGTAGAGTAATCATGAATTATTTCATTAATTCTCTCAGCACCCCTAAGAGAGTGTATTGTTTTCTGCATATGAGAGATAAGGAAGTAGAGGCAGAGAGAAGTTACGTTGTTTGTCACAGGTTGCTCATAAAATCAGGGTGCTAGGCTCTAAAATAGGTCTACCTAACTATGAAGCCAGAATAGTGGGCACTGTGATCCAGGAGAAGTGTGCCTGCATAGTCAGGATGTCATTTGACAGGTTTAATGTGCTTTCTGGCACATAAAGCATGTTAATAGAGAGTAAAGCAAGCTCCCAAATGAGCCCAGGCTGTTGGTGAGGAGCTCTGAGAAGGCACATAGCATTACACGATTATTCATTCTCATGATGTCACTTTCAAGGAGATAAAGAGCTGATGTTGAATGGGCTATAACTTAAGACATATGTTAATTCAGTCCCTGAAGAAGGACATCACAATTACTCAATTATTGGATAAAGAACATCCAAGTGAGTTTATGTTTTAGTGGAAATGAAGAGCTTCAGAGCAGTAGGACTTCCAAGGCACCACTCCAAATATTTCTAGACAGGCCAGCAATGCAAAATAGGACTTCAAACATTCTTCATTTATTGGGGGTGATTTTTTTTTCAATAAGAGAGATTCTCAGGTTTCTCCCATCCAAGTACTAACCAGGCCTGACCCTGCTTAGCTTCCGAGATCAGATGAGATCGGGTGAGTTTAGGGTGGTATGGCCATAGATGAGATGCTCAGGTTTCTTAAAGGAAAAAACAAAGTAAAAAATATAGTCATTAAATAAATAAATAGAGATAAGAAAATCTTCTTTAAGTATCTATTTTAAAATATGATATAAGTGAAAAATACCTTTGCTCCATAAATATTAGATGTCAATATGTACAATAGTATATTCCTAAGAGATTTTGAACCCTGCTTTGAATAGTCCCTAGGTTAGAATGTATGCTATTATTTTGTTATTTTTTGCTTACTTTCATGATAAATGGTTTAAAAACTAATTCTTATGTTCCAATAAACTTTAAGATAAATTGAGCAAATATAATACATTTTTATTCTACCTAAGAAAAAGACCCCTTAAAGCTTGACAACAAAAGTCATATGAAAAACAATCAATGTATATACCATTTGTCAAAACTTTTGAGTATGATGTATTGATGGTTAGGGAAAAACAAATTTCACAAATCAAAACAAAATGAGTAAAATTTATTTTCTTGTCTTATTAGAAAGCAAGGGGGTGAAACAGAGAAAAAAACACAATGCCTTACTGTGTGTGTACCAAAAAGTCAAAATTAAATTTCAAGCCTGTGTCTCCACACAACTGGTTCTGTGGCTTCAAGAATAGAAGGGAAATTAGAGGGAGGCAGGGTGGGCTGTCATCAGTGAAAGATCCCACACAAAAAATCACCAACAATATTTTGTGAAATATGGCTGAAAGAAAATAATTACACATGGATTTAGGTTGCCAATTATACTCATTGAAGTGAAACCAATAAACTGTAAGATAAAATAGCAACAATCTCCTATCCCTGTATCGTTGTGAGGATTTGTGGGGACAATGTAGTGGAAATATACTTTAAACAAGATTATGGAAGAGAGAAATATAAACGAAAAATACCTTTAATAGAGAGTGTTGTCGATTTTGACTTGTGCTTTGTACTGGGCAAAGTGCTGAAGACATTTCACACATCACTTCCTTTACTTCTCACAAAATTTAACCAAAGGATTGTCAGATGTAGAAAGCCATGACCCACATGTTTAAATCCCAGAGCAGAATTGCAGTAAAAAGAATATATTTCACGTGATAAGAGAAATTTTAAAATACTCCAATCCTTTACTTTCGGATCTTGGAGGCAATGAATGAAACCTATAATCCCCAAGTAATGTTTCTTTGAAATCTTACTAGTTTCTCTCTTGTATCATCTGTGCTTCCCTCAAAAATATCTTTTTAAACCAGAACTTCCCAATCTCTGAAAAGTGGATTCAGTTATTGTTCTCTTCCATCATTCTTCTCTCACCCTCTCTTTGTCTGATTAGAAATGCCCAAGACATGGTTTTCTACTTTAGCTCAAACTTAAAGATAAAGGGAGGAGAAATGACCAAGGAATCCAAATCAGAATCATTTTTTTTAAGATAATACAAGGGTAAGATTAGAAGCTCTTTCACTTTATAATTTATATCTTGTCATCTGTGTATTATTATTGCAGAAATGACAAAATCAACACTTAGAGAAATTTTGTAGGGTAACCAATGTCCCTGCTCTTATAAATGGAGTAGAGTAGCCAGGGTTAGACCTCCGACCTCTTTGAAATGAGCCACACTGATTTGGTCTATGAAACAGCAGCAGCCAAAAAGTTAACATAGAATCATCTACGTGTTCCCAATTGTATGCTACTTACAGTAAATCATGTATACTGACTTTGGAAAATTATCTATAGAATGAAAATAGTGTATTTCATCAAACATGACACCTAGTAAACTTTTTTGAAAGATTATTACTTGTTCTCCTAGAATGATATTGGCCTAAATCTAGAAAAAAATAGTAACATCGACTTGATTATTAAGTGCTTCCTATGTACCAAGCTCAGAGACAGAGAATTCAAATAATACCATGAGTGGTGCAGTGGGACGGTTCATCTCAGCTGGGTCCCTTTGCAGGAGGAATCATCCATGTCTCTGCAACAGCTGTCGGGTTTCATTATAGTGGAATTATTTAGAGTTTATTGTAATTGATTGGAGTAACTGTTATAAAAAAAAGAAGGCAGACTTTGAGGTCTCTGTCTAACAGAGCATGAGTGGGTTTTGGAGGATATGGAAATCTCTCTTTTAAACAAGAAACCCTCATGAATCAGATTTTGATGTCTCAATGATCCCACTTTAAGAACCGTTGTCTTAGAGTTCAACAAAACACTGATTTGTTGTGAAATTGTATCTTAGACGTTAATTTTAAGATCAGTGTTCATGAGGCAGATGAAGTTCTTACAATATTTTTTGGTTTCATGGTTGAACTCTCACCGGGGAATTTTAGTTTCCAAATTGTCAGCTTTTTCAGAAACTCTCATGGAATACCAAGTATTGAGAACATACTGTAATTTCCTCAATTGCTCATAATGTACCACTGAAAAGAGTTTAAAATTGTCACAGTAATCCAAGACTAAGTTAATTCCAGGTGTGTGCAGCTTAAAACAGTCATAATTGAACAGCAGATGAATTGACTTAGTAAGTAGAAAATGCATGTAATGGTTGTTTAAAAGTATTTAACTGCTGAGATATATAATAAAAAGTTTAACTGGATCTTTTTTATTAGAAAATTATAGTACTACTAGCAAGTAGATTACCTAAATTGTTTAATTTAATTAAGTAAATCTGTGTGACCCTCTACTGTGTCAGGTTGTGTTTTAAACATTGAACATACCATAAGGAGCTCATTATCAAACATATTTGAAATTATATAAGCACGATAATAAAGGTTTAAAGTTATTATGCAAACATAGGTTACAGATGTGCTACAGATGAGTGTTTAATTTCAATACTGCGGTGAGTATCTAGGAAATTGGAAAGTAGGTAGGAAAGAAAAGTTTGGGCAGAATCCAGTGAGTCTTCATGTACCATGTAATAACTGACATTAACTTTTGGTACTAAGAACTTAGCATTTAAATCAACTTGTGGAGGACAGTAAAAGGGTGGAGATACTACAAAGGAAGCCATGTCTGCAAAGCATGGATGCACACATCAATATGTATCTTTGTGAAACCCTGAGATGTTCAGAGCATCTGAAAATGTACAAATGAAGAGTTTAGGAAGGATAAGAAATGATTTGAAAATGTTTTAAATGAGCTACCTCATTAGGCTATTTCTGTTCATGTTGAGGACTCAGTTTGTGTTCTATACAAAACAGAGGGCATTTTCTAGCAAAGGAGGGAAGTTATCACATTTTCATTTTGCTAGACTTCTGTGATGGCAACCTAGAAGCATGTTGAATATGCATTGATGTTGAGGAAGGGAATTCATGAAGCATTTCGCACAGACATCAAGGCGTGAACTAAGGCAGCAGCAGTTAGCATGGAGAGAAAATGACAAAGTGGAAATATATTTTAGAATAAAAACCAGCTGAATGTGGGTAAGGAGGAAGAGGAAGGACTCAATCACTGGTTGACATGATTTGGTGTGTGGTGTTGCAGTGACATAAAGCTTAATCAATAGAAATAATTTTTAAAAATTATTTTGTAAGAGTTTCTAAGTCCTGGGTACCAGGCAGGTATTAGTAATAGATATAGACCATTAATTTCTCAACATCTGTATATATTAACTCCAGCATATGCAAGTATCCATACCAGCCAGGGATCTTTAATTCATAAATTTGCTAAACCAACCTAAGGATTTGTTGACAAGGATTGAATCCATACTCTGTAATGAGAATTATATGCAAATTACTCTAGAGGGAATTCAAGCATGAATATAAGCAACAATCTATAAATTGTATACTTCATATGCTTAACTCATAAATAATGGAAAACTTATTATAGTTTCTAGTTGGAATACTAATAGATTCATCTTTCTCCCAGATATACAGACACTCATTCTTGCGTAGACCGCTGGTCACACAGTTCTGTGCTTGGTTGTTGTTACCTTTTCTCCTGGGCACTACTATTATTTGCAGAATGTCCTTAATACCTGTGCCTGAATGTAGTTCTAAACTTTTATGAATAATTTCTATAAAAGATTTTTATTCGTTTCTTTCCTATGTTTTTCAAGATTTGGGCTAGCTATTTGCCGTGTTAACCTAAATGCTTGCATAAGGTAATATACGCTCTCTGTCTCTCTTCATGATTCTACTCTTACATATTCCTTCTGCTCCTCCCCCCTTCAATTATATCACCTCTTCATATTTTAGGCACTCCATATATTTTTTCCATTGGCTGTGTTATCATCTGTGATTAAAAACTCACTCTTTTACCAGGAAAAACAAAGTATGACTAGATCTTAAACTAAAAACATATCCCTTGTTATAATAGCACTGTTATATTAGCATCATTGTAATTTTCATATGTATTAGCACATTTTAGTTTCAAATGCCCAGAACATGACTCAAAATTCAAAAACAACAAAACAAAAGAGGAAGCCATTGTGTCAAAACCTTAAACTATAAAGAATGTATAAACCCATTTCAACCATCATCAGTACTCTCTTGATTTCTTTTTTTGTGTCTTTCACCTCTGCTTTCTCTGGTTTTTAAAAAATATCTGTCTGTATTCTGTTAGATCATGGGCCTTTAAAGGTTGAAAACAATAAACCCAGTCATCTTATTACATGTTCATTTTTACAGCCTTATGATGAGAGAGAAAAGGGACTTCTTCCTTGCCAAATCTAAGTTATCTCCCATGCCCATTGTATGATCAATGTATGACAAATGTATGTCCAAGAAGAATGGGGTACATATATCTAGCTTGTCTTATTTCATTCCCCCTGAAAACAAGAATGTCCCAATTGGCAACTCTCCCAGATTTGTATAGAAAGGCATATAAAAAGTCTCTCAAAGGAAGGGGATGATATCAATGAACCCCCAAAGCAAAATATCTATTATACATTACAACGTTCCTTACTTCAGTAGTTATAGCTCAGAGGCATTCAGTTTGACCATTTCATACACATTATTCTGTCATCAATTAAAAGAGAAAATATTAGAAGGGTATTGAGTGGTTAAAATATAAATGAGATGATGAGAATAATTTTAGATATTTTGGATTTTAGATGAATTGAAGATTGGTTGGAAGTTCAATGTGTAAATCTTGCTTGAGAGTACTGGTTAGACTTAGCGATATGAATTTGGAAGTCAACAGCACAAAGGGGAAGGTTAACAACTGAAAGAAGGTAATTTTTGACAAAGGAGAAAAAACAAACTAAAATGGAGAAAAGACAGCCTCTTCAATAAATAGTGCTGGAAAAACTTAAAAGCCACTTGTAAAAGAATGAAACTAGGGACTGCTGTCTCTCACCATATACCAAAATTAACTCAAAATGAATCAAAGACTTAAGTATAAGACTGAAACAATAAATTGCATGCAAGAAAACTGGTATTAAACTTATGGACCTTGGGTTCAGGGAAGAATTTATGAGTTTGACCTCAAAAGCAAGGAAAGTAAAAGCAAAAATAAATGAATGGGATTATATCAAACTAAAAAGCTTCTGCACAGCAAAAGAACTATCAACAAAGCAAAAAGGCAACCAATCAAATGAGAGAAGATATTTACAAACAATACCTCTAATAAGGGACTAATATCCAAAACTCATAGAACTCAACAACAAAAAAACAAATAATCCAATTAATAATAAATGGACAGAGGGCCTGAATATACACTTTTCTCAAGAGGACATACGAACAGCCAACAGATATATGAAATAATGCTCAGCTTCATTAATTATTAGGGAAATGCAAATCAAAACCACAATGAGATATTACCTCACACCTATTAAAATAGCTATTATCAACAAGACAAATAGTAACAACGTTGGAGAGTCTGTGGAAAAAAAGAAACCCTCATACACTGCTGGTGGGAATGCAAATTGGTATAGCCACTATGGAAACCAGTATGGAGGTTACTCAAAAAAATTAAGCATACAATTGCCATATGACCCAGCAACCCCTCTTACAGGTATCTAACCAAAAATATCTGAAAACATTTATCCATAGAGATATATGTATCCCTATGTTCATTGCAGCTTATTGACAGTGGCTGCAATGCAAACAACCAAAGTGTCCTTCGATAGATGATTGGATAAAGAAGCTGTGGTACATATACACAATGGAATATTACTCAGCCATAAGAAAAGATAAATTACTACTATTTACAACATGGATGGATTTTGAGATGATCATGCTAAGTGAAAGAAGTCAGACAGAAGTTGAGAACCATATGATTTTACTTAGACAAGTATGTGGGATATAAAACTGAAAGCAACACATGAACAAGACAAACAAACAAAGAAATAAAAACTCATAGACACAGACAGCATTTTAGTGGTTACCAGAAGGTAAGGGTGGAGAACACACAACGCAATATATGATGTATTATACAAATCTACACTTAAAACCTATATAATTTGATTCACCAATACCACCCCAATATATTTCATAAAAATTAAATATATATATATGTGTGTGTGTGTGTGTGTGTGTGTGTGTGTGTGTATCTGAATGCAGATACATGTATCTACATGTAACCAGAATTGAATCTCTTTTAACTGCCTGAGTTCTTGGCACAAAGTATACTCAACAGATTTTTGATGAATGGCTGAGGCAAAGGGTGTGGGGAGTCTTTACTTTTAGATTTCAAATCTCCATCTATATTTGTATGTGTAGATATAAAGGCTTGGGTCAGGTCGCTTAAATGTTGGACATCCTCTAGCAGAAAGGTGTGTGGACTATGCCCTTGTAGAACATGCTTTCAGGATTTAGGGTTAAAGCTGTTTGGGAGATGCCAGAAAACCACGAAGAAGGGACTGCACTGAGCAGGTGTTCCTCTAGAGACCCTCAAACAGCACTTCTTTGTTTAAGCATCTGAGCAGGTGACTCTCCAACATTTAACCAATGAATATTCAGCACGTTCTTGAACAAAATAAGAAAAGTGCTGAGATGTTTTCTAATTTTTGGAAAACATTTCCAGGATGAAAGCACATTTCCATTTCCAAAAGCAAAAGAAGTAAATAAGGTTGAAGCATAAGGGAAATTTTTCTTTGAGTGCTGAGTATTTTTGTGAATCAGATGCAGTGTAAAATTCCTCACACTATGGTGTTTAACATCTTTTAACCACGTGCCCCTGCTTCAGGCTGCTTTTTACACATATTTTAGCTTTTGATTCTTCAGGGTAATATACCCCCCTCACAGATTTAAAAATTAACAACCACCATAAAAATAGAGCTAACAAAGTTAAATTACCTATCAAGTTTATAATACTAGTAATTGTCAGTCAGGAGAATGAAAAATCTTTCAATTCAGAGTTCAGGGCTCTTTCTATGTTGCCATAGGACTGTAAAAACAATTTTTTTTAATTAAATGATATGTTTAGTTGTAAAACTCATCCAACCATTCCGATGCGTAACTATCCAGATTGTTTGGTTATCAGTTAGCCCGAGTCGGTAGACCATTTGAACAAGTGAGCAGCCAGTAGGCTTCTCAGCATTGCCTGCAGTTCTGTTGAGACATGCTGTGGAACATACATCGGCAAGGCGCAGTTCGACAGCCAGTGAACGAGCTGTGTGTATTGGTTTCCTGTGGCTGCTGTAACAAATGACAAATTTAGGAACTTACATCAATTTAAACTTTAAATCTTACAGTGGTATAGGTCGGAATTTTGACGTGAATCTCAACCAGGGAGAGGACTACATTTCATCTGAAAGTTCTAGAGCAGGGGTTCCCAACCTTTCCCATGCACGTACCCCTTTTAAACACATTCTGTAAATGGTACCCCTTGTTTTTAAAGCAGCTGTTTTTACATGCTGACTCTTTTGTTCAGAGCCTGTCTTAATGTAAAATAGTGGAAATGAGGTCATAAGTTAGGAAAGAAATACCACTACACTGAAAGTACAAACCACAGATTTCATTTTCTAATATCTGTAACAGTTAAATATTGATAATGATAATCAAGTGTTTAAACATTAAGTGAAACTACTTGAAAAAAAACCATGACTAAAGACATCACACTTACTTCTACTCAGTCAGTAACTGAACTGCTGAAACAGTCTGGCTATGAATGTATTTATCTAATACGTTTGGGGAAGTTCTAGAAACGTGGTAAATAGATTGTTCTGAAACTGTGCATAACGATTGGTGAAGAGCAGTTTGGGGGCAGGGTTCATAGCCACGCCCTCACCAATCATCATTCACTAGTGTGATCTAATTTTGAAGTGTCTCCTTTAAAGGTTACTCAAACTTAACATTTATTATGCCATACCTAACATTGTGCAATGTTTTACTTCACTTGTTTTTTCACCATTATTATTTTTCGTGTACCCCTGAATGGCCCAGCATGTACCCTCAGGGGTACATGTACCACCACTCGGGAACCAGTACCCAAGGGAGTTCTGTATCCCCTGGATTTCCTAGTTTTCAGGGCCTGCTGCAGTTGTTGGTTGACGGTCACAGTCATCCCTTGTCAAAGCTGTCAGTAGCCTGTGGCCTTCTTTGGGTTCTATCATTCTGGTTCTGTTCTTTCATAGCCAAATCCCCTTTGACTCCCTTAAGACACCTTTGTGTTACTTTGATCCCAGCGTGATAATCTAGGATAGGATATCCATCCCAAATCTTAATTTAATCCCAGCTGCAAAACAGCATAAGGTAACATGTTTACAAAATCCAGGATTTGGGAGGTAGATCTTTAGCAGAAGAAAAAACCATTATTTTGTTTACCATACTTTGTTTTGATTTTCAAGCTTATGGCTTCCAGGCATTTTCACATTTTATGTCTGCATAAATATGTGATTGATTTGTGCTGATTATACTTCCCAAATTCAATTATTTTTATATCCTCAGTTCTCTCCATTCTCAATTTTAGACTTCATTAACAAAACTTACAGGTGAGGATTATAAATACACACTAATTTTTCTTCTTTTTAAAATCAATATTCATTTTCTAAGTAATCAAAAATAAAATTTTCTTAGATTAGGAAAAATAACTATATTAAATCAAGGCAATGAGTGTCCTTTAGGTCTTTGGTTGAGGAATATTAGTTTAGAAAAACCTATTAGTGAAATTTTTTTCGTGTGAAATTTTGATTAAGGGAAAGTTTTTAGGGCCTTAAAATATCAGTTAAAGCTTGGTTAAATTTTATAGCCTCTCAAGGTTAATAATACTTTCTCTTTCCAGATGACAAAGAAATATGCTCTCTAAACATAAGGTTCTTTAGTAATGTCATGGCTCTAAAAATCAACATGCAGGAATTGTTCTAAAATGACTATTGACAAGAACAAACACCTCTAAATTGAACCCTACAATACAACTCCATCCTTCTGTCTTATAAATGGCCACTAGAGAAAATATTTTCCAACCTACGTCTTTCTGAAACAGTCTCTCATATTCTGAGTTTCGATAAAGTTTTCACTTGGATCAGCTCATAATCTAATTACTATCCTACCATATTGGGCATGGATCCTGTTATTTTCCAATGATTCTGCCTATAGTTCTTGGATGCACCAATAGACAATTCTCCACGGCTTTCATCTTCACCCTATTCCATGATCCTTACCATTCTGACACCATAAGCAGTGGGTAGACAGTGTGACATAGTAAGCCAAAACTCAAAAATTGGTATTTTTATGTTGAAAGTACACATGCATCAATTGATAAACAGTAAGCCAGAGGGAAAAGCATTTCTATTATTACTTCAGTGCATGAATCATACCATCTCAGGAAGTGTGTTTTTATTTATTTTCATAAATGTGTGTTAGAATCCTGTTTATGGCCTTTTTATGTCAATGCCATCTGCCTCTATCCAACAATAAGTAACTGTTTCTAGTTGAACCTTACTTGATAAAAATGCTAGAAGTCAAAATCAGTTAATGGATTTCTGTGGATTCAAAAAGGGCTTCTTATATAACCCTACTGAATTCAGGCAGCTGGCGTTGGTATAGCTTAACAGATGTCATAAATACAGAGGATGCCAAAAAATGCATACACATTTTAAGAAAGGAAAAAAACTGTATTAAAATTGTAATACTCAATATATACCAATAACAGAAGATGAATACAACTCACATTTGACTTGCAATTACAAGAGGTGCTCAAAGTGGTTACCATCAGTGTCCAGACACTTCTGATTCTGGCGAACTACTGCTAGAGCCACGTTGACCACAGGGCCCACGGGTAGTGCTGTGCTTGCTGTTTCAATTTCTTCCCAAAGCACCGCCCGTGTAGCCGGTTTTCTAAAGCACACCACATCCTGTGAGGTCCCCCAGCGGTAGAAGTCAGGGGGTGTTAAGTCAGGAGAACATGGGAGGAAATCAAATAATGTTCTCAAATTCCAAATACCACTTCCAAATGGGCTTCACTCCTGGAACAACTCTGCTTCTGCCATTTTCTTTAACTGTCACGCCTGTCCCGTGTTGATTCATTTGATTAACGCCATCTTTTGAGCAAACGTCATAGTACACATTGCTACTGTAATTCAATTCAACTTGGAAAAGTAATACATAGATAATATCTCTTAACATGTGTATATTTTTTGGCTCCCCCAGTATAGGGAAGAGTTGGAACAGTGGTCAAGTATCCTTGCAGAGTTTTTGAAAAGATTTATTTTTTGTAAAGTTAAAGCAAGACCAGAATTTTAGAATCTTCTTCAGGGTAGTGTGTGTGTGTGTGTGTGTGTGTGTGTGTGTGTGTGTTTTAAATGTAAAAACAAAATACATAAATCCTTTCAAAAATTAAATCTTTTTTGTCATCAATATTCAATTCTAAATTGAGGTCAAATCTAGAACACAGGATGATTGATCATCTAATTTTCTTATCCTTTTTTTTTTTCTGGTGATTGAGTTTTTGGATACATTTTACCCCTATTACATTTGCTGTTGTCATTGTATTAAATAACAAAACTATAAATATCATGTAGTTCCTTACAGTTTTCATAGCATGTTAGCATACTTCATTTTCTTTACTGCTTACCACATGATTGGATGTTGGTAGGGCAGTTAATATTATGTCACATAATAAGACTAGGCCCAGAAAAATTAACTTACCGCCCCAAGGTTAATGTTTTTAATAATTTATATAAATTGGATTGCACCCCTTAGTCTGCTGATGACTAATAACATGGTCTTTCTATTTTATTCTAGTACTTGACTAGGTCTTTATGTGCCCAAGAGAGAACACTGCAATTCCCAGTCGTTCTGATTTTACACAAGAGCCAAAACACTCACCGAGAAGGAAGCCTCACCTTTTCAGCACTCAGAATGCCGTCTAAGCAGGGACTGTAATCCTAACGAATAATTATACATGGGCAGTTATGGGAAGTTTATACAAACCAGTGGGTATAATTTGCTTATTCAGACACAAAAAGTTTAGGATTATTAAAGTTGCCTATATCAAGAGTGATATTCTAGACTCTAATATAATTTTAATAACTTGGTTTTATTCTTTATAACACATTATTTTTACCTATTTTGAAAATTGACAAATGACTTATTTTTGTCCATGAACAGTTTCTTAACATTATAGTAACATTTTCAACTACAAAAGTTTGCCTTTCTATAAGACTTACTTTATATTAGCCAGCCTGTGAATAATGTACTTATACATAACGTCCTTGGTGTAACATGGAGGTAGAGAGGACAGGAATCCTCATCTTGTCTGGAGAGTTGTACTGTAGGTCATGTGTCTGCACAGTTCCTAGCGTGGTATGTTCTTTCCACTGGCATTTAAAAATACACCATGCATTACGTAATTTATTTTCACTCTTGAGAAATAGAATTCTTTTACTTATGAAATTATTTTCTAATCTTTTATTCAGCGACTTTATTTAAATATATATTGAGGACTTACAGTGTGCCAGACAAGTAGAAAAATGCCATGCTCTTTACATTTGTAGAAACTAGGAAGGACAGTGTTGTTAATCAAATCATCACATGGGCTTATAATTGCAAATTGTGGGAAGTGCTATAAAGGGAACGTCCAGAGCTCTAGGAGAAGGAAATAAGGAAGTGCATGGGCGTGAGTGGGCTGTCACACTGTGTGGGAAGATGACAGTGGTTCTTGCCACATTGCTAACAAATAAGGATTATTTGACCTGACTTCAAGTATTTTCCCTCTTCTTTCTTTGAGTTTGAACATCCATCCTTGTTATTTCTGCCTGCAGAAAAAAGGCCATTCATAATAAAAATAAAAACAATAATAATACAGCAAGAACAGTGACTATTGAATTAGAATTCTTGCAGAGGCCTTTTCTCTTTCCTAGATAACTGTCAACATCTTAGTGTACATTTATATCTGACTAGATCCAAACTGATGTTTATAGAGAACCCATCTTTTCTAAAACTGACACAGAAATAAGAGATTTCATGTAATTTACGCATCTGAAACATCAGCGTCTGCTTCCCTATGAATAACACTGTTCTGTAACATTTTGAAAGATGATTTAAAATTTTTCCCAATTCTGTTAAAATTGAGATAATAGAAAACCATGAGCTGTGCATTTGCTGTGAAAAATTTAAGCATGTATTTAAATAATTGTGGCAAAACAACATCTGGGACAATAGACTTGATTTTCAACCTTGCTTGTTTCACTCTTGTGATGCTGAGACCACATCATGAGAAAATTTCCTGAAGTACAAAAATGACTATATTTTACTCACAGAATTTAGGTATCCTGGTGTGCTTGGCAAGAAAATACATTTCTAAAATGGCTACATTTATACTCATTATGAAATTATAGCTCTCTTGTCGCTGATAAATGTAAAATAATAATTTGAGTAAACCCTGCCCAGTTTTGTTGGGAAGCAGAATATTTATTACATATAGTCTCTTAGCATGAGCTAAGAGTGTTTATTTTAATAATAGAAAGGTTTTGGAGGAAACTGTCCCTAGCGTCCTGACTTAACTGTTCGTTCTCCTGTGACCCGGTATGGTAAGGCTATGCGCCCCTTTTGTGTGCCTCATTGCACCTTGACCTTCTGATCTAAGCACTCTGGGCCTTCCTTTTTATATATTGTTATGTCTCCCTCAAGATGCAAGATCCTGATAAGCAAGAAACAGGACCACCTTTCTCAAAATTGAATCCCCTGTACTTAATATACAATAGGGAGTCAAGAGGTAGTTAGTGACACAGGGTGATGAACAAGTAATTTAATACATAGATGGTACACTGTAGAATTATACACCTGGAAGCTATGTAACTTGTGTTAACCAATGTCACCCCAATTAAGTCTAACAATACAATAAAAAAAGAGGTATATTGTGCAGTAATGCCATTCTTTCCGTAGGATATAGAAATTTGTTTTATGCCTCATATTGATAATTCTAAAAACAGATATATATACACACACACACACACACACACACACACACATATATATATATGCATATGTTTATATCTATCTATAATAGGTATTATTTATATTTATTTATCTTTGCATAAATTTATCCATTAATCAACGTAAAGTGCCAAGAAAGAAAACTCCTTGGGTTAAGAAATGTATATTCTCTTTTAGCCAGAGTCAGTCATGTATCATTAATTTTGTAAATTCTAAATTCTGAGAATTCTAAATTTAAACAAATGGAAACTTTAAAACTGGTAATGATTTGTTTTCTCTCCCTCTTTCCACATATGCATGATCAGTCAGGTCTAGTCTGGTGGTGGTTTGTTTTTGTCTCTGTTTTAACCTCAGTCTATGTAACTAGGTAAGTAAGTGTTTTGTTTGTTTCTTTGTATTTAAATTGGGAACCAATTAGGTTGGCAGGACATTTGTTGAAAAGTACTTACTCAATACACACATGTCCTCTTCCTTTTTAAAAAAAAACTGGATTTTTATAAAGACAGAATAAAATAAGTGATTTACACATCCAATAAAAAGTTAAAAACACATCTGAAATAATATAACATGCACAAGACACTGCATGCATTTAGATTTTCTGTGTATTAATCGTTATCTTACAAAGAAAAAGCTGAACTGAGGTGCAACAAGCATTTATTTAAGATCAAAGAATTACAGTTAGGGGTCACAGATTCAGGCAGAAACCCAATTGTGCCCTGATTACAGGGTGAAGACATGGTGTTATTACAAGAAAATGAAGGAAAAAAATTACATGAGTAGGAGAAAAGACTTTCTATTGGTGTTAATAAGCTCGATCACTCTTTAGCTACACATGGCTGGTTACTGATCAAAGGAATGTCCACAATCATCAGTCCTTGGGGTCAGTATGCCTGCTTTCCTTTTAGCTCTACAGTCATAAGACAAAGTTGGTTTGTCCCTGTCCAAAGGTGATTTTGCCCAGCACAAGCGTCCCAAAGTTTCAAAGGGCAAGGTATGGAAGCAGCTACTCTTCCATGGCTGCTCTGACTCTATTTTAAACTGGCTCCACTTATGTCAAGGTTTCACATATTTTAAAAGTGCTTTTATACACAATGATGTTGTAAAGTTACTTATGTTGTTGAAGTTGAGTAGTTTGATTTTCACTAAATTCTTAAAAAGCCTTCAGTGTCTCTTTAAGTGGGAAAATACAAATGACTTAATGGAGATTATTGTCCATTATTTTTTATCTGAAGTACAGCAAAAGAGGCATAAGCAGTTTTATATTGCAGGCCTAAAGGATGATTGTGATATACAATTAAGTGAAATATTCCGGAAGAAAAGGGGACAAAACAATGTGATGTATTATGAAAGGAAAGTACACAATTATCTTCTATCTCCATAGCTACTGCACAGTGTAGTTTTGAAAATAGTAACATTATAACAAGTTCTTACTCCAATGGAGGTTAAATACTTTATGCAGCTGATGCACAGTGAGGGGCATGCAGAGACCCACTAATGCCCTCAGCAGTTGGTTCAGCATTTTCACAGAAGGAGGGAAAGAGGGGGAGATGGGTTTTCATGGCCTTAAGGTCTAGCTCAGTTTTCAGTTTCTGTCATCTTTAACTGCAACTAAAGTTGTGGTTGGAAGAGTTGGATTTTTCTAGTTTTTGCTGTCTCTTCTTTCTGATCATTGGTCCATTCCTTTCCCAAACTCTCACAGGATAGTTCTTTTTAGAGTTGTTTCTTTAAGCGCTCAGGGTTGTTATTAGTCAAAGTTCAAGGGAGAGAGTTGCAAAAGGAGAGGAGCGAAGGCGATGGAGAGAAAGAAGAGAGATTAAAAAAAGAAGAAGAGAAAGGAAGCTCGGGCCAAAGCTGGGTACGTGGGTCTCAATTAATACTGTGGCCCATATTGATCCAGGAGTACTCTCGATCCAGTCAGATTCGGTGGGTGATGTGGATCATAGAAACAGATTCTGGGATCTTCCTTTGGATATGGCAGAGGTGATTTTTATAGCAACTAAACAAAGTCAACAAGGGTGATTTCAGTCACTCCCATGACTGAAGCAAAACAGACTTCTTTGGCTAACACAGTGGCACGTCAGGCAAAATTGTCTATTTTGTACAAAGGTTTATTTCAAAGAAGAGCAAAATTCCTGAATTGGAACTGGATGAATACAGGTATTGCTGTGTCAGTTATTTCTGCACTGAGTGAAGGTAGACCTAGCGAACTTTTAACATCTCATACAGAGGATTCTATAAAGGGGAACAGGACAAAATGCAAAATAGTCGGTTTGAAAAAGTCCATATACACTTGACTGCAATCACTCAATTAGGATCAGCAAGTATCACAAAAGTGCATTTGCACTTTTAAACAAGGACAACTCCATCATCGCCGACCACCTAGAAAGTTCACAAACTGCAATCAGCAAACTGCCATGGCTTCTTCCCATTTGCAATGTAATCAGTGATCTCAAATATCAATGAACAGCAATTTCAAAACAGTGACATTCATAATTAATCTGATTCAGTCTAGCTATTATCAATGACCATAGCTTAATACCAAACTATGTTTATATAATTCCAAAGAGGATTTTATATAACTGTGACACTGTCCTACATAATGAGATAATAATAGATTTCTAGCAAGTAGGGTGATATTATACAAATTCCTCAGGCTACTTACCTTTAACAAACCAATTACATAGTACAGGCATATGGTCATATGCTAAAAAATCAAGTGACCTTTTCAACTAAGTTTGTCAGCTTTCCATATTTTAACCATCTATGAACATTCAATATGATATTATAAGCTAAATGAATATGCAAGGGCTGTCCAGAAAGTATCCAGCCATGTAATATGAAAAATAGAGGCATTTAATTGCTGGAGTTTTTTGTTTTTGTTTTTGTTTTTCTGCAAAGCCCTTGTATACTGATTATTTGCTTCAGAAATTTCTGGTGTGACTCTTTACCCTAAAAAAATAAAATATGTTGAAAGAATATATGCTACATTATGCCAGGACTCTATAAAGCTACAGACGTTATATCATGATTATGTATTTAAGCACTGAAAGTCATTTGTAGTCTTAATATGCATGAATGACATAATAAAGGGCATGGTGAACATGGGCCTCAAACCGTGTCTGAGCAAGAGCTAATGGTGACATTTATCTAAATGCTGCATATATTCGACACATTTTGACAGATTTTATTAATGCAAATGATTTTCAGAGAATCAATGTTCAGTTTTAGAGATAAAAAATGTAAATTTTCATTTCTCTAGTTAAATGACATTTCCCTGTGCTACTTAGCACTGATTTTAAAAGGATTGATGCAAATATGTATACCTCTGTTTTGGAATATGCTATTATATTCTGAAATTTAAGTGTATTAAGTACAACAAAATAATGTGTACTAAACACTCATTAAGTCCATTTTTTTAAGTAGGAAAGACACAGTATTTGAAACACCCTCTTTACTCTTCACAATGAAGTTCAACTGCAAAGTTAGTTAATGTCATCTCCTAATTAAACAAAATCAACTGTGAGAAAATTAAACAAATTGATTCACAATTAACAGCTGAACAAACAGTCCTCCAGTTTCATCTCCTGCTTTAGGTCTTTAAAAATTTTCCGTTATTTTTTGCTACCTTGCATTTGCAGGGAAGGTTATCATGATATTCATGAATGAGCTTATATTTACAGCATTTTTGCTTCAATTGAGTCTTATATGTGCATATTTAAATATTGAAATACTTTACAAAATATAATGTATTTTAAAGGGCCTGCCTCTTGTACATATCACTTGTTTTTCTGCTGAAATGCAATACTATTAAGCATAGACATGCTTTGGGGGCTGGCCCATGAGATTCTGAAAATGGTCATGATGTACTTACTGTAATTTTTTTAAAATCAAATTTTTCCATGGCAGATCAGATAGGCTCTGTAACTTAGAAGGAAAGTATATGATATTATGAAGGGTTTAAACTTCTTTTACATTGTGAAATGTTTTCTATCTATGCTTCTGTTCACATAGTAGGATAACTCTAGTGCATGCTGTCATTTGTCATTTGTCATTTGTTTCATCCATAGCTAGCTAGCACAGTTAGCCTCACCTACCTTAAGTGAGCCAGTTATTCCAAACCTGTACCATCAACATAATGATTTGTCTACCAACCTTCATAACATATTCTATAAATACACACACTCACACTTCCTATATAAAATGTTGATATACAAAGTCATTAGATATAACTGAGGTGTGTGTGTGTGTGTGTGTGTGTGTGTGTGTATGAGTATATATGCATATATACACATTCTGAAAATTTACATTTTTATTTTATTTTTTATTAAATTTATTGGGGTAACATTTGTTCATAAAATTGTATAAGTTTCAAGTGTACAATTTCATAATACATCATCTAGATATTGGAGGAGAGGTCAAATATATGGTGATGGAAGAACTGACTCTGGATGGTAAACACAGCAAATTCATATTTTTAAATCAATATGCAGTGAATTTTCATTCTTGTCCAAACATAAATGATATTATGGGATATTCTAAGCAAATATGAAAGCAGAGCTCTTCCCTTATTTCATTTGCACATTATTAAGGCAGTTCCTTTCTCAAGATATAGAATCCCTTTTTTCTTAGTTCATAATTCTTTCTAGAAGCCAATGCTGAAAAAAAGAGGTATGTTCAAATAAGAGAAACTTAGCACAAAATACATCTGGACCACATCAAAAAAATGTATTTCCTTCATATAAAAATCAATCAGCCTTTGAAAAACTGAATTAAAACTAAGTTTTATCTTGTAGAACCTTACCACCAGGTTGTTTGTTTGTTTTGGTGCTTTATTCTGAACAAAATAGCTAAGAAATATAACACGCCTTCCTTTTATGAATGATATATCACATACAATGTGAACAGTCTTAATACTGGAGACTGAACTACTTCATGTGTTACAGAACATTGGCTAGATGTTTACTGGAATTTACACCAATCCATTGTCTATTTATTTATTTATTGTTTTAGCATTTAATAAGAGGAATGCAGGATCATCTGGACCTGATATGAGCTCTTAAACATTCAGACTCTTCACTCCATGTTTTGACATTCTCATATCATTTGGTCTGCTCTCCTAACACCTTGTAATGTTGTCCAAACTACAGCAAATTTTCCATGTGAATTAATCTCTATCAAATAAGGAAAACAATGCCTTTGAATTCGGAGGTGAAACTTGTTATATTCATATAAGATCGATGTTCAGTTACTAAATAGTTTTAAACAACTTAAAAGTTATAGTTTCATGTAACTAATTTATTCTGGTTTGATAATAGTCCACATCAAAGCAGGGTAGTATTGTCATTTTTTGTCATGCTAAGCAGAGGAAACAATAGGAAAATAATTACATGCTCTGCCCTATGTCACATATCCAGTAAGTACTAAAGGCCACTCTGAAATCAACGTTTTCAGGTTTCCTCCTGATTCTTGATTTTTAAATGTTATATGACCCAACCAAGTAACTATAATAGATTACAGGTGCAGAAACATCTTTCTACTACAGTCCATTATGATTCTCTCTGGAATTGCACATAGGCATTTTAGCAGTTCTGTAAACCATCAGGGTAAAAGCTTTTTGCTTATAGCTAGCTGTCAACTGAAAGACAAACAAATTTGACTCTCTTAAAAATAGAAGGAATATAACTTGTAAGTTGGAACGACAATCATGAGCTTTTTCATTCTACTTAAAGAACTCAATTGGTATTCAAAATATATTAATTCATCTTTTTTCTCTTTCATAGGTATCACAGGTCATTTATTCTCCTTGTCACTATTATAATCCATGTTTTCTAGTCTACCAACTCTTCCAATTATTTGAACACTATATTACAGTAAAATGTTAAAGACTTCTTTTCTCTTTTACTTGGTGTAGGGGGGAGGGGTTGTGCTGTTTAAAAATGCAATACAAACAATGAAAAAAGGCATTTACATGTCATTGTAGATGCAGTATGGCATTTGCTGGTTGATCAGAAGTTCCAGTAGCAGACATTTTCTGAGGTCTATAAATATTTAGACTGATTTTTAATAGTTAAAATTTTTCAAAACTATAATTTTTTAATTACATAAGTACATGCATACATAAACTTTTTCTGCAATTAATTTTCAATCCATCCAGAATTATAAACTCTAGTTTTTAAAATAAACAAAACATGTTAAGTAATTTTGTTTTCCAAAGTAGTTTTCTTTATTTGATAAATGAATGTATGCACATGCTAAGTATATATGAAATGTGACACACTGCATGCAGTTTGACAGTATGACATAATGAGATATAAATTATATATAGAACATTGATCTATTTTTCATATGCTTAGTTTATGCTGTTTTTCAGGAAGTGTTAATATGTCTTATAATAGTATATAATTTAAAAGAATGAAATAAAGTAAATTGAGTGAGGACATTAGAATGGAGAGAAAAATTAGAGTAACAAAAATTCGGTGAAATCAGTGATTAAGTTAGTAGATAGTAGAACCCAAGCCAGGAAGAATTATTTTCTAAAAGTGGATTTCACATGAGGCTCTAAACTTTCTATCTGCATATAGAAAATACGACAGTTATATAATCAGACCCTCCAGAAGTTAAATGTCAGTGTGCATACACACACACACACACACACACACACACACACACACACACACACACAATTGGTTTTACTCAGTAGAAAGACAAACTGTTATTTGTATTCAGGTTAGAAATATCTTCCATTAGTCTTTTTGAAGAGGGCGTCCAGTAGTGGAAACAATAGCCATCAACAATATCCTTACAGTTAAAAAAATTAAAACAACAATATCCTTACAGCAAATAATTTGATATTTTAAAGAGCATTTTCTTAAAATGTCTCTTCTTTAGGTCTTTGTAAAAGCATTTCTCTAAGATCCAATTTTATGTTGTGGAGCATTAGTGCTCTGTGCTGGTCTGAGCTAGTCTAAGGAAGAAGTTCCAGTGTCCAGAAGAAATGGTGGGTCCCCTGTCCTCCGAACAACCCTTCTTAAATGCAGCTTTACGTCACCAGGCTCTCTGTAGGTTCTACATGGGAGCATGATTGTGGTTATGTCTCCTGAAAGAAAACTAGAGGTCAGCGAGTCTTATTGAGGGTTAACTGCCAAATCATATACTTGAAAACTAACCCCGGGCTTGGTTAGGACTCTGATGAATCAAAGGTCACTTGACCTCTGCTCAGAAACAGGCTTCAAGGATTCTTCAATAGCAGGCATCGCTCAAAGACCTTTAGCACAGGAAGGAATAGAAATAAGACATCAAAATTCAAAACAGAAAGATACAAAATATCCCATATTTTGCCATGCATAATGTGCATGAAGGTTTTTGAATCAAACTTTCAGGGGAAAAAAAACCTTCATTTTAATTTTTTAATTCAAAATTGTATTTGTTTATATTTAGGTACTTGGTTTTTTTGTATTATAAAGGAATTTTAGCATTTATTTTTTAACATAGTGTGGTACAAGAAATGTTATGTAACAAATAATTGCAAAGCACAAGAACAGTTACAAGGGACAAAAAATTTTATGTACTGGTAATAAATTTATTATGTTTACGCATCCTAGAAGGCCAAGAACTCCTCATCACTGTCACTACAGAAATATTGTCTTCTTTAATTTCTGCATCACTGGTGTCTTCTGAAGAGTCTTTTTCCTTATCCTGGTAAATTTCATCAGCCTCAGTCCCATCCATGGCATTGCTTGCTGATGCTGCATTTTTAAACAATTTCACAAGCCCTTCCTACTTGACACCAGCCCACAGTCTTAGGATCCAATCACAAACCTGGGCCAGGGATGCTTTCTTGATTCTGCCTGAAGGTGTTAAATCATTACCAGCTAACTGCATCCACTCTTTCTTCATTAGGGCCTTGAAGGGCTTGTTTACTGACACATCAAGAAGTTGCAGTCGGCTGGTTAGCCCACCAGGTATCCCAGCAAGTTGGGTTTTCGAGTTCACTGGGATTGCTTTAGCACTTTGTATAACACGGGCTTTAAAGTGATGAATAACAGGCAAAGCTGGCTTTTTAAGTAGTCCTCCAGGCCTTCACGAACAGCCTTTGTGAAACCAGATTTTCATGCCTTCTTCATTCATCCATCCTTTTTCATGCATGTGGACAATAACTTTACGTGGAATCTTTTCTTTCAAAAACACTTTCCTTTTAAAGATGGTCATAGCTGGTAGCTTTGCCCCATCTGCACAACACGCTGGAACAACAGTAAAATGTGTTTCCTCATGTCCACTAGTTTTAACAGCCATGGTCTTTACTCCTTTGACATCCACAGTTCTGCTGGATGGAACATCAAATATCAGGGAGACCTCAGCCATACTGGCGATTTGGGACTTCTCCAAGGTGTAAGTCTTTCAAAGATGGATAACATAAGAATAAAATTCCAAAACTTGATTCTCTGGAAGTTTTGGGCCAAATATCATTCATGTCCTCATGCTCAAACCTTCTCTCTTCATAAAGTTAAAGCACCATTTAGGTGTCCCTGAGAAATCATCAATGCTTTTTTTCTCATGCAGTCCTCTTCCCCTCTTCTTGTATCATCTTGGTTGAAACAGAGGTCCAGGTTGACACTGCTCCAGAATCCAGGTCTTCACCTCCTGCTCCACATCCAGACACTTTGGAGATTTCCTCCCATTCCCTTCCTCTGTGTTGGCATCTGAAGCAGCTTTTCTTCCTGTTGCCTTCACAATCTGACACTCTCTGTGGAAGGAGGTCCAAAGTATCTCTCGGCCGCTCTGTTGCCATGTCGTTTAGCACATTTAATAACTGCTAGCTTAAAGCTTGCAATGTACAAAAAACGTTTTGACTTTTCCAAGGGATTTAAAAATAATTTTTGTGGAAATATCAGCTAGCTTGCTAGCTCTCACCTAAAGTGTACGAAGAGAAATATCGTACTGCTCACCCTGTGGTAACAAAAACAGCATTACCTATCTTATCAACTCAGAGTCACTTACTCTGTGGCCAACAGTATGTTGCTCTTCATTTCGTTTCATTGCATCACTGGCCGAAGTTGCTTTCATTGCAAATTTGTCATAAGTTCAACAAAACCAATTATCATATTCCAGGGTATTATTTTGCATGCAGATATCATTATTGATTTCTAGAGTTATACTTTTAACTCCTGAGCACAAACAAAAGAATTAAAAACATTTATATACATACAGAACTATCTAATTTTATATATATAATGTGCATCCGTATTTTTCCCTTACAAATTTGGGCAAAAATGTATGCATTATACAAAGCAAAATACGGTAGTCTATGGAGAGATAGACACATACACATATATATGCACATATATCAAATAATATGCATATAATTTTAGGCAGTACATTAAGAGAGACTTACAGTTAAAAAGCAGAAATGACCGAGAGTGTTACTGACTCAGGTCAAGGGAAATTTTGTTATTGGGCACAATTGAGAATAGTGAATTTGTAATAAGTAGAGACAGACAATTCTGTATTCTTATCCATGAATGGATAGATCAGAAAGTGGGAGTAATAATGCATTAGCTGTTTGTACATTTTATCCTGAAAACTATCAGGGAAATTAAAGGGGCAAGAGAGATTCACTAAGATATAATTGGTTCTGGGAAGAAAAGCAATAAGTTCCATGAAGCAAAGAGTGTTAGTGATTTGGGTGAAATGGAGCACTCACCCAGAATAAAAGCCTTGCTAAGTCAACCAGGTTAAATCCAAGACCTGTGAAATGCATGACTTTAAAAGAATGGGAGTTCACAGCTATAAATATTTAGTCTGGCCTCCTTATGTCCAGGAAAAAAAGGAGAAAAATATCTTTATGTTGAAACTGGCATGGGAAAAGGTGAAGAAGATAAATTTTTACAAGCTATTAATTAATTTTATTAGCTTAAGATTTAGTCACATTCATGTATCATCAGAATTCCTGAAAAAATGTTAGACTAATAGTGACACACCCTCCAATATGATGGTAAATTAATAGTTTAACAAATGCCAAAAAAAGAACTCTTTACAATAAAAAACACTTAGCATATGTATATATGCACACATTGCTCACTAATACTTCCGATGTTCTTAGCCAAAGAGCCTACCTCATTATTTTAAATTGATAAGAAAAATACAGGGTTGAGCTTCCTTTCTGACAATATGGGAAATTAAAGCCTTCCTTTTAGAATGCCTAACATTCAAAATAACATATTTTTGTTATTTATTTGTAGTGTACCATTGCTGTAAGGTAAATGCTTGGGGGAGAGAATTAGTAAGTAATGTTGATCTAGAGAATTACTCTTGTCCTAGAATAGTGTTTGCCACTCATGTCAGTTCTAATCACCAAGATGTGATTATGTGTGCAAGAGATTTTTAAGGAAAGGCACATGAATGATCAAGCAGAAGGTCCCAGAGAAGACAGGGAGAACCACTGTGTAAGGAAAAAGGGGGTGTAGGAAGACCCTCATATGACAGGGCACTCCTAAAAAGGGTTTCATTGGCCAGGCAGATGGGGAGTGTTCCAGTTAAAGTCAAAGCGTTCTCCACCCTGCAAGTATGGGCTGGCACTAGTAGTTCTATCTTGCTCAGTTATTGGAGGCGAACAGCCTGGGGAAAGCATGGCCTTAGTGGTTGGTTATGCAGGGCCAGTGCAGGGTCACTCAATCAGCTTGGTCCTTTGCATCAGATTCTGTTAAAGGAGACCTGAATAGTGCTCATCCATGGCCCTCATGCCTGTTTAGCATAAAGTCTGAGATTTAATGGGCCCTATACAGAATAGAAGATAGGACTATGGTACCACGGTCTCAGCAAAGTCATAGCTCAGATCAGTGCCCCTGAATAAGGGTAAGACTTTCATGATGTTAAGTAAATTTCATCCTGTAAAAGGATATGGAGGATGAACATACCTGTCTTAGAAGTTGCTCTATGTGGAAAAAGGGAAGAGAAAACTCCACAGAGAATTCCTATCCATGGCTCTCTATCGTGCTGGGTGGTGGTCCCAGAAAATGTTCAAGTCAAAGATGTAGTTAAAAAATGGTCTCAGGTTGGAAGTGATCCCAGGTACCTGGGAGGTCCAACCTTATATCACATGTTCCTTAACCTCAGGCCTTAAACGTCTCCACAGATAAAATGTTAAGGAAATGAATTCCCAACAGAAACATTGCAAAACACACAGAAACGACAGTCACCATGAGCAAGATTACAGAAAAAGCGAACTATGTAATCAAATCTGAAGCAGTGGAGAGATGAGGATTTTAATAATGAAAATACATTTTTAAAAAACTTGCAATATTGTTTGATATCAGAAAGAGCTATACCTGCCTTTAAAGTACCTCATTTCATCTTCGCAGCAATCCTATAATGTGGGTATTTTCATTTCCACCACATCTGCAACAACTATATGTTGTGTGACCATAGAATGCCAAGGAACTGCAGGAATACTGTAGTGTTGGAAATACAGCAATGAAGAAAACAGAAAAATCCACTACCTTCATGGAGTTTGCCTTCTAATAATTCAAGTTAGCTCCTATTTTATTTCTTTCTGTCTCTTGTCTCTGTATTTCTCTTGCTCCCTCTCTCTCCGTGCATGTAAAAATATACATATGCACATACAAATATATCCTTGGAAATTGAAAATAAATAAATACATAAACAATAACAATGATAAAAATCTAGGAAAGTCACTACCTGGCAAAAGAAGATATGCAACAGGTGCTAAAACATCGGCATATTATAAACAACAACACATATTATATAGCCTAGCTACTGTGTGATTTTGTATAAATGAAAGAAATCTATAAAAACATTTCTAACTTTATCAGTCATCTTCTCACAGCTGCCTACTTAGCTCTCAGTATATTCAATGTATATCCCTATAAAGTCATTCTTAAGAATTCTCAACCTAATAATGACCGTGGAATTAAGCAAAATAGAAATTGTTATGATTCATACAAGATCATTTCTATTTTGCATACTAGTTGGTACAAACACCAAAATGTCTTACTCTTTCAAAATGGTAATATAGAGGGAAAAATTATTACTTTGTGGTTAATGTTTACCGTCTTCATGTTATATTAATGCATGAGGAGACTGAATCCAGGCCCTATTTTTAACATTATTAGTTTCCTTATCTACCTCTAGGTACTTCCTCTTATTAGTTTTGTCCTAGTCAATCTAAGAAGAGAGATGTTTCTAAAATAATGAATTTAGTGAATTTGAATGCAACATTTTATGGAGGCTGTTTCTATTCTCAAAATGATTTGTTTATGATTCATAGGCCAATTTCTTCCAATACTAAATAAAATGACTCATATTTTTTAAAAAGTTTATAAAATGAAAAAAGTAAAAGAATAAAACAATGATACAAATTTTGATAATAACAGAAATCCCTTACTGAAGAATTAGTGCAAGCCTGTTGCTATATAAGCACTTGATATGCATTACGTATTTTTATACTCAGAGTTACCCTTCATACTATTAGTAGTTACTGAGGTGATCACACTGTGCAGAGGAGATACTGAGGAATAGCGAAGATAAGAAAATAATGAAGGTAAAAAGAACAGAGCCCGGATCCAAACCAATATCTGACTCAAAACTCAGTTCTTATTCATTAATTTTTAAACATTACATCTATAAGTCAAATTACTAAAGCCTTGAGACATGTTAACTTGATGCTGTCATATTGTCACATTTAAATTATGAGTAATATTCATATTCAACATCTGGAACTTAATAGCAAAAGTTTAGAGGGGAGGGTTATTTGAGTGTATTAATAAGGATTAAAGCTGTGAAAGTGAATGTTAACTGAGAAAGAATTTCAAGTAAAAAAAGAAAGTGGGTGCCAATGGCAGTACTTCATCATTTTTTATGGCCAAGTAATATTTCATTGTGTATATGTACCACAATTTCTTTATTCAACAATCTACCAAAAAGCACTTAAGTTGTCTCCATGTCTTGGCCACTATAAATAATGCTGCAATAAACACAGGGGTACATATAACTTTATGTATAAATGTTTTCAGATTTTTTGAATATATATCTGGAAGAGGGATTGTTGGGTCATATGGTAATTGTATTCTTAATTTTTAGAGGAATCTCTACTGTTTTTTTATAGTGGCTATACCAATTGATATTATCATGCTAAGCAAAATCAATCAGGCAGAAAAAGTTGAGAACCATATAATTTCACTCATACATGGGATATAATATTCAAAGCAATAAACAAGACAAACGAACAAATCCTCAAAGCAGCAGACAACACTTTAGTGGTTACTGGAGAATAAGAGGGGGTTGGGAGAGGTAGAAGAGTATAAAAGCGTTCAAATGACAGAAAGAAATTTGACTTTGGATAGTGAACACACAATGTGACATAGATGATATATTATAGAACTGTACTCTTGAAACCTATATAATTTTACTAACCAATGTCACCGCAGTAAATTTAATATATGTATATAAATTCATTTTTAAAAAAGAGAGAGAGAAGTTGGCCGGAAACAGACACATAGAGTTATCCAGTAGGTGGGGACAGGAGTTCTATAAGCGTGTAGAGAAAATTGATGAGAAAGTCAAAGGAGCAGAAAGAAAATCAGGTCAGTGTAATATCTCAGGAGCCAAAGAAATACTATACTATTTTAAGGGTTAAATGGCAAACAGCATCAAAGGCTGGTAGAAAGAGGACTGAAAACTTTCACTGGATTAAAAACTAAGGGAGTTCCCTGATGGTGTAGTGGCTTAAGGCTTCGGCGATGGCGCTGTCAGCGCTGTGGCCTGGGTTCGATTCCCAGTCAGGGAGCTACCCACATACCAAAAAGTAAACAAACAAACAAACAAACAAAAAAAACTAATCTGAGCACATGAATAACCATATCGAACTGCCCAGGTGAAAGGATGGGGCTGGAGTGTCTTAGTGAGCTGAATAGCAGGAAGTACAAGGACAGGTTTACTAGATGTATAATTGCAGGTAATTAGAGGGGAAAAAAACATTTGGAGTAGTGATTATAAGCATAGTCATTAATTCAAAAAGTATTTATTGAACAATTCTAAGGAGGAAAGCACTGTTCTGAGTTTTTGAGGTACATTCGGGTACAAAACAGATGCTATCTCTGGTCTCTTGGAAATTATGGTCTGTCTAGGAGGGTGGCAAAGGAACAATGATGCCAGGTAAAACACACACGCCGCACTGTATGCTGGGAGGTGATTGGTGCTATTCAAAAAACAAGTAGACAAGAGTAAGAAAGATCTGGAGTGGTCGGGGTGACAGCAAATTGCAATTTATAATGGGATTGACAAATATACTTAATCTTGGTGATAGCTGAGCAATGTTATCAACAGCAGGAAATAATATTTTGTCATGTGGACATCTAGGAGCAACGCACTAGGCAAGAAGACAGCCAATGAAACTTCTGCGAGGTGGTGGCCAGTGTCCACGGCACCCAGTGAGTGAGAGGAGGATAATAAGAGATAAGTTTAAGGAAACAGTGGGAAGGGGTTGTCGGGGCCAGAAAACAGAGGGACTTGAAAGCTTTAGTTTGAACTGTGTGAAAAAAGAGCCATTTATATTGCCAACGATGTCATTCGTCTCCAACATTCTCCAGTCGTGTTCTGTTTGTGGATTATCTGCACTGAGAGTTGGCATCACAATCAGTTTTGACAGTTACTACAAAAAGACAGAGTGAAAAAAGAATTGACTTTTGACAAGTGTCTTATGAAAATGCAAAACCATATGTCCTCAGCTTGCAAAGAACAGAAGGAAGAGAAGAATAATTGGCTGTATTGGAAGAGAGGAGAAGTAAATGGACATGGGATTCGATGAGGATGTTTATAGTTTTCAGTCACTGATAAAAAGATAAATATGTTGAGTCTGGATCCAGAATTGGAGGTTTTTTTCAGCATTGGACCAGCTGGTTCTTAGTCAAATCACTACCATTTCTAGAACCAAATTATTACTTCAAGGTTCTGACACAGAGGAGGAAAAAGATAATTCTGAACAGAAAATGCTTGAACACAGAAACACAGCATGATGATTTTAATAATACATTTCGAAAAGAAACTAAATATTACACTTCTGGATTTGGTTTAGAGTAAATCTATTTTTTTTTTTTTTTGGCCACTCATTCATTCATTTACTCATAAACTAAAGTAAAAATGAACATTTATTGAGTTAATAGTCACAAAGAATTAATGTGAATATTGGGAAATATTACCATTAAGAATAATTTTTAAAGAGCTCACAGTTCGGTGATAAGAACATCTTGTATATGAATAGAGGAGGTGTAGTCATTAAAGACAAACAAAACAAAGACAGGGGAGTGCGTTAGACGGATTGGAAAAGCTTCTGAGAGGGGACAGTATTGGAGAAAGATGGTGTACCAGGTAATATAAAATTGTTTAGAATATTTTATTAGGAAATTCATCTTTCAGGACCATGCACCAAAGGCAAATCAATTGAACAGCCAACTCACTCTTCTTCATTTTGTTCTGGGTAAATATTAATCAAAGTAGAGAAGTGACAACCATGATAACGTGTTACTTAAAATACATTTACTGAAATACACAGACATCCCATTTTAAGAATAAAATCAAATGGATCAGCAGAGTTCTGTAGGGGTCAACTCTTTCATTAAAAATAAAATATACTAAAACATATTCTCATACCTTGTGTAGCTAAGGCAAATTTGTGTTTCTTTGGGCACATAGAGAGGGACGACTAAAATTGCTAGGTTCTAGGCCTACTCTTCTAATTTTGAGTTGCTTGGACAATATGGTACATTTCTAGAAAGTCAAATGCTGATTTTATGATTTGATATTTAAATTATTTCTTCATTTATTATCTCTACATTTGTTTTCCTTGTGGTAGTCAAGTACTTTTATGTAAGTATATTCCAATTCCCCACTTTGTGAACATTGCCAGTACAACACTAGAATTATTCAATGAAATGATTTTTTCCCCATGGTGTTCAGAAGGATGACCCATTGTGTGTACAAGTGAATCCTTTTCAAAATTTGATTCCCAATAACAATGTTTATTGTGACATACTCCCTTTGCTTTTTTATATAGTAGACCCATAATTAAAGAAATTGTTAGCTTCTAGATACTTTGACTGTTAATGATTGGTTTTTAAGATTGTTTTAGTTATTTTGCTAATGGGACAGCAATTTAAAAAATCATATCTTATTTAACAATGAAGGCTGACTGCATTTACCAACTCCAGTTAAATAAACTCCTGCTATTCTCCCAAAGTCACACATTATTCACATAAATATTTGGAGAAAATGTGAAGATTACTGTTCTTTTTATACGTATTTAACATAAAGGCATCATCCTGAAATGTTATCTATTATGTAAGGCAAGAATTATTCATAAATTTATAGAAGCAAATTCTATTTTCTGACGGGTAGTAAGATCCCTTAACAGCCATATATAGTTCCCACACAGGTATTAAAATGAAAAATGATCACTTTTTAGGCATACACTAAATCAAAAGCTGATTTTTGTTTAAATATTTTTCTTCAAGTATATAATATCATTTTTCAAAGTATAATTAATAATGTTCAAACAAGGCCAATCAGATATGTATAGGTTAAAATTTTGTTTCAAACTGTCTCAGAGTGTTCAATAAACAAATATGTCTATACATAGCCACTTTGAGATATTTTTTCAGAATCATACTTTAATCAGGAAATTTGAACTTACAAAATGTTCATTATTTTGATTTTTTTCAGCATAACTGTGCACACTGAATATTATCTCTATGGTCTAATGAATTTTTTTTATCTAATGAAATATATTTCACGATGTGTCTCTAGGCTAGTAGCAATAAGTGAAATATTATGGCCAAATTTTACAAAATACTCTGTATTAAAATAATTGGCCACATGTTCCAAAAAGAAAATACCATATTTTTCCTTTCTGAAAAAATTACTTTTGTTTAAACATATTATGTACAGATGCTTAAACAGACAGTTTGTAATTGGTTTGATGGAATTTTAATTACGTTGTAGAAAGGAAATAAAGAACTGATTATTATTTTAAATATAACTCTTATACTGTGTTAGAAAACGTGTTGAAAATATAATTAATGGCATTAGGAAATACAGAATTGAAACCAATTTTTGGCAATTTAGTACAGAGAACTGTTTTCTGTTTTGCAGCAGAGGGTAGCACTGTTTTGTTTTTTTAATCGAATTTATTGGGGTGACATTGGTCAGCAAAATTACATAGGTTCCAGGTGAACAGTTCTTTATCATCTACATATTGCATCGCGTTCTCGCCACCTGTAGTCATTTCTTTTTCCATCACCATATGTTTGAATCCCCCTCCCTCTTGCTCCACCCCTCACCCCCTTTCTCTCTGGAAACTACTGAACTATTGTCTGTGTCCAAAAATTTTTTTCTATTTTAATTGTTTGTTTATCTTTAGATTCCACATGTAAGTGGGATCATATAGTATTTGTCTTTTCTCAGTCTAATTTCACTAAGCATAATATCTTCTAGTTCCATTCATATTGTTGCAAAAGGTAATATTTTCTTCTTCTTTATGGATAAGTAATACTCCATTGTATAAATGGACCACAGCTTCTTTATCCAATTATTAATTGATGGGCCTTTAGGTTGTTTTCATATCTTGGCCATTGTGAATAATGCTGCAGTAAACATAAGGGTACATATATTTTTTCAAATAAAGCACTCTGTTTTCAATATAGATAATGCCCCTTAATTTTCTTATCTTTTAAAATTCTTTACACAATAGTTGTTTTATTATTTGTTAAAGATTGCTTTAATTAAGTTTTCTTCACAAGATGTATTTATTTAGAAAAACATGCAAAATAAAATGGCTCCATCAAAAGTGTTTGGAGCATGTTTTGTGTTATATAATATTTTCAACTAAGCATTAATAGTGAAAATTAAATGGTTTTCACATTTTTTATATATATTTACAGAGATTGAGTCCTACGATAAAATACAGCAAGACTCAAAACATAGATTTTATGTTTTATAAACATACACTCTTTTTCATGAGATACTGAGTCAGAATTTAGCTGCATGGAAAAAAAATCCAACTATAACCTCTTAAGCAAGTAGAGATTTAGTTTTCTATTGTAAAAAAATGTCCGCAGATAGACATCCTGGGTCTGGTATAGGAAGTCCAAGATAACATAAAAAATGGTCTTATTTTCCAATCAATCATCTTAAGCTTTGTTTATGCTCAAAAATTAGCTTCTGAGTGTCTAGCCATTATGTTAACAAGCCATGGAAAAGGGGAAGGTAAAAAGAACAAAAGATGCAAGTAAAGCAACAAAAAGTACATACCAGGTCAGTCTGTCCATTTAAAAGTTTCAAAAGGTTTCATCCATATTTATATCATTAGCCAACTGAATCCCTTATCTACCCTGGCTCCTAGGTTATAGGGAGGTGAGCATTAATTATAATTAGTATAATAGCATACTGAAAGTCACGGCACAGCCTGTTGGTATAGATTCTGTTGATATGGGAGTAGCCTATTGATAAATAGAAAGGGAAAATGAATATTGGATCGACCTCTAGCAGTGACTGCCATACTCATTATCAGCTTTGCCGTCAGATCTCAAAGGCAAACTGAGATATTGTTAGAGATGGCTGAATATAGAAGTTCAGGTAGCGTTAGTAAAATCAAAGATAGCGTATCTCACTGTATTTACAATTTAATATTCTGGAGTAGTCATTTTCAGTTAAATGTGGAAAATTTAGAGGGTGTAGTCATTTATACCTGCCTTTTTACTTTCTATCATTTAGCTATGGAGAATTGGGCAAGTTATTTAACACCTCTTGGCATTTATTTTTTCATTTATACAATGAGTGAACATTGTTTTGCTCAGAGTAGAAAGACACACAGTTATCAGATGACATTCCATTTTTCTCAAACTTTATGTAATTATAATGATTCTTAATGATTGAGTAAACTAGTCAGTAAAAAGGAAAATTGTCCATAATTTTTCTTGATTATATTACTAATAATATAAGAAAACAGTTCTAAGTAAATAATCTGTTTATTTTAAGAACGACTGCAAGCTTTGTTTTAAGCTGAGTAGATATTCGGTAGAGTATAAATGTACTTTTACAGCTCAACATATTAAAATAAAAAGTAGATTTACTGTGTTTATATGTATGACAGGAAAAACATTTTTGCCTTACTCTGGCCATCACTTGCATATTGAATGTAATAACCTTTACTTCTACATGGCAGAGAAGGTCCCCCTGGTTGCTGCAGTATTTCCAGTCTGTAACAACTAGTACATTGTGACTGGAGACCGAATCAACAATTTTCATGTCACGTTACACCTGGGAACAGTCATGGTGATGGACTGACTTTGAGTTGCTACAGCAAGAATCCCAGGGTCGAGTCCAGGTTCTTGCTTTTTGGTCTTGGTTAACCAGGTCAAATGCAACCTGTGTGATGTCCTCTGCTCTCTCGGGGACTTACATGTACCACTTGATCCATGTTGCCTTTCAGAAATCACTTGATCTCGGGCAGATCCCAGTCTCAGTATTCCATGTGGCATCTGCGGAGTACACATCGATGTTGACTCAGGTTATCAGTATAGGAGGAATAAAAGAACAGAAGAACGTTAAACCTAAGAAGAAACAGGGCAGGAGTTTAGCTGTGACTAAACTTCATTTATAACAACAGCAAAAGTACAGATTCATTTCAACAGTGGAAACAAGAAAGTAAGCATTGGAGTGCTTACTTTTTGCATTGTATGTAACCCTTTACTTTTTTATTAGCTTATTTAATACTCACAACTAACACTATTCCCAATTTATGAATAGAAAGTGAACTATTTTGCTCAAGATCATAGCATCAAACTCAGGCAGTTCAGTTCCAAAGTCCATGCTTTTAAATGATATCCTACATTCTATCTACATTAAAAAAAAAAAGAAATAAAAATAACTTAAAAAGGTAGCCTTAAACTATTGCTGAGTTTGTTGCTTTGAGAGAGACCTTAATGGATTGACCTATTCACATTTATGACTGGAAAATTCCACAACGGGTTGGAACCTGTAGGCTAGACTAGCAGTAGCAAAGACATGCCTTTAACTGATATTGTTCACTAATGGTAAGATTTATCTTCATCATTGTGGAAGACACTTAATGGACACAGTACTCTTAGAGACACATCTGGGAATATATGTTTCAAGCTGCTGCAGCTCTCCTCAGATAAAATCATATTTCTTGTGAAAATCGTGTAGTGTTAACTGATGGAGCATCAAACCTGAAGGGATAGTTCAATGGGTTTGTACTCTGAATTGAAAAAAAAGGTCCATTTTTATTTGCTCTTAGGCTCATGTTTTGAGTCATATAATGTTAGATGTAATGGGAATGTTAGAAGACACTGACTCAAGTTTGCCTTTTAAATGTCCATGCTTCATTTTTTAGACCAAGATAAAAATATGAGACAAAAAAAGCACTTCGAAATTATTGAACAATTTTCTCACGGTGAAACAATATCTCTACATTAATTGATACTTGAAGAGCTAATGGCAGTCAGCTAAGAAAGCATAGTAAATACAAGTCAGTTTGAAAAAAAGAAGAAATAAATCAGTAGCTGCTATTGTTTTCATAAAGGCTTCCCTGAGTGTCCAGCTGCAAATTGTACATGGTAGAAGCACTTCAGACCTAAGCTCTGAGAATGGAACTGGCGGACCATGATCCCTTTTAAGATTAAATGTCTAAATAACAATGTGTGATGTTTTTAAAAAAAGTTCTAGATGTGCAGAAAATATAATGAATGTAATACTCTTCTTTCCTTACATATGCCCTATTTGGAAAGCAGAAATCTTTCAACTTCCCATGAAAAGGGAAAGGACAAGTAAAGGGCCAGACTCTGGTGCTTGATAATGTTCTAATGGGTGGATTTACTTCTTAAGAGATCATCTGTAGTTCACCAAGGATATATCATCCTAATGAGGCAAAAGGATGGATTATGCCCATTATGTTTAAATTTATTTTATATAAGAAACTACTTGCTACTACTCTTCTCGAAATGCTGACCCAGAAGATAATTCGTAAAGACTTAATATCAATGATACTTTATTCAGACAATTCCCAGTAGGTAGGCTGATTTCCCTGATAAGGAGGAGATACAACGTTTTCTTTTTAATGTATGAGTTGATGTTGCAGTTATTAAAGATACAGAATTATTAGGTCATATCTCAAGCAGGAAACTATTTCTGTCCTCAGTACTGCATAAAATCAACTAAGGATAAAATATGCAAGAGAAAATTAATCTTGGAGCCAATAGTAAAAACCATACATGATTGATAGAGGAGGGACTAGAATTGTATTATCATTAGGGCCTATGTGTGTGTATATATATATATATATATATATATATATATATATATATATTTTTTTTTTTTTTTTTTAATTTTGAAGACTTAAACTTACTCCAGATTTAATAAAAAAGGAACTTTCTAGATGTCTATTTTTTTCCTTTATTGACCATTGCTACTACATGGCTAAATGTTATCTTTTTTTTTTTTTCTTGAACAATTCCAAGTAGGAAGGCTGATTTTCCTGATATTTAGGTAGTTCTTATTATAATTGAATGCACAGGGTCAGGGAGGAGGCAAGTTAATAGTTACATAAAACAGCAAGGATAAAGTAAAGATAAGGCACAGCGTATACCCCCACACTGAAGTTTCTTTCTGTCTCCTTCACATATAGGTCTTGGCCTTGTATTATAACCTCAGTTTAACTGATTAAAAGGGTTCAAAAGAAGAATAGTCTTTTTTAAAGTTTAACTTTTTACAGCAAGATTCCTGCTAAGGAACTAGATCCAGAGTTCTCAAATGACTTTATATGATGTAATAACTTTTAAACCTCTTATCCTGAAATTGAAAACCATATTGTGAGGTATGAAATCATTGTAGCACTTTTATAAGTATTCCTAAATAACTAGGTACATTATTTTATATATAACTCATTAGCTTGAAATTTTACAGATTTATTTGGTTACCTATTTGCAATATGAACAGAAATAACTACTTAAAACGTATTATTTGATAAGTTCATATACGTTATAATAGGGAGGGGAAGAAAGAACAAATGATTTGAATCCTCATCAAAAGTAAAATAAAGTTTTACTGACTGAATCAACTACACACAAGTATTTATTGGGTATAAAAGTAGGGAGCTGAGAGTCTTCTTTCTATATTCAGGTGCTGTAGTTCCATTTTTATCCTGGCATTTCTAGCTATTTATCACATAGTTTTCCATGGAGAAATATCATTCTTAGTCTTCCTCATCATCATTTACTTCAAAATGTATAGTGGACTATTTCTAGATAGGATAAATTATGTTGCAGCTTTAATTTTTCAGGTTTACTACTGTCATTTGTGATATAGAAAATGAAGAGATTTAGAATCCATTTCAAGCATGTGACTGTAATTTCATAAAATGTTAGCTTCCACAAAATGCAGCATATGCTAAAAACTGTGAAGTGCACAGCACCTTTGCTGTTACTACCTTTTTATGTCTAGGGGATTTGGGCATTTTACAAAGGTGAAATGTTAGAGGGAAATATTTCTGTTTTCATTGAAAGACTTCCAAAATAGGCTACAGGAAAATTAAAAATAAAGTAAAAGCAAAAGTGCATCATTTAGACTATCAGAACACATGAGTTTTGTTTCCATTCTCTCAACTTTGGAGTTGCAACATATTTGGACAAGGATTTTTTTTTAAGTCACGCTTTTTGATTCTCCAAGATCAGTAAAAAAAAAAAAAAAGAAAGAAAGAAAGAAATTATGAATGAGAAAAGGAACATTTTATTTCTATCAAATCTCCAACAATGGAGCCATTTGACTGTGTGTGTGTGTGTGTGTGTGTGTGTGTGTGTGTGTATTTTTAAGAGAAGTTCATTGTTGTAATTAAACCTATAGCTTTGTAGGTCATAAATGAATCTCCACGTATCTCACCCCACACCCAAACACAGACAGACGTTGAGGGGCCTTCAGGTTACTTGCACAGTTCCTGCCTCAGGAGATAGGGCTGTGGCAGGCCTCTTGCCTAGATGGCACCACTAGAGATTATTTGCTGTTTATACTATATATGGGTAAAATTTTGTAAATTTTGCCTTGTGGCACAAAAATTTTTTTAATTAAATAAAATGGAGCTCCTGCCTCCTCTGCCTTTCTTATACCACTGTTCTAGGACCATTTTAGTCAGCCTCTTCTTTTATAGCCTGAAATTCCTTTACCACTTACAGTACTTTAAATTATTCTATTCCTTTCTTTCTTAGAAAGAGAGGAAATTACAAATTTCAGAAATACTGATCAGTGAAACAGAATAGAGAATTTAGAAACCAATTATGAAAAAAAGAGTCAGGATAACTGGCTTACCCATTGGCAATAAAATAAAATTGGACTCCTGCCTTAACCCAATGATGAATATGGATTCTGGATGGATTGGAGAATGAAATGTAAAATATTAAAGTGTAAAGCCATACCCAGTACTGATGGGAGTGTGGAGCAACTGGAAATCTCATACATTGCTGGTGGGAGTGCAAAACAGTACATCTATGTTAGAAAGCTGTTAAGTATGTAATTACCATACAATCGAGTAATCCCATGTACATATACACCCAAGTGAAATGAAAATGTGTGTTCACAGAAAAACTTGTACACAAATGTTTATGGCAGCTTTATTTGAAATAGCCAAAAAGTGGAAATGGATGAACAAATTACAATATATCCAAACAATAGATTAATACAGCCTTACCTCTCTATCTGAGCACTGTAAATAAATGTGTCAGCAGAATCCTACTGCCTGAACTCCTCTAATCCTCCTGTATTTCTACAGGTGTGGGTTATTCGTCTAGGGGACAACAGTTCTTCAGAGCTGAATTGGGTTCATGACCCCTGTAGTGTTCCTAGGGCTGCTGTTAAGAAGTACCACAAACTAGAGGGCTCAAGGCAGCAAAAACCATATTCTTCACAATTCTGCAGGCCAGAAATCTGAAATCAAGGTATCAACATGACTGTGCTTGTTCTTCTCTGTCTTTGCATGGTCTTCTCCCAACATGCATGTGAGTCCTATCTTCTTTTCTTATAAAGACACCAGTCACTAAATTAGGACCCATTCTAATCCAGTTTTGAGCTCATCTTATGTTGCCCAATTATATTTGCTAACCTATTTCCAAAGGTTACATTCTGAGTTTCCAAGTAGATGTGAATTTTGGGGGACAGTATTCAATCCAGTCAAGTCATCGACTCTCCTTCCATCTGTAGAGGGGTTAACAAGTAAAAGGGGTGGGACGTGTCCTTGTCAACAATTCCATTTAGCAGTTCTCACAGCATGAAAGTCTGTTAGACACGTATTTTACTATCCCAAGTTTCAGGCTCCTCATTCTCATTGCTAAGGAGCTAAAGATTATTAATGATGTTAAAGAAAACAATATTTATAAAATAATTTGTACATCCCTATAAATTATTCACATAGAAAAAATTAGTATAATTATTAATAACTGAACAATCCCATTTCATTTGATTTATAATGTTTTCTACACACATACCCAAGTCTGATAATAAAGTTTATGTCAACTAATTTTACTCCATGTTATTTTTTCCTGTGTTGCTAATGGAGCTTGAAATTGATGTGGTCCTTTGTAAGCCCAGCATCGATCTATTCTCAGTTCCTGATGCCTTTTGGTGGTACTGACTTTTTGTTCATATCAATTCTGTAACACATTTACATATGAAATTATAATGATATATATTTAATGTAACTTAACTGCAACCATCAGAAAATAAAGGTTCTTCTACTTATAAACTTTTAAAATGTCATAGGTACAGAAAATTTTAACTTAATGAACATTATGAGTGTGCTTTCAAGTGCCATTTAGCCCCCAAACAGCAGCAGGTAATTTCACTTCGTTTATTGGAATGAATACTCGGCGAATAGTTGGATAACCCTGTTTCCATTTTGATTTCTGTAATTAACTACTTCTGTGATACTGAGGAAATCACTTGGCCTTTCTGATTTTCAATTGCCTCATATGTGAAAAGAAGTATTCAAACAATATCTTCCAAGGGACTTTCCAGTTTCCAAGATCTGATTTATGACAGAACCATGCATTAAGACCATTTTTTTAAGTCTATACTTCCTTCTTACCAATTCAAATTACACCTACAATATTTTTGAAATACCTGATCCCAAGCATAATTTGCCAATGATTAACATAACTGGGAGACAGCCAGAGCTATGGGTCTCTCCAGTCAAGGAATTATGAAATGGTCTAGACTGGTCAGTTTGAGAGTTATGGCAGACATACTTCTGAAATAAGAAAGACATTAGCCTACACCTCTGCTAGACTGCCTTAATCTTATTTTTTAAAAATTTTATTTGTGAACTGATATATATCTGAGCTGATTGTTCCCATGCCTTATTATTTGCCTTTCTATGAACAAGGACAATACATTTTAGGCACCATTAGCACAGAAGTATGTACTCAGAACAAATGGTATGGCAACTTCCCAGATAAGGCTTTGGGATATAACACAAATGGAACTTTCTTACACCTTTAAGCATAAAAGGATCATAGAATCAAAAGTACTGAATGTTTTATAAGGCAATGAATGAAGCCTGGTTTAAACTAAAATACAGTGATGTGTGTGTGTGTGTGTGTGTGTGTGTGTGTGTGTGTGTAAGAGGAATCACAATTTGGAATTAAAAAGAATTATGTTCAGCACAGCGTTACTCCCCAAAAACGGAGGATTGGCTTAGGCAGCAGCTACATCGTGGTACATTTAAATATTCAAGCAGAGTATTTCAAAAAGTGTTCTGTGAATTATGAGTTTTCAGTGTGTAACTGTGATTCTGATTGGGGAAGAGGACTAGAAAGAAACTCTAAACCCTGACCTGACTTCATTCAACATATATTTTGCATAATGACATAGCTGCTAAGCTTTCATTTTAGGATATTCCATGTTTAAAAAATTGCTTAGAACGGCTGGCTTCGAGAATATTGGCATGGCGCATGATAAAATAAACAATGCTGTGCATTTGATTCGAGTTATTTCACTGTTATTATTTGAATGGCAGGAGTACCGGCGTCGCCACAGTCTAAGTGCCTGTGCTGAATGAGAACTCATTTCATTTGACTTCCCACAATGAACACGATGGAAGCTCTGCCCTCACTCCTGAGCTGACCACACACTAGCTCATTCGCCCACATTTCCCTCATTCACAAGATTGGAAGATATTTCATTTTCACCTAACACAAGACACAGAATTGTTTCAAGTTGTATAAACGATGAGGAATTAGCAGTAGTATAATCTTATGTACTTTTTATTTTATTTTACCAATTTTGATGTTGAACAGATTCTCTACCTCTGTTGATTTCTATGGACTTATTGATGGATTTGGTCCCAAATTGGTGGCAGATGAATACCATCAGTATTTAATAAATGTTTATGACATGGGAAAAGAAAGCAGGTGGTTCTGTTTTGGGATGATTTAGGCAGAATTTCTTTTTAATAAGTGAAAAAGCCCAATTTAGGGTAGGAGATTTACGGGTTTATTCTCTGTGGAAAAGTTAGAATGAATCTTGGAATTGGCATGATGTTGTCAAAACTATATTTTTATATCTCTCATCTCAGTCTTCCTTTGTGCGTAGACTTTTTTTTTTTTTCCTATTTCTGAGGTTGTTCAGGGTGTAGGGTGAGGTGGGGACTATCTCAGTCATCCCATAGCAACTTCTTTGACTGAAAAGGCAGCTACTAACATTGGCCAAAGCTGAGGTCTCTGCCCACAGTATCACCAAAGGGACACAACATGGCCATTAACAACATCACTAGATTCACAGCGTGGCTTGTTAGAAGAGCACAAAAGAAAGAACAGATGTTTTTACTAGAAATAGTGGATCTGGGATACTGGCAAAGAGAATGAAAGAAGCAAACTAAATAAATAAAAATGTGTCAGAAAATTGGGAAACATAACCAAGAAATCAACATTGTCTCTCTAATTAGAACTTACAATTTATTTTTTAAATGAAATGATGTTAGATTTCTGTAATTATCTGTAAGCCTAGTTTTCTGTTGCTGCATAACAAATTCCCACAAACTTAGCAGCTTAGGACAGCACCCATTTATTAACTCCTACTTCTGCAGGTGGAAAACCAGCACAGCGTGACAGCTCTCTTTCCTTCGGGGTCTTACAAGATTGAAGCCAAGGTGTCAGCAGAGTTTTTCTCTCTTGAGACTCTGAGGGAGAAACCTATGTAATCCTTGCTAACAGATGTCACCCCAATAAGTCTAACAATAAAAATACATTTAAATGTAAAAAAAACAGAGAGAAAGAGAAATCAGCTTTCAGACTCATTCAGACTTTTGGCAGAATTTATTTTCTTGCCATTTTAGAACCGAGGTCCCCTTTCTACTGTCGGTGGTGAATTGGGGATTGCCATCAACTCTTCCACGTTGCCCCTTTGTATCAACAATTCTCAACATGGGTGTTTGTGTTCTTCCGAGCCAGCTGCAGCATTTATGTCTGACTTCCTCTTTCTACACCTGGGCCTAACCTTTCTGCTGTTAAAGGCCACCCATGATTGGGTCAGCCCTGCCCACATAGCTTAACCCTACAAGCTCAATAAATCCGTCATCCTCACAGTCCCATGGGTTATGTAGAGGAGAGAAATCTTGGGTCATAGTCTAGAATCTTGCCTACCACATCATATGCTTGAATTCAATCATAATTCAGAATTAAGGTTTAATTTGGATTCAAGTCTGTATTGAGCGTGCACAAGTTTTATGATCAACGTTAATACAATGAGGTATAATTGGAACCCAGTTAGTCTCAGAAGTTCTGTCCATAACTTTTCTTAATCAGCAACCAATAATATATGGACAGCAAAAATTACAAAAAAGCAGTAAAAGGATATCAGTAAATAAACTATTTTTTTAATCTTGGAAATAATGCAATTATACAATCTGTAGTATCCATATGTCAGCTTTAGTAAAATGTGCTACAAACACACACACACATAATTCCATAGAGTTCATAAATTATTAGGAAATTCAATAAATAAATTCAGTAACTTCTGAAAATCAAACTTTGAGAGATTTGTTCATTTTACAGTTTTAATTAATGTCAAAGTAAGCATCTGCTTTTGTCATCCAGAATTTCTTGTTCAAAAAACAAAAAACAAACACACACAAAAAAACTTTGACCTTTAAAAATGCAATAGCCTGAAATCAATTTATTTCACTCAGGCATGCAGTAACATATATTTGCTAAAATCAGTCAAAATTGAGGTTCCAGCATCTGTGAGAGCTGTTTTCATTCTTCTTTTCTTTTTCCTTTTAAAGTTGAAGTCAAAATGGGACTATTATCTCTTTGGAGGTTTCTTTGGAATCCTATTAGCTCTAGTGGGAAATAAGTGAACCCTGAGAATGATTCCTTTCTTAATGTGTCTATAATGAGAGCTTCAAAAAAAACATCTCTAGCTAACCTGCATTCAGAAACAAGATTGAACATACTTTGTTTCTTACACAGAACACTTACTGTGTCTATTTCTCATTAACACATTGAAATTTAGGGCTAATATTACTCATTTTTATTCTATTGGGCAAAAAAATGAATATTTAATACATAAATAAATGCAAATTAGATAATATTTATGACACTGTTATTGTACATAAGACTGAGAGATATGAATTCATAACAGTAAATTCGACATTAAACAGCTTGACACTCATAATACAAAGAAAGCAACCTCAACTTGAATTTATTTTTTCTGCATTTTTGATATACTTTCAAAATCCACTTAAAGTAGTTATTGCAAAGGGAGAAAAGGGAATAAAAGACTTCAATGAGGTGGCTTTGTGCTTAATACATAAAGCAATCCCCACAGCAATGCATGCTACAGAAAATGGGTCACCTTCAAACCACCCTTGAAAACAAGCAGAAGATACGATTTTAGATTGTGTTCTTAAGAGCATTGTTTTAGAAAGTGTATATCCACTTGGCCTTTTATTCATTTTACAAAAATGTGCATCTGTCAGCACATGAAAACACATAAAAACACTACTGTCTTCATCTTTTTGTCTCACATACAACATGTATATCCACAAACCTAAACATCCTCATACACATGCCCATGTCTATTTATATGGTACTTAGTTCATTGTAAGAAAGAAAGTATATATGTTAATGACTACTTCTCTAACTAAATCAAGTTACTCCATTATATTTTTAACATAATGAATTTGCATATGTTTTAAAACAAATTATGGTATAAACAATGTGGAGAAACTTAGAAAAAAACTCACTTTTCATTGAAATGTTTCTGATATAAGAGTAAGTTATATTCTCTTCAACATAAATATTGTTCACATTTTTCTACTTGACTACATTAATTGTTCCAAATATGTAATTGACACAGTATTTTATTGAGATCATCTAACTGTAAATATAGTATCACTTTGTATTTTAAATAAAAACAGAAATATAACATGCTTTTTAAAATATATAATACTTACTAATTTTTTTCATAGGAAGTATGATTTAAGAAGCACAAAACCATTAAAAGAAACTTTTAAATAAATATTTTGTTGCTATGACCCATATTGTTCCTCCACTTGCTCTCTTCTTGAGAGCACGTACTAAGTTATGTTATCTATTCTAGTGCCTTTTGCAATAATTCGAATGAAACCATTTTCATGAATTCATCCATTATAATACAATTTGCTTTTGCTCAAAGAAAACGTTACAAAACTAATTCTGGGTAGTTTGCATCTTTGTCTACTCTAATTTTCTAATAAAAACTTCAGTGTTTTTGTTTTTTTTTTTTTTTTGGTCTCAAGAGAGATCCAGTTTTAAAAGTTAAGAAACATTTCATTACATTCATCAAATTAAAAGAAAGGTGATTTGGTTGAACTGCTAGGCTCAAAGACATATGGTGTGAAATTGCCTGATTTCTATCTCCACTTTGTATCTTTTTGTTTATGTATCTTGAGCCAACTTTGCCTTTCTGTGCCTTGATTTCTGTATCTGCAAAATAAGGATAAGAGTGGGGTTGTATTCATAAGTTTGTTCTGAGTATTAAAGTGGTTTTAGAATTATAAAACCATTGGCAAATTGCCTAGCAAAAAGTAGAAGCTTGATAGGGTTTTCTGTCATTATTTTGGATCCAATTAGTTCTCTTGTACCTATGAATATAAATCAAAATATATGGAAATAAATACTGCTGTACCTGGTTCGTTTGGATGTAAATGGAGAGAAATGAAGGGAAATAGACACTATGAAGTTAAATTATTTAAAATATCCTCCAAATTTCATGATGTAAATATCAGAATTCATAATTTATATCTGAAGATTGAGACATCCAAACAAATTTAGTAACTTATACAATAACATCCAGGTAAGAACTGATGCATTTGGGATTTTAACCCCAATAGAGTGATGATCGTGGATTTTAGATAATTGTCTGTTTTACATTAGAGGTAATACTTGTATTTGGGTCTGTGTGTTTTATTAGAGTTTTTAAATGTGTATATAAAGAGGTTAGGGTACAATATATAGCTTTTGAACATTTTACATTTTGACCTATTAGAATTTAGTTAAAATATTTCTTTTATCTGATTTCTCATGCTAGTATATTACAGATTAGTTTGAAAATGAAAACTTATGAGATGTGTTACACAGTGACTAAGATTCCAAAGGCCTAACAATAAAAGTAATAACATGGAGAAACAGTAACTAGTGATAACAAATTAATAAAGAATACCTAGCTATAATAATGTGTCATTACTATTAAAGACCTGAATTGTTGGCATTTATTTTAAATCTAGAGTGAAACATACAAATCTATCTAATATTCTGAAAAATAACCACACTTCTAATCATACATACAATTCCAATAGAATATTTTATTTCAAATAGAGATTTCATTGCTGACAATTTGCTTAGAATATTTTATTGTTTGGGAATGTTTTGCTACCTAAAACATGTCTCTGTGAAAAATGTCCTACAGCTTTGGTAATGTAGGAAATTATTTTAACTTTCTCCTCCCATATTTTCATTTCCAAATCCAGGCACCATGCCAATTTCTCTCAAACTTCTGCAGAAATACCTATTAATATATTGTGACACTCTCAAATGATAAAATATAATCTGGGTAAGCTAAAGTTATAAAATACAACAGTCAGAAAAAATAATTTGGATGCCCCTCACATGTCACCACACACACAATACTCAAGGACGAAAAGAAGGATGAAAGAGAATATCAGGTGAGCAGTATATTCCTTCAACAGTGTTAAATAACAAAAATTCACCTAAGCAAGTTTAAAGATCAACTTTTTCCCCCCGTGATTCGTGAAACAGGAAGCTTTCTCTGTAAGAGAAAGCTCTGTTTGGTTGTAGAGAAGGAAGGGTTTTTGTAGATGGAAAGAAAGGGCAGAAAAAGGAAGTTATTAGCTAAGTACTCATTGTTTCAGGCAAGATCACCCTGCAAAGGGGGAAGGGAGGGGCCTATCTGAAGGATTATTTCTCTGGTGCTTATCAGGTAATTCCAGGTTGACTGGCTAAGGTTTCTTTCCTGAGAGACAGGGAAACTGCAATTAGGTTAGGTATTAAGTCTTGGTTTGGTGATGTCCCTTTGAGACCTATTGTTTCCTTTTAATAACAAGATGTATAATGTATCCTAGAGCATCAGCTGGTGTTGCTCCCTAGCATCACAAATAGTCCTTGTTCTTCGCTCTTCCTTGGCGTACCTCTGGGGAGGTATGGGCCTTTTTGAAATGGATTTCCACTTTCTTAGATAGAAGGTGAAATAGTCCCAGATGATAGCTTTGAGTCTGTAATCCTGGCATGGGAGTTCCAAGTCCCATTTCGCTGTTAAAGGGAATTCCTAGCTTTGTAAAAGAAAATTCCTCTCACTCAAATGGCTGCAATCAAGCTCAGAAGAACAAATGAGTCCCCTCAGGGAATAAAATTGAATTGAATATCAAATATCCTTGAGCATTCAGTGGCTTCAGAAAAAAATTTTGCATTATGCTATTATTCAGAGTTATAAGTTGTCTTTGGGTCTGGTCTTCTTTCGTCAATAAACAATGCCTTAAAAACAATCTAATGGCTTTGTATCTACTGCAATGACCATTGTGATGTTCCTGAGAACAGAATCAGCATTAACTGGAAACTAAACAACTACGAAAAAGGAAACACTAAGTATTTTACAAGTTCTCCAAAAAGAAAAAGTAGTTTGTTTTGTACCAAATGAAATTATGTCAGCCAAAGAAACTCACATAAAATTTTCTTGTACTCATTTTTGCAAGTTTATATCGACGAGTCTTGAAAGTAAATAAAACATTTTCTCCTACCAACAATTCCCATTCTCTCCCCACGCCCAGTAACCACCCCCTACCCTGGCAGATAGCAAATGAAAATAAAATCACTGCTGGACATAATAATATAAAGAGCATTTTCTATTCTATGTGCACTTTTCAACCCAGAGAAAATAAGAATAAATCCCTTCTTTTGTGCAGCAGTTTCTAAAATATAATCAGAAAGATGCTCGTAAATACTTAACTTTAGATGAGCTTTCTCAACACTTTTAAGCACTGGAATTCAGATTTGCTTGCACTCTGTATCTCTTGTTCTCAGTATCTCTTCTAAGCCTTTATTGGCATCTCATTTTTACGCTCTATCTGAGATGACTCGGAAAACAATCGAAAGTAACTACACCATTTCCACCAAACGACTGCCCAGACAGTGCATATTTCCATATCCATCATTGATGGAACTTTGTTTCGGGGACAAATTTTATTTTAAGCGTCAGTACTGAAAGGCGCTGGCTGCTTCAGTCAGTGAATAATAGTCAGTACCTACTCAGACACAGCTTTTGAAAATTAATTGAAATGAGAAACTTTTCTTGTTGTTATTTTTAAATGTCTATGAGGCAGAATAATTTGTGGAATTATTAGTTCACTGTATGTGTGTCTTGAAGCCCCCATGTTTTAAAATAGCATCACGTGATTTTTCTAGTTAACACAACCCAAAGATGAGGCAAGGCACTGGAATTTCCTTCCCAAAGGATTGATAGGAGTTACATATATAGAGATCAATTTATGGAATCATTCAAGATTCAAAATTACTTGATTCATAACAATTATATTTTGATCCAAAAGTCATCCTTTTATTTTAAGGAACTGAACAATAGAACACACACACACACACACACACACACACACACACACGCATTACGTTGTTTATGAAGGAATAAGCAAAACTTATTGACTTCCTTGATGACTATAATATGGACATTAAAAAGTAATTTTGAAGAATTTTAAATGACACTAAAAAATGGCACAGTATATTGTTATTGAAAAATTGACTTATTTTTAAAATATTATACATATATATGCAATCAGAAAATATATATAAATATAAAAATATACAACTATATTTATGTACATGTGTCCTTTTTTGATATGGATATATTTATATACATTCATTTATATATAAATATCTATAACTGAAAGTGTATAAAATGATAAAAGAAGTTATCTGTAAGTAAGAAGATGATGCAGATTTTCATTTTAGTTTATAATATTCTCTGTTCAAATTATTTTATATGTGACAGGAAGAAAAATCTATATCAGGCCAACATCACTTATTTAATATTAGAATCAATGGTGGAAAACACCAATATTTTAAACTAGTCACCTCTGTGCCTGACTGAGTCAACACTGAATAACTCATTTTAAATGTGGCCTGTCCTTGCAGATCATTGTAGTAACGTGGGCTCTCCTGTAAAGTATTATCATGCAATGAGCTATTCTAATCCTTTCAAGTGAGTTACATTAATCAACTTCATTCTAAGTTCCAATTTGAACATATTTTTACATATTTCTTTGAAACATTAATCTTCACAAAACTCAAATTTATATTAAAAAGAAAAGTTGGAAGAGTAAGGAGTAATAAGCACAAGGGAATTTAATTTGGGTTTGGATAGAGCAGAAAACACATTTGCCTTTTTATTATGTTGGTTTGAAAAGAAAATGGTTCTGATTTTAGCTAAAAGATTTTTTTGTAACTCTACTTTGATCACGTTGTAAAAACCTACTTAGAATTTTCACTTGGTTTCCACAATATTACCACATATTTTTTGAGCCATTGGCAAAATGGATGCAGTTTATAAAGTCATTGCTTTTGCATTTAGCTTTTGCCTGTCTGATACCTTTCGATAAATTTTAAAGCAAAAGCAATATCTCCTAGTTGAATATCTTTAATAGTGTGGTCAAAATTTATAATTTCAAATTCCTAAGTTCAAAGATTCATCTATGTCTTGATTTTATTTCATGCTTGATCGCTTCTCAGCCTTTTGGCTAAGATCAAGTGTATTTTTTGCTAGAAACTTCTTATGCTTCATAGATGTTTATAAAATATTGGGGAGGAGGTTCTTCCTCCTGTCATTTATAACATTTTTGTTAGACTTGAGCAAAATATACAGAAACTTTTAAAGAAAAATTATAATCTAGTGCCAACTTACTGCTTTCTCAATCTTTTAATTCTATCACCCAGGTCTAAACCTTTTGCTTATACTCTTATACACATGTATTTTAAGAGCAAATTTTGAAGTAAATACTAATTTACAAAATGAATACATTCATTTTTATAACATTAGCTTGAAGGATGGTATATTACTGAACTTAAATCAGAACGTTGAGTTGAAAAGCAAAGGTGCAATCACAGTTGAGTTTATGTTTTTGTGTTTTGATATTATTAATACTAATACCAAAAAGTTTATTTGCAAACAGTACTTATGTAACTTAAAATATTTTCAAAGCTGTTTTGATATTGGAGCATTAAGAAAAACAGAACTTACTCTTACTCAAAATTTTGCAACAGAGTGGTGCTTGGATAAAATTTTAAAAAATTTTTTTTATGTAAGCATATATGCTATACAATGTTATATTGCTTATATTAGTTTCAAGTATACAGTATAATGACTTAATATGTTTGTACCTCTCTAGTTCTTATAATCATCTGTCACCATGCAAGTTTGTCACAACGTTATTGACCATATCCCACTCCCCTTTTCACCCATCCCCCACACTCTCCCTCTGGTAACCACTCCTTTGGATTCTTTTCCTTTGAGTCTGTTTTTGTTTGATGTTAGAGTCCACATATAAGTGAAACCATATGGTATGAATATTAAAGCACAGCCCAAATGGCAATGAGCACTTTAAAAGTTTAACACTTTTACTTTGACTGATCTGTTGACTGAAATGAGTAATTAAATAAAAAAAAAAAAAGGCAGACAGTAAAATCAGATGGCTGTCCCCAAATGAGAGAAGAGTTTAAGACATTTTATATTAACATCCGAATGAAACATAAAACATGTTATTTATAAGAATGCACATTCTATATAATTTATATACAATGTATATTTTATTGTGTTTATAAAAATGTTTATAAAAGTACAAGGGCTGTTCAGAAAAAACCCAGCCATAAATGCAGGTTTTTCATATGACATGGCTGGAGACTTTCTAGACAATCATCGTATACCTATTTTTAACTAATCATATATAATATAATGTTTATATAATTTCATATATATAACATATACATTTATTCATTTCAAATAACTTATAGATCTCCAAGACTATTTCTGTCTTCTATTAATTCTTGGACTCCAGTTAGAAAAGCACTAAGCTACAGTGTCACGGTGATCATTTCTCTCTGATGCTCTCTCCTGTGCTATTTATGTGTATCTTATGCCATGCTACAGGAGTGCATTATACATGAGTTGAATTTTGAAAAAAAATTAACAGAAGTTTAAAAACTTTCTATCAGTTTTCAAATGTATGGCATGATTAGAATAGCCATCTGTCTGTAACTCTGATGGATAATCAGTGATTCTACCCATCATTTGGAGGAGTAATACTGAATAACTGAAAGTCGGTCTGTTAAAATGAGATAACTCTACGATACATAACTGACACTGTCCTGGTCTGCCAAAACTCACCTCTCCTTTAAAATTAAAAGGCTCAATGTTTTATACATTCTTTTATCTTATCTCCCACTAAATTCAGGTTCTTGATTTCTATCTTCAGGATATTTGAAGGATTTATGTTTTGGTATTTGTGAGCAAATTAATTTTCATTACTAACATCATTTAAAATGAATCATTGAGTACACTTAAAGTTTGTGCATTTTATTTTATGAAAAGTTTATCATCAAAAGTATGTAAAAGAAGTACGCATATACAAATGTTCAAATAGTTGCATTTATGCATGCTGATGTATTATTTGGGGGCTGTACTTCTGATCTCTGCAAGGCATCCAGAAGTAAGATGGATTGACAGAAAGATGAGTGGCAGGATGGATATGTACTACCTATGTGGTCAATCAAGTAGATTCAAAGGTAAATGGTGGAATTTTTGGAATATGTAAGTGTTCACCATACATTTTTAAAACATTTTTGGTGTCTGTTTAGAATATTTTTCATCAAAAACTTGGATAAAAAGACACAAGTTTTTGTTTAACATTTCTGATAAAAAATATCATACCACAAATATGGCTTTTTAACATAGGATTGTCACTTAGATGGTCTTTAATTTCTCTCTCTCTCTCTCTCTCTCTCTCTCTCTCCTCCTAAAGCTTCATTCTGACTTAGATAAGGGAGAGGGCACTGTTAAATACACCCTCTCCGGAGATGGCGCTGGCACTGTTTTTACCATTGATGAAACTACAGGGGACATTCATGCAATAAGGAGCCTCGATAGAGAAGAAAAACCTTTCTACACGCTCCGTGCTCAGGCTGTAGACATAGAAACCAGGAAGCCCCTGGAGCCTGAATCAGAATTCATCATCAAAGTGCAGGATATTAATGATAATGAGCCAAAGTTTCTGGATGGACCTTATGTTGCGAGTGTCCCAGAAATGTCTCCTGTGGGTGAGTAGACAAATCAACATTTTGTCATACGCTGAAAGGCCTTTTCGTCATTTGGTTTCTGAAGGTTGAATCTTCCACTGTACAGGATGCAAGTAATTTCATTTATTTTGTCTGTGTTTTTATTTAGTTTTTGTTTTCTTTTCTTTCTGCTCCATTCTAAAGATTTAAATGGAAATATAAATATCTAAGATATATAACATTCTTCATTATTTTCCAATATTTACATTTCCATGAACTTACAGAATTCCTTTGTACTTAAGTACACAACTCACTTTGTACTGAAATTGATTGCCATTACAATTCCAGATGTCTACACAGTGCTGGAGGTAACTACCACACCCACAAAATACCAGATAATGGTTTTTGACTCAAGGCAAATTATTTAAAGTTTACATCACCTCCGGGCCTGGAAGTGGTCCAGAAAGTGTGTGTTGCATACTTTGTAGCAATCACTAGAGATTCCAGAAGGATGATATTGTTTTCTTTGCAGCTGTAGATAACCCATAGTTGTTAAGCCATCTCACTAGGTAACACATATCTTTATGAAGTCATTATTGGAATGAATTTACAATTAGGCTATAGTATCATCATTTTTTTAAATAATTATTAATGATATACATTTACATTTCAATAATAATCTAAATTTACAAAGTCCTATAATATGTATTTGAAGGTTAATGAGTTAAGGATTTCAGCTTTAATGACAATTTTTAATTATAATATTTCTTCTCCATTCACCACTATTGATTCTTTAATTTATTTCAAAGTAAATTCTATTTTCTAGCACATTTCAAAGATAGAGCTACTTATCCCTTCCAGGTTACCACTTAATACTCAATTGTGAGCCATTGCTGGCAGTTCCTATTGTCTGACATTCCTCAGGGGGCCTCTGCAGCCCCTACAACCTTCCCAGACTCACAGGGAAGGTTGCATATCATAGCCTGAGGGCAGAAGCAAGTTACTGGCTACAGAAGTTGTCATGGATTTACCACAAATGCCCTTGAAATTGTGTCTGTGATCTTATCAGGCATTCAAAGACCATATTCTCTCCTTGACCTGATAATTCAGAGGAGTTCTCTTAGATTGAAATTCTGTGTGTGCGTACTCAGGGCTGCGTATCTGTTACTCAGTTTCTACTACAGTTCCTTTGTTTTGTTTTATTTTAATTTTGTTTATTTTAATTTTTTATTATTAAATTTATTGGGGTGACATTGATTAGTAAAAATTACATAGGTTCCAGGTGCACAATTCTACCATACATCCTCCATGTGTTGCATTATGTGTCCATCACCCAGAGTCAGTTCTCTTCCATCACCACATATTTGTGCCCCTGTCCCTTCTCCCCTCCCCCCTCCCCTTTACCCTCAGATTACTGCTAAATTATTGACTGTATCCGTGAGTTTTGTTTCTTTGTTGTTTTCAATTTTATGTTCCACATATAAGTGGAATCATGTAGTCAGACTGAGAAAGACAATTACCATATGATCTCACTTATATGTGGAACTAAAGAACAGAGTACATGAACAATTAAAATAGAAAAGAACAAAAATTAAAAAACTCAATTTAAAAAGTGGGCAGATCATCATGCTAAGTGAAATAAGCCAGAAAGAGGAAACCAAGGCCTACTACACATTTTAAGCTGCCTCTTTTCTGTGGTGCTATTGTTGCTGGAGATACATTTATAGAAGTACAATTGGAAGACATCTTATTAGAATGTAGTCCTTGGAAATGGGGAAGAGTGATTTTAAAAAGCGTGCCTTGATTTTACAAGGGGTGCAAAATGAAGGTACTATTTTGAGAAAAGTTATGACTTTTTTAAGAAGACAATGCTATATCATAATAAATGGTTTAAGCTGGTACTAACTTCATGTGCACTGGAGATATTTACATGAATTTATGACCCCTGGTGACATTTTATTCCTGAAACAACATCCTTAAAGCAAACCTACACATCCCTCTCAAGTATTAGAAAATTCTGCCTTATTAGATAAACAATTAGGTCTTTTGTTGTGCTAATTAAGATAAAAGGTAGCAGCCCAGTCTGAACCCTTCCCTAAGGAGTTCACAGCTAGTGGCTAAAGAGTGAAAATAAATCTGGAAATTCAGGCAATGGCAGGTGAGTGAGAGAACAAAATATCCTTTGTGTGCTAACTGATGGGGATTTGATTTGCTGTGCTGCCGTGAGGTATCAGAAAGGTCTTTAAAATGTTTTGCCATGTGCCATAATTGAAATCCCTCATTGGTTATTTGAAGGACTTCAAGAAATACTTAAACGAATTTTCAATGTACTCTCCCTTTTTAAGTTTATTTAATAACAGGAATATTCTTTTAATATGAAACTAGATCATGTAAATTCACACAGGTATTTTTGGACTACATTTATATAATATGCTCTTTTCTAATGAATACTTAAAAGTATAAACACCACATACAAATTAGATATTAGAAGTTAAATATCTACCATGTACTTACTACCTTTGCCATTCCCCACAATCCTACCTGTACACCTACAATCAGAGAACACCGGAAACCTGGTTAGATTTGTGATATTTGTTTCTGCTTGTACTTGACCAGTCTAAACCAGCTGTGTATCCAGGCATCATATTGAAATCCTTAAGCTCCTGAACTCCATTCCCAAGCATTCCCTTCTCACTATGTGGACATGCTTCATTGTTCTACTTCCCTTGTCCAACAATCATTCTTTTCTCATTTTCTTCCCCCACCCCACATCTAGGCAATTCCTGCCTCTGTAGTGTTTTCCTTACTATATCAAAATAATTGTTAATCAGGAGCAGATGGAGCTGACCATGCTATAACTATTGTTGCAGCAAATTTCACTGCAGTTTTCAATGTGTGTTTGAGATACTCTCTAGGAACTAACAGTCCTGTCCCAATAATTGAGAATGCTATTTCATTTTCAATACAAGAGAAGAAGCAACCAATTTAAAAATACCTACAGTAAAATAGCTTATTTTGTAATACAGATTATCAAGAAATATTGGAACATCAAAACAAAGTTTGTTATGCAAATGTCAGTTTAGGAATAATGTATTGTCTATCTGAAGATATGATGAACAATTGAACTGGGAATGAAAATTAACTAAAGTGAAAATTACAGAGAACGTAACTGTCTAAAAGAGAGATAGTGGTGAGCAGGGTAAAGGAAAATCAATATTTAAGACTTGTAAGACTGTGGAGCATATTTAATTCCTGAAAGTTGAAGAACATTCTAGTGAATCTATGAATTGTTTAAGAGAAAGGTCATTTTGTTACTAACTTGTATGATATTCAATATGCCATGGAAGTAATATTCATAGATAAAGTGCTTTTACTCTGACCTGAGGAAATTACTTAATGATCCAGATATTCCCTAAGTGAAAGTTAGTCCTTGGAGACAAATTTGGTTGTTATAAATGTGGTCTTAATTCTTTAAGATCACTTGAGTAACAGTGAATTACATTAATGTGCCCTCTTTAATATCTGGTGATTATGCATTAGTATGGTCTGCAGTTTAAGTTACTTTTCCAAGAGTGCTGACAGGTTTAACATCTTAAAATCCATATTCATACCTGTATTATCCTCCTCTGCCCAAGTGAAACCATTTTGAGACAGCTGATTGGGTTATTGGTAACCAGGTCTCTATGAAATGTTTTAGAGATGTCAATTCTGAGTCATAATTTATATAGTAAAACCTCCATTTCCTGAGCAATAGTGAGGGGCCAGGTGATCCAACTAGAGATTTGCATTCCCTATTTTATTTAACCATTACAATGCAGTATTGTTTACCACTTGAGTTTTATTTTTATATGAAGACATAATTTCTATGTACTATAAAATAGGAATGACTCCAAGGCTCTTTAGAACAAAATTAATCACAATCAATTGTACATTTTTCCTAGAGTTAGTGGCTTTTAAAATGTATTTGGGAACTTTAAATTTAGTTTTCAATCTCAGATGAGCTGGTTAAGACTTTGGAACACATATTTTATGTATTATATTATATTGTATTATATTATATTGTATTTATGTATTATATTGTATTGATTATATTAATTGTATTTATTATATTATATTAATGTGAGAATGGAGTCCCTAATTAAAACAAAATTTGAGGAATAGTACCTTTTATCCACTGACATAAAAAAAAGTTTAATATAAGTTTAAATAAAGCAAGGTACACCTGAAGGAAATTACACTGTTGGCTTAATAAAACTTTATTAACATATCTCCCTATTTTTTTTAAAACTATGGACTCTATTTTGTTTTACGTGAAGTTTGGGGATAAATGTTAAGATGAAATTTTTGGTACAGTTTTTAATAGGTTATTAAACAAAATATTTTCTACATGGGCATACTTCAGTAGTCCAATTCTAAGAAGGAAATAGGAAGGTTGTGACTGTACTTAACATTAATTTGTTTTAATATTATTAACCAAGGTCACCCCAATACATTTAATACAAAAATAAAATATAAAAGTATTATAATAATTAAAAAAAATACATATAAATCTCCACATTTTCTTGCTTTCACAGAAGTGTGTAGGGAGACAAACCAAGAAATGATAAGGCAGATACGTAATATCCCATGAGCCAGCCATGGACACAGGGAGAGAGTATTATGGTAGCAACAGGTAGGCTATCAGGGATTTCTATCCATATCCCATAAACAGAGTCTTTAGCAGGAGATTAGAGACAGAATTGGCTGGAAATTAATTTTAATGCATTATTGCAATATAATACTTAGATCCTATTCAGGCTTCATCAATTGCATCAATAATGTCTTATATAAACAAAACATTCAAGGTCAAAATCACTTACTGCATTTAAAGGATAGGTCTCTTTACTCTCCTTCAATCTGGTACAGTTCCTCACCTTTTCTTGACTTTCCTGACTCTAATAGTTTTGAAGATTTCTCAACTTTTTTCTTTAAGAATGTCCCTCATGTTGGTTTTTTCTGATGTTTCTAATGTATACATTCAGCATACACATCTTTGTCAGGTACATGACAAAAGGTGTATCTTATCAAGTGAGAAACATGGTTTTTATTTGCTCCATTAATAACTATGTTCATTAGTATTACTTCATAAAGTTTTTCTATTAGTTATCTGTGGCTGCATAAAAAAATTAACCCTGAATCCTAGCAGTGTGAAACAACCACCACTTAGTATCTCACAGAAACATGGATATACAGGAGTGGATTCATTGGTCACCTCTGAAGCGTTTGCAGTCGAGTTGTTGGGTGAGGTCATGGCCTAATCCAAAGGCATAATAGAGACAAGGTTGGAATTTGCTTACTCATGTGGTTTACGGCAGGCATCAGTCCCTTGCTACTTGGACCTCTCTACAGGACTACCTCACAACGGGGGCAGCTGGCTTCCCAGGGGGGATCTATCTGAAAGAGAGCTGGAGAGAGAGAAAACATCTCTGATCATCAAAACCACGATCTATGTATAATGTAATCTTGAAAGTGACATCCCATCACTTTTGCCATAGTCTAATTCTTAGAAGTGAGTTTAGCCTGCATTCGAGAATAAAAACCAAGTATACAAGGAGGCCAAGATCATTGAGGGCACTCTTATGTTCTGACTAGAAGAGTCCACCCTCTGCCCCCAATTATTCATGTTGCTCTGCCATGTGATATATATTCAACTCCTTTCTAGGATGCCCAGTTCCATTATCACATAAATTCGAAGTCTACAAACATTATGTCAATTAAAGTGCAATGAGGCTCCTTCAATTGAATCCTTCTTGATCTGTAAATACTAAAGAAAGCAGTTATTTACCCCCCCCCACACACACACACACACAATATTCATTGGTGAGATATGCATGAGATAATTTCTATAGACATTTCTGTTCAAAAAGAGGAAAATGCACAACATAAAGGAGTTGCTGGTCCATCACATTTCTGACACCTAGCTCGTAAATGTTGAAAATTCTTTAATTAATTTCAAGAGCTGGGAATATTTTGTCCAAGGCTCTCAGTTCCACTCTCTGGGCTCTTGGTTCTACCTTCTGTCATAGCCTTCCTTTTTCATTAAACATAGCAAGTCTTGCAAGTAAGCAGCTCTGTCATTTGACTTACTGCCAATAGAATTCAGTGGGTACAATCTTTTCCTCTCCTTCCTTCCACACTTGTGATGTTTCTGCATGTAGGACTTTCTCAAAAAACTTTATAGGTAGTATGAGTATCTCATAAGTTTTCTTAGGATTCACTGAGTTAGTCAACAAATCCCTTCAAGGTAAATCCTTCTCCACCTTGGACCCAACTGAGATGCCTGAGTGACAAAGCCCTTTCATGAATTAGGATCTTTGTTGTGTACTGGAGAGGCTCTTGGAGCCATACGTACTATTAATCACTTAAGAGGGGATTTGTCTGACTAGACAGTAAGCCAATGGACCATCCTTGATATTTCTAAGATCTTAACAAAAGACTTGATAGTCATTCCCCTGGCTTTATCTTCTGATGATGATTTCCTGTGTGCCCCAGATTTAATCTATGCTTAGAATACATTTCCTAATTTTACCATCATTTGCTATCAGGAAAACCAGGGATCTTTAAAACTAGTAAAATCTAGTTCCTTTTTGTATAAAAGTCACTACATCGATTTTCTGTTGTCCAAGTAAATGCAGGCAACAGTTTTGCTAAAATTTCTGTCATTGCATAATAATGATATTTCTTTCTCCAGTTTCCAATATGCTGTTCTTACTTTCCTGCAACCCTCTCCTTCAGCACATTCTAAGTCCAATATTCAATAAACAGATTTTTAAAGGCACTTTGTACTGACATTCTCCTCAAAGACCCCTGCCTGACTACAAAACCATTCCCACAATTTCGTAGACTGACCATTTAAATGGGACAGAAAACAATGGTACTGTTCTGTTTCAAATGGTACATATGGTCAGCCTACCGACAACTTAAATTTAGCCCGGTAAGACCAGGGTGACCGTACGTGCTATTTGGCTTGGGACAGTACCATTGTTTACTATCCTGTTTAAAACGAAATGTCTGGTAAGTCTACTTGTTACAGCAGCACCCCACTAACAGGTAAAAAAAAATTGGTATTATCTACCACTATACATGTAAGAAATTGTCCCAGGATTTAGTGGTTTAAAGCAACCAATATGTATTATCTCTTGGCTTATCTGAGTCATGCATTTGGGCTTGGCTTAGCTGAGTATCTCCTTCAAAGTCTCTTGTGGATTTAGAGTCCAGGTGGCAATCAGGAATGTGATTGCATCTGAAAATTCACCTGTGGGGAGATGCACTTCCAAGTCCACTCATGTCATCTTGGAATTGACATCCTGTCACTTCTGCATATTCCATTTGTTATGATCAACTTGATGAGTTCATTCCACAATCCGGGGAAAGGGACAGGAAAATGGTGTGAATATCAGAGTTACACGTGACTGGGGTCCATCTTTTTTGCATTAGATGATGACTTCACTATAAAGTTATTCTTTTTCTCTTTGTAATTATTACATATTTTGGCAAGAGGTGTTTTGAAACTGGAGAAATAACCTGGTTGGCATCACATTTTCAAATTAATTTATTTTTAAACTTCAGAGCAATGTGATCTCCAAGTTTTTTATTCTATTAAAATGGTTCTAATCTATTAGTATCATTTATTTTAATTCTGACATTATTTTAGATTTGGCCAGTAAAAGCATTTTGAAGTTGATTTTTTGTGTTATTTAGATAGTACTCCTTAATTATTTAAAGTATTCCTTACTTTCTGGCCCAAAATGATGTTTGGGATGTGTTCTGCCCTTTTCCTGATCCAGCTCTGGAATAAACCATTTCTCCTACATGAAGAATAACATTTAGGAGCCAAAATCTGGTTAGTATGTGTGTGCTTTGCTATTAGAGCATCACTGCTCCCAGGCCCTCTTAGTAGACACAACTACGAATATATGTATATCCATATACACATATAATATTTATTTCTGTGTCTTTTTACATATATTGAAAACTGTGATTTCAAACCAATACCTCCAACTCACATTTAGCACCATTATTTACTCCAGTTTTTCTTAAACCCTTTTACAATGTATAATTCTCCCTTTCCGAGCATGAGAAGTCTAACTCTTGCTGTGTTGAATATAGTTCCTTTTTTGATCAAGCCCCTGTTTATAACCAATCTTTCACGGTCACCACCCATCCAGATCTCTCACAGATGCCTAGATGACCACTCCAGCTGGAAATCTGCACTGGCTGCTTGCACTGTCCTCTCTCACCCTGTGGAGGTTTTCCTCACCCCACGAGGGCTCTGAATCCCACACAGGGCTGTTTTTCCCACACGTAGGTGCCTTCCTCTCACCAAGCAAGCTCTGAGACCCCTTGCCAGCCCTCCTGTGTGGACGTCATCTCAGCATCCAGTTCTTTTTCCCTGTCCTACTGTAGCTCCTTCCTAACTCCCCCATCACCGTATTTCTGCGAGCACAGCTGCCTACCTCTCCCCACCCCGGTGAGGCTTGAGGATTGAATTATTCTAGAAGATCAACAAAGAGGAACAGGTTGTCTTTGATTCATAAAGGGACTTAGAGTGTTCCTATAAGTGACTATCTCTTGCACGTATTTTCACGTGCATTAACAGTGTTTACATTAAGACTGATTCATTCATTTTTTTTCCTTCTTAATTTGTTGAGTCCACATGTTTATGTGAGACATCAAAGATGACCTAGGGAGCCATTGATAAAGCCAATATCCATTTTTTTTTTTGCTAAAATAATGGTTTTTGAAACTTGTCTTTCATGCTGGGTGCTATCTTTTCTGTTCTTACAGTAAATTTAAAATATAGGATTTCTATAGTGAGAAAGAGGACAGATCTCAGAACTCTGCTAACATGTTCTAGTTTTGCAGTATGTGGCTAACACCAGTTGTTGAGACTGAACTTGTTGAGAGTCCAGTTCTCTCTTCTACCATTTCATAGTTTTGAGCATTTGCTAGATTTTTTTACTTCCTTTAGTTTTGGTTTCCTTACGTGAAAATGAGCAATAAAAATACCTTATTCCCAGAGTTACTGCAAATAGTAAAAGCGAAAATGTATGTGCAACACTTACCCACAGTGTCTGGAATAATGTGATCAATAAATGGGGAAGGATTCCGTTAAAATTTGATGATCATTCTCAGGAAACTAGCAGAAGATAGCCTAAGTTGTAAAGGTCCCAGCTAAAAAATCTTAGTTCTTTTCTTTTCATAGAGTCATTCCCTCTGATGCATGAGCTCAGTATATACTATTATTTTTTCTACGAACTGTAGTGTCTATTTAAAAACCTAACAGACTTTGTATCCCAATTTACATTTTATTTCGTATAGAGTCCTCTTTTACCTTAATGTGTGGAGACAAGCTGTCACTTTGTAAGAAACACCAATGACCAGATTCCCCTTTGGTTCTGAAATCTGCTGAGTCACTTCAACACATTTGATGAAATTGAACGAGGCCTGGTGATCCCTCCAGTGTCAGCAGTGAAGTATCTACAACGTGGTAGAACTATTTTCAGGGCCGTAGGATGTTATGACTGTGTGTTCAGGGAGCATTTCATTCCTCTGTTTGATTCCTCTGATTTTATTAGTGGCACAATTGCTAAGGTAATGATATTGACAGTGTTTGTACGGCTCTGAGAGAAGTGTATGGATTGTTTTAGGGACAGCACAGTGTGTCCCCGCACATAAACCACGCTGCACTGATCGCTGCTTTAGCAGCCACTGATCAGCAATAAATGTTAAAAATTAACAAGTTCTTTCTTTTTTTCTCTAAAAGCCAAATGACTCTAAACATTAAATATATGTTAGCAGGAGTTGCTTTTTGGCCACTGAGTGCTTCAAAACGTTAGACATATTTTCCAAGTCTTACTCTTTCCCCAGCCTCCAAGTGGTTGTAAACATTAAATATGTTTGTAAAAACTGCTTTGCTAGCTACTGGCGGGGTAGCTGTGAACATCATTTTTCTTTAAAGTTGCCTTCCAGCTGCAGGACTGTTTTTCCTTATTTACTCAATTCTCTTCAGTTTTTGTACACAAAACCAGGCAAGTGGCTACCTTGGCCCAATTGTCTCTTGCTTTATGATAAGTGATCATGGGAGAGCTGTTGCATCTACATAAAGCCCTGCTGGCAATAGGGGTTTTCTGACATTCAATTGTTTGTACTGGGTGTTCCGCATAGTTGTCAGCTACATTTCCAAAATAATTTTTGTCTCCACTTTGCATTGCACTCTGTGTTGAAGTGTGAAGATGGGCGAACACTGAGCTTATAGCATTCAGGAAAATAACTCCAAGCAACCACACACTGATGGATTATACCTTTCTATCAAGGTGCAAATATCCCATCAAGTGAACAGGCCAAAACACAGACAAAATGGCAGGACTGCTAAGTTAATGAGATCTTTAACCCAAACATGATGAAGGACTTGAAATCTATGTCTGGAAATAACTCAGTGTGACAAGCAAATATAATTCAAAGACAGTGAAGAGCGTGTCACTGTATAAATGTGTATTCAGGAATTATCCCAGGAAATGTTGAACCAAATTCACAGTAAAAACCAAATGTGGCACCTGAGACAATTGAAAAAAAAAAAAGAATACGTTTTATGATCTTAGGCATAATAATTCATCAGTGAGCCAAAACTTACTCAATAAACCTTTGATTTCTATAGGATCCAAGTATTTTCCAAATAATATAATATTGTATTTTGCCAAATGTTTTATTCTAGGCACATGTTTAACAGATTCAATATTTATGGGATACCTCATATGCACCAGACAGTTTTATTTGAGGTCCTCGGGTTCGAAGAGTGGATAAACAGTCACTCTCATTCATTTACGCATCGTCTTCCACACCACAGTGGCAGAGTGACAACACAGACCGTGTGTCCTGAAGGACCAAAGTATCTCTTCTCAGTCCTTTATATGCGAAGTTTGTTGAGACACGAGACCGTGGAGTGAGGTTCAGAGAGGAGGTAAAAATAAGGTCATTTTAAATACACCTATGAAGAAGAAGAGTGTTCACTTTAGAAGATAAATTCGTCAAAAAAGAAAAAGAAACAAAGAGAGAAAGAGAGAGGGAGAGAGGGAGGGAGGGAGGGGGAGATCGTGGGGGGGAGAGGAAGAAAGGAAGAAAGAAGGAAGGCAGGAAGGCAGGAAAGGAGGGAGGAAGGCAGGAAGGCAGGAAAGGAGGGAGGAAGGACCAGAGATAACAGTAAAGAATGAAAGCATATCCCACACTAACATGTGGTGTGAAATCAGATGCTGTTTCATCCACGCTGAAAGAAATATGTTGACTTTATTAAAACCACTTCAGCACTGTCTTAAAGTGCTAACAATGCATGATAATGTATTTTTTATTGCTCTGCAAAAACAATTCCTGTTTCTGTTATGTAACCATGTTTTTTAAAATTAAAAGTAAAAGTTTAAAACTTAGAAGATGGAAAGAGCATAACCTTCAGATTGGGTTGAAACATCTCTTCTCTATATGATTTTTGGGGATTCGTAAGTTCTTTGCCTCACTGAGATAGATGTGGTAAAAGAAAAATTGAAAATTACTGAAAGCAATTTAAAAAAAACAACCAGTATTAACAAGTAGTATTCTGTAACTGTGACAATAAACTTTTTCAGGAGGTACGGTAGGGTGAGTTTATCAAGGTCAGCACTATTGGCAATTCTGAACAAAACACTGAAACTTGAAAATAAAAATTTCAAACCTTAAAATTTTACAAATAATTTTTAAAAACTGAATATGAAATATGATATATCATTTGTTTAATTGGCTACTGAACTTGAAGGGAAAAAAAGAAAACATGTCAATTATACTGTTTTCCTTATTAATTTTGCCTCTGAGAAAAACATTGTAATAGGATAATGTCATGAAATGCTTTGATGGTGAGAAAGTGCCAAAATATGATTAGCTATTGCATATTTTAAATTAGACAAGAAAGCAATTGGTGGCAGATTAAATATTGAAAGATTTTATTTCATGCTCTGTTTCTTCTCTTTTTGCCTATGTTTAATCAAGTATATGCTGTTTGACAGTGAAATGATTTATACTGAAAACATTGTTATCATAAGAAGAAACTTCACTGTAAGAGAAAACACACTTCTGTTTTCCCAAATCTTTTAAAAAATATAATTACCATTTCTGAAAGAATTTGTCATCTTTATAAAAGTCATATTTTCATAACAAGTATTAAGTGCCTATTTAGCTAGAGGCCTCAATTAGAAGCAACTCACTCATGTGATTATGTTTATATTTCATTGTCAAATATATTTATTTATTATTTAAACTGAGTTTACTTTTATTATTCTCATTTCTGCCTGGTTAGTCAGATTGGATATTCTTGTATTATTTAGGTTATGTAAATTTTTACTACTTATATTTCTGATCCCTGATTCTTTAAAAAAATTAATCTGGCACATATCTAAACTAACAATGAATTCTAAACATCAGAAATACAAAAGGGATTATAAAGAATTTATTTGCTAATAAGTCTCAGCTCTGTACAAAAGGTTACTTAAATAAAATGTATAGAAATTCTATCCTGTATTTTTAAAACTATGATTTGTGTGTCACCTGAACCACGACAGAGGCCCACAGGCCATCACCAGGACCTTTGTTTTTATATGTTTATTTCTCATAACAGGAGCAGCTTTAGAGCTTCTAGACCTGGGAAAGATATTATTAGAGTTAAATAGTTTAGAGTGTTTTTCTACAGCAGTAAGATTATTACTTGGTAAATACAAAAAGAAGAAAGGCTTTTAAAGGTTTTGGGGGGCCATATGTTTATCACTCATGAGAGTAACTTGTGGAAAGTATCTAAAAAGAAGTATACAACTGACAAGAGCAAGCAAGGCTAAAAGAGTGGTTGCAGACCACTGAGTAAAAATACGGTGCTGTGATTCCAGAAAAGCAGAATGTTAGAGGGAGGACAAAGTGGCCCCTGGAGTGCCAAAGTTCTGAATTCAAACCTTGATCAAGTACAGGGCAGTGTCTAAAAATAAAATGTTTCCTTTTTTAAGCTTAGATGGTAAGTTGTTTTTTTTGTTTTTTTTTTTTTAACCACTAATACTGTTATAAATATTGAAAGAGAAACCATTTGTAAACAAACAAACAAACAAACAAACAAAAACTAAACCCTAGAAGGGATTCAGTGAAAGCCCCTCATATCTTTCTTCCTGTAGGGTTTTGGATTTGTGAAGATAAAAGCCTTCAACTGCTTTTCTTTTTTATCTTCATCTTAGTAATTGTTCCTACTAAATCACATAAGAAGAACATTCTGAGAAACACAAGCCTTCCAAAAATACATATTTCTTGTAAAATACGATGCGTCCAAAATATTTTTGAATAGGGACTCAGAACACAGGAAATGAGATATGATAGGTGTAAAATATAAGACATATTTGTGCACAAATGTGTCTGCTGGATGTTAGAGTAATGTCTTGTGGTTCCAATTGCTGAAAATGGACTAAAAAAACACATTTATTTTTTCTTTGTTTCAAAATACCTCTGAAATAACAGAGTATAATACATCTATGAAATAACTATAGGAAACTGGGAAGTGTTCCACTAGCAGACCAAAGAGTAAGGCATTTTTAAAGGAAGTAAATCATGTCAGAGGGACTCTTGGTTTTCATCACTATGGAATTATTGGTATTAGGTTTGTCTTTTCACCATAAACAGTGATAAAACTGAGCAACATATATGAAGCAACAGTGTCCATGAATGAGGTCAGGCAATTAATTTTGTTAACTCATGCTAAAAACAATGCTGTATACCTCATTGCTGAATGTCACCATGGTCACCTTTGAAGCACTCCCCATGGAAAGTTATGCACTGACGCTAGTACCTAGTCCACCCGTCAAAGCAGTTTTGGAACTCTTTTTCTGGAATGGCCATCAGAGCTCTTTTTGTACCCTAAATCTGACAATTAAGTTTGTGAACTTGCCACTGTGTTCTTACATTGACAGCATTGTACAAACAATTCAGTAAGGTGTCGTAACCCGTGCTCACGAACTTAATTGTCAGATTTTGGGTACAACAACAGCTCTGGTGGCCATTCCAGAAAAGGAGTTCCAAAATTGCTTCGAAGGGTGGACTAGGCACTGTCATCAGTGCATAGCTTCTCAAGGGGACTGTTTTGAAGGTGACTGTAGTGATATTCAGCAATGGTATGTAGCACTTTTTCTAGCATGAGTTCACAAAATTAATTGTCTGACCTCCTGTGTGACAAGTAGTACAAGCTTGTCACCCTTGGGAGAAGAGAAAGACATGAGACAAGCCCTAGATTTAACTGAACTGTCTGATTAGGGGCACTCTCCCTACCATGACACAAGGAAATGGATTCTGAGAATAGTGAGTTGAGAGGTAGAGATGACATTTTGTAGTTGCTGAAGTGACTATGGTCTGAGAGCCGCTGAAATGGCTAGAAGGAGAGGCATAGGGAAGCACTGCAAGTCAGAGTTCAGCATGGGCTTGCACCAAAAACTGCTCTGCATGCGAACAGTGTTAGCACCTGTAAGTCCTGCTGAAAGCAAATACTGTGAGGCTGAGATACTGGTGGTAACACAGAGTAGGGTGATGAAGTGATTGATCAACCAGGGGAGAGGTTGTAGCAGGCATCTCAGACATAAATGTGAGGCACTAGAAAGACTGTGCATTAGGAGTAAGGGCCATCAGTAAAGGGTATACTTTATATCTAAGCACAAACATGACAGAGACTTTCCCTCAACAAACAGTGAAACTAGGCCTGACATGATGAAAGGGACCTGCTAATATAGTCATTGAACTGCCCTCGAAGAACCATGTTAAGACCCTTATGCGTAGACAATATCAAGGTTTTCTACAATATATTATTAAAAAACTTTAACACAGTAAAAACAAATGCAAGTCATGCAAAGAAGCAGAAACATTTAATCAATAACAAAAAAAAGACCCAGTCAATAATAATAGATATCACAATGACACCAGTGTTGAAAATAGATATCTATTGTAAATATATTTTAAGACTAATGAAAACGATTATAATAATAATAGAACAAAAAAGGAAATTGTGAATAATAGACATACTAGAAGTAACGAGTACAATATATACAATTAACAATTCACTGGCAAAGCTAGATAACAGATTTTAACTATAAAAAAAAAAAGACAAGTGACATTAAAAACCATTTTTAAACTTATCTAATATCCAGTAAAAGAGGAAAATGATTGAATTAAATAAGAGATTGAGTGATATAGGATGATATCAAACCATCAAATATATGTATAATTAAGGGAGTTCCCTGGTGGTGTAGTGGCTTAAGGCTTCGGCGCTGGCGCTGTCAGCGCTGTGGCCTGGGTTTGATTCCCAGTCAGGGAGCTACCCACATACCAAAAAGCAAAAAAAAAAAACAAAAACAAAAGCAAATATATGTATAATTAAGAGTCCAAGAAGGATAAAAGACAGACAATGGAGCATAAAAATATATTTGAAGAAATAATAATTTCCATTGTTTCCAAATTTTGATAAAAAATTTCAGTGTAGAGATTCAAGAAGTTCTACCAAACTAATAGCATTATTAAGATAGAATAATTAAAAATATCTATATTGTAAACTCTCAGTGCTCCTAAAAGTTTCTTTTAAATGTACCATAACTGGTATTTTGGTTTCCAGTGGGACATGTAGTTCAAATACCTTTTCCCTTCATCACTGAAAATTGAAATCTTTGCTTATTCACATATTCAGTACATTTTGTATATTGAGCTATTTGCCCTTTTCTAATTAATTTTATTTTAAAACTCATTATGAAACCTCTATCTTTTGTGAAAAGAGATTGGCATTCAATGAAGACAATGTTAGCTCCATTAATTTTCACCTGAATGACCATAGGCAAGTGATGTGACATTTGTCAGCACCTATTTTCTCATTTGTAAAATGGAGATATTAATACATAAGCTGTATATGGCTTAAAGAAATTAAGGTATAAAACCTAACATAAAACCTGAAAATAATAGGAACTGAGTAATTGGTGCTCTCGGTCTTCCTATCTACCACTAAAGTTCTTGGATGTGAACATCACAAGGTAACACACTTCATAACCACTCTACTCAGTAATGTGAATTCTGTTTTTCTCTTCCGGGGCGTGTACTTCTCTCAAACAAACCACGTCACTCACACTGCTTACCTCTGTCTCCTACAAATTCCTGCTAGTCTCCTGTTTGTGTTTAATAGAGGATAAACTCTTTGCTCACAATCATAATCAAATCGTACCTAGAGAATAAAAGCGCTGAGACAAGCCAAACATTGATTCAATTAAAAACTGATCTCTTCTTCCTTCAGAACATCCGTTGTTTCATAGTAAAATCTCTTTTTTTACAAAATTAAAGAGCAGACAGATGCTCTGATGGTTATAAGCAACGTGCAGGGTTTCAGAAAGCACTCTCAATTCTCAATTTCAACTTGTAATTGGTGTTTACTTTCTTATAATTTTTTATAGCTTTGTGAGACATCATGCTATGATTTTTAACAAACTTTCTGTAATGCCTAAGTTTTATTCCTAAATTTAATAAATGCAGTGTGAATTGTCCATACAAAAACTAAATTTGTAGATCCCAAATGGTATGAGAGTAAGTATAATTAAAAAAATAATGCTTCTATAATTATAAATAATACAAGTAATAAAGAAGACAATGGCTTTTAAAAACATCATTACACTATAGTGAAATACTGTTTTCATTGTTTTATCAATGCATTATTGTCTTAATTCTCAAAGTGTCCCAATTTTGACAACAAATTATATAATCCCTCTGCTTCTATTTTTTCTTTATTACGTAAAAATCATCCATTTCCTCAGCTGCTCAAAATTCTTGTACTCTCTTGATATCATCAGCACTCTTTATTCTGTTGAACACAGCATAAAACAATCTATCCCAAGACTATTTCAAACATTGAATTAGAGCAGAAATATGCAGTTCAATTTCCTAGTGATATAAAGCAGGGAGTTCTTTTGCTATGGTACAAGGAGCACTAAACTGGAAGTCAGGAGAAGTGCCTGAATATGTTTATAATAATATGACTTGTGTTTGTAATATCAACCACTGATATAATTCAAGTGCTGTGTGGTTTAGTTTTCTCCTTTGTAAGAAGACAAGCTTGAACTGGATCATCTTTAAACATCCCTCTAAAATCCAATTCTGAGATTGTATATAGACATTTCTACTGATATGAATATGTTTGCTGTTATGTATAAAAACATGTATATGGGGCCTGCCCTTAAAATGGTATGTTTTGTAGCTGACTTATTTTCAGGGCTGCATTTATAGGTGTGTGACTCATGCATTTATACAAGGAACTGTACTAGAAGGGGCTTGCATTTGGTTAAATCTCTGTTGTCAACATCATGAAGTTTTTAATAATTTTTGAACAAGGTGTCCCATGTTTTAATTTTTTCACTGGGCTATGAAATGTTTGTAGCTGGTCCTGATAACTTGTTGCTGAAACTTCTCTTTAGAAAACTACCAAATTTATAAAGCAATATGGTTAAGAAAATAACTTCTGCAGTTAATTATTAAATTCTACATGATTTTATACAGAAATACTGCAGTACTGATTCCTGTTTTCCAATTCTTTAATTGTGTCTGTTCTCTGCAAGTTTAAGTATAGCCCATTTTGACTTGCTACACTAGTGAATGAAATAGCAGAAAGAGTAGCAGCAATATAAAATATCAGTATATCATTCTAAAGCAAAGGCACATCCCTAAGTGAACCTTTTGTGTATTGGCATTGATTAGAGTGTTTGGTTAAGTCAAAACTTTAATTAATTAAAACTTTGGGTTCATATGGTATTTCTACACACCAACCTTAGAGCAAAGTACGACACCACACACACATTCACACACAAAATTACTGTCTGAAAAACTAACATCAAATTTGAATTGAAAACATATATCAACAATTGGTTGCATACTTCTTTTTTATAGATGAAGACATTTTATTATTATTTTACTATACAACATATTAGTGAGTATACCTGACTACATTTTCTGAAATGGTAAATGAGACATAGAATAACATTTCTCTTTATTACTGAAAATCTCACTATCATCTGTGTTTTGGAGGATTCAGTTTCTTTCTACTAAATGCCTTGTCACTTAACTTCTGTCTTACTTTGAAGCCAAATCTGCCAAATATATAGTCTAAAAGTTTTGGTCCAAGGAGTTCTTTGAAGTCAACTAAATCTGAGTACACAATCACTAATTTAAACTTTATTTAGTTGAATAGACTATGAATCAAGTTTTTTTAGTGGGAATGACCAGTAACATTTTTTTCTAGTTTGGATTTAAGCATAAATTGAAAAATTATTTATAATTTTAAGCATCTGAGCCCTAAAAATTTTTATATAATGAAAAATAATTTCATTGATTAAAGTATGCATGCTGGTTAATAGACTCATTATCTTAATTTGTTTTTCATAAATGCTGAACAATCTCTAAAACCATTATTTTCTGTTTTCAGAAATCATGAAGCAAGGTGCATTGATGTTTAGATAATTAGGTTATTTCACATTTTCCTCTTAGGGATTATGTTGCTATCCTAATGCTTGCCTTCAGCTGGAGTTGGCTGCCTGGAGATTTTTACCTACAAACAGTCATAGAATGATATTGCAAATTAGTGCAGCTTCTAGTAACTAAAATATCCTGCAGCTAGCTTCCAGGCAGCAGTGAATATTAACATAGGTGCACTAGAGTTCACTTCAGAACTTCAATCCCTTTTGAAGTGAAGGGAAAATTTACAACTGGGAAGTTTGTGACTCTCAGGAGCATAATAGATTTCAAGTACAAACATAGGTTTAAAGATGGTTTACAGACCGTTCTAGAATTTAAGTTGTAATCTCAGATGATTTTTTTTCAAAATAAGTAGTATAAAGGATAGTAGAAGGGAGATATAAATAGGAAGAGAGAGAGGGAAAGAGAGACAGATGGAAGACAGGGGTAGAGAGAGAGGAAGTGTGCACAATCATAAAGATATTTTTTACCATGATATTTGGATTACATAGTAATGTGCTTAACTTTATACTACATAAAGTAACTATATATAATCAGATTTACATAAATCACTCTCTAAAGAAAAATAGATTAATTGGATATTAAATCAGTTTTCTACAGCTTATTTATTCTCAAGGGTGTGCGTGCCTGTGGGGATGATGGTGAGTTTTTATAACCAACCATTTTTTGAAAGTTGTAAACTTCACAAGTGAAGTGAAGTAAACTTGAGAGGAGTGTTTTGCATGTGGAAAAGACGTAGTGTTGTTCTTACATTTATGCCAAATAAACATGAATTATAAAAGTTTTATTTTTGCTCAAAATAAAAAATAATGAAATTAATGCATTTTCAAGCAAAATCAAGCTTTCACTTCCTCCAGAAGTGATAGTCCAAGTCCTAAGAAAATTCAGCCTGTTTTTCGAATTTGAGACTTAATTTTAATAAATCATAGCTCTTTATATAGCTTTCTATATTTTTATTTAGCATGAGTTCACATGGAATCATTCTTTTCAATACTGTTTTCAGGTATTTTTATTCAGTGAAAAGAAAGAAAGAATGTGAGTTTATTAGATGAAAACTAACAAAACATATCCAAAGTAAAAATAAAGTTTCATAAGTACTTAGAGTTAATAGTTGAATAGCTATTCAGGTTTTCAGAGTTGAAAGTACAAATGCGTATTTTAATCCTTTTTTCTCATTTTGTCTTCACTATAGCTATCTATGCACAATATTACTACATATTTTATACAAATAATGAAATCATCTCAAGTATTTTATTGAATGAAATAAAGTGGGGAAAATGTTAATTTTAATTGTGATCTGCTATATATGAAAATTCATTAAAAATATGTATTTTGCCAAAGTTTCTATTACATCCTAAAAAATTTATATTTATTAACTCATTGACATTTTAAAAATATGATTTTCATGTATTTTTTAAGAGATTCAAAAATTTGGAATATATAAAACTCAACGTGCAGCTAACTTGTCCTACTCTTTATTTATGTGCTTTATATACAGTCTCTTTCTATGATTTTTTACAGAAGATATATCAAGGAAATATATGTAATTTATCATTTTAGTACAACTCTTATTAAGGCATATATATTTTACATGATATTCTTTTTTATCTTTTTCAGTACATATGCAGCTAACTCATTTTTTTTAGAGGGCTGCATACTTTTCTATAACATGGACATGTTGAGATTTATTTACCCATGCCCTTATTAAGGGATAATTATGTTGATCCCAGGTTTCATTATTATAAGTAGTGTTTAGTGAACAGGTTTCAATATATATATCTTTGTGCCCATGTAATAATAAAAGTATTTCTGTATGTACCTAGAAATGTAATAGTTAGATTAGAATGTGTATATGTTTTTAAGTAGGTAGACCCCTCAAAACAGTCCAGAATTTTTCTAAAAATTTTTACCAACTCATTTTCTCCCCTTCCACACCTGGTGGAAGAAGAAAAGAAAATTGAAAGAAAAAAGAAAGAAAAGAAGGATTCTACTTCCTAGGATCCTGAAAACAGACTTATTAGAAGTAATAGAAGGCAGGCGGAAACAACAATAATTAGAGGGAAAGTATAGTTAGTAGTAACGAAAGTTGTTGCCTTATCAAATTTTGAACCAATCTTTTCCAGCTTATAAAATGCTTCCTATATTCTAGAATAAAACCTCCTTTACATCACACGTTCATAACCTGACCCTCAGGACTTCTCTTATTCTATAATATTTCTCTGTTAAGCTCTGTATCATCCAACAATTCTCAGAACTTACATGAGAGGGCTCCCTGGTGGTGTAGAGGCTAGGCTTCGGTGCTCTCAATGCTGTGGCCTGGGTTCGATCCCCAGCCAGGGAACCACCAAAAAGAAAGAACTTACACGAGCTCTCGAAACTCCTAAACTGCAGTCTTGCTGATGTCACTCTCTCTTAGGCCATTTTAATCCTGCTTGGCTATGTTTTTAATTTTTGTTGCTTAAATGATTCACTTCATCCGTATACCAGTTGATGACCATAATTTCTTAATTACTTCTCTGAAGTGTATCCTCTTTGCTAAGATTTCCCTGACATCAACATAAAGCAGATTTTAGATATCTTACTTTCTCCTCTCGCATTCATTGCTTTATAATTCGCATACTTCCATTGCAGGGCTTATTAGACTCTGTAGATAGTTTAGATTAAACGACTGCATCCTTTATGCTTCTTCAGAGGCATAAACTTTATACTTCATTCATCTTTGTATGCTTATCCCATGGCATATTGGCTGAGGCAAGGTATACACTTAATATGTGTCTATTAAATAAGTGCATAAATGAATAAAATGAATAAACAAAAATAATGAGTGAATAAATGAAAAGACCTGGGTAGTGGAAGACAGCTTTATGACCATTTAAACATTTTCCCTCAATTAATTGAGAAATGTGAGGGAAAAAGTCAAGGGGGGATGTTATATTTTCATTTACCAAAAATACACTACTTTGATCACGAATCATTTGCCCCTGCTCTACTCGTCCAGATGGGTAAAGTTTTAAGATTTACTCATGTCGACAAAACCACGACTAAACTGAATACATTTTTCAGGAACCCATATTATATTTTAATATAGAAATGTGTAGAAAACAAAAACAAATATGTCAAATCAGCACAAGCACAGGATCTCATCACTGAGAACCTAACCCAGTAAGTGGTAAACTATCCACACGTGATTAGCAGAGGAAGACGTGGAGGACGAAGAGGAGAAGGGGGAGAGTGAGTGGAAGGAGAGGAAGAAGAGAAAGGAGGAGAGAAAGGCGGAGGACAAAGAGAGGAGGGCTTCCTTCCCTGCCCTCGGGGCCCCTCTCCCCACCAGCAAGCACACACGTGTATGCATACACATGAAGACACACATGCACATATGTTGGGTCCTTGTATGTGTATGTATGTGTATCTGTGCATGCACCCTTTTCTTATTTGTAACAGAAGTTCGCTTTATACCTCTCTTTCAGCACCCATGTTGTATCTTGGGGTGCTTCCCATATTAGCTTATACTTTGTTGTTCTTTCAGAAATCTAAGTAGTCCACTGCATGGCTATCCCACAGTTAATAGACACTTTGCTCCCCTCTTTCTTTTTTGCTCTTCTATATAACTTAGAATTTTAAAATGAGTTTTAATTTATAAGAATATAGTTTAATAGTTACTTGAAACTTCTTTTAAAAATAACTGTCCTAGATATTATTTAATTTTCATACCATGAGTTTTGATGTAGGCTAAATGATCTCAATTGCTTGTCAGAGAAGTGATATTGAATGATATTTGACTGAAACATTTTCATGTCCATCAACCTCATGCATCAAAAATGTCTAAACATAGAGCGCACTGTGGATGGTATTATGCTTAAATATAAGTCAACTTTTCAACAAGCAACCCATATGCAGGCAACCACTGTATTTCTATTATAGCAATAACCTGTATTAAGGTAATACTGGGTATTACTAAGATAAATAGTTTGACAAATAATTATTTAAAATTTTTATAAGATAGAAATTATTTCTTTTTCATCAGCATGATCATTTTTTATCCCTTGTTCTCTTCCAAATGAATGAATAATCTTCATAAGATTCAAGTATTATTTTATTATCATTAAAATGTTTCTGACCAGGGTAGTCTCCTGTGTCTACTATGACATAATCTTCTGCAATGTACTGATTAAAATACATATCATTTTGGTGAAGTAAGTGTGTGTGTGTGTGTGTGTGTGTGTGTGTGCGCGCATGTGTGTTGCTCCAATATGGAATTGTAAGTTTGTAAAAACTGAACTTCAGTGAGTTGAAATGAGTTAGTGTTTTCCAAAAATAAAACACAATAATGGCACAATTTGCTATTTTTAAGAAATAAAAATAAATATATGTTACAGCTATGCTTAGAATCCACAGATAGTGTAGAGATTTAGTGACAGCTTTGTGCTTTTTTTAAGCTTTATTTTCTGTGTAATTACGAAAGTTTTACATGGCAGTACACTGCCACGTTTGGGCTCTTCTTCCTTATGCACTCCCCCATCTCCTATATATGTATATACACACACCATTATATATATATATGTATGTATTGGTGTGTGTATATATATATATAAAATTAAAGTCATTAGGGTGACATTGGTTGGTACAATTACATGGATTCCAGGTGCACAATTCTACAGTGCATCACCTGTGTGTTGCATTCTGTGCTCAGAGTCAGTTCTCTTTCCATCACCGTGTGTTTGACTCCCCTCCTTCCTCCCCCAACCCCCTCCCCTCTTCCCCTCTGGTAACCACTAAACTAGTGTCTGTGTCCATGAGTTTTGTTTTCCTATTTTGATTGTTCCTTTATTCTGTTCTTTATTCCACAATTGCCATATATTTACTTCTCCCCTACCATCTTCTATTTTGTGCTGGTATTTTCTATCATTTAACTTATATGTCTAGAGTGATCTCGAACTTCTCAGTTGAAAATTTTCTTCTACCTATGGTGATCTACTGCTAGTTTTGTTAATGTAATCTGAAATCAAAAGGGGATTCCCCCAGAAGTATTACATAGTTTAAAATATATGGTTCATTTTTCAGCAGTTATTTTTAAAACTCTCCTCCTATTTTTCAATAATTCTTGATATGCCCCAATTAATCTTGCCTTTATTTAGAGGTGGTGCTGATTGTTAAAAGATTGGTTTACTTGATTCATTTTGGAATACTAAAAAAATACAACCAATGCCTTGCTGTGTTTGTTATTAGAATACTGTCTCTGAACCCCAATGTGTATTTATTTTTGTAATTCATAAGGCTCATTAGGTAATACAGCTTAAGGCCTCATATTGAATTTTGATATATATATACATTATAATAAATTGAAATGATTGATGTTTAAAGTAATAAAATTAATAATAGCACAAGTAAGATGCCATTTCATTAAATATTTATAAATTGGGAATACAGATCATGGTGCTTTATCTACTGTGGTTTTAAATTGTCTTGGTGATTGTGATCTAAATATTAAACAGAGAATATTTTCTGTTTGTATATTAGTATTCTACTTAATGATTACTGATGCTGGTCTTCTAATGTTAAATATGTGCCTTTTGTATATTTTCCTTATAATTGAAAATTTTAAGCTCTGGCAATATAGTAGATATAATGAGAATGAAATAAAAAGTTTTGTTATGTGGGTATTTTTTAACCCACAAAACCATTCTGAGATTAGAAAAGAAATTGAGAAATCACCAACTTTTTTATGTCAGAAGTCCTTTCACTGAGAGAGCTGATTTCTTTTATTCCCAAATGTGATGATTATTTTACTGAATGATTTATTTTTAATAGAGATAATATCATATATTTATATTCAGTTGCACCTTGAACAACACAGGTTTGAACTACATGGGTCCACGTATATGTAGATTTTTTTAAAAATTAATAGTGTAAATGTGTTTCCTTCCTTATGTTTTTCTTAATATCATTTTATTTGCTCTGGCTTACTCTATTGTAAGAATATCATATATCATACATACAACATACACAATACATGTTCATCTACTATTTTGTTATTGGTGAGGCTTCTGGTCAGGAGTAGGCTATTAGTAAAGTTTTTGGGGGAGACAAAAGTTATATGTAAATTTTAGGATGCAGTGGGCAGCCCCAAACCCTAACTCCTGCATTGTTCATGGGTCACCTGTATTTACCTGCTTACCTGAAAGTGTTTATCTAGAGATGGAATTATTCTTTCATTTTTGGGGGGAGAAAATGGAGACAGTGAAACATTTAAGTTTGTTGCTAATTTGGCTAGTTATTAGAAAAATGAATATTAAAACTAATACATTCTAGAGTCTAGATGTCTCTTGACCATTTTTATTATGCCTCAGTGTGAGTTCCTATTTGTTAGGTAGTTTTTCCGGTGCAATTTATATTTGACAAGAATATAGGAGTAAGATATTGATAATCCCCAATATCTTAAATAGAAATTATTATGATGAAAAACAAAACAGTTTATCTTTGTGTTTTTTATATTATCCTTTGCATACATTATAGTAGTATTGTTTTGTAAAATTCAACACCAGTGATAGATAATGGACATTCAATATAACTAGTAAAAACCCAGGGACTCCAAAATTGAAGGGTTAAAAAATACATATATGTTTTAGGGGTTATATTTCAAGTTTTGATCATCTATGTTATCACACCACTGATTTTGTAAGTGAAATCTTATTTATTTTTATCTAAATTTTTTTAATTTATTAAAATTATTGGGATGACATTGAAACACCAGGTTTCAAGTGTACATATTATCATCTGTATATATCATTTGTATATTGCATTGTGTGCTCAACACCCAGAGTCAGTTCTCCTTCCATCATCAAATACCATCATCATATATTTGTCTCTGAAAAATCTCTGTAATACCTTCACATCTAAACCAATCTGTCTGGTAAATTGAATCTTTATTAATTAGATTAAACAGGAAAAAAAATACTGTTTGATTTTTACTGAAGGCTATTCTTAATAGATAAACCAAGAAAAAGTTTAGGGATAGAAATTGGATTATAAAAAGTCAAATTCTTTGGTAAACTAAAGAGCAGTTTGTATTGTAATCAATACATTATGATATTTGAAAAATTGGAGTTAAAATTGGAAAACAACTTAAACCACAATGTGGCAGTGAGTTTCTGCAAAAGTCTAATATGCATAGCTTTAAAGGTCAGCTAGTCACAGGCAGATTTATTGTGCCTTAAAGACACATTTGGTGTTTGGCTTCTTTCGGAGATAACATTGTTCAAGTGCAGTGATTAGTGAATATTTCTTTGTTCGTTGATCCATTCGTTCACCAACCTTAACTCCTCGGCCTCTGGGATCTGAACTGCTGCCTGTTAAGTTTATTCTCAAATTACTCCTTTAAAAGCCTATTCTAGGTAGTTTCTAATTAGACACCCCCAGATGGCATGAATCAAGCAGCTGTAATCCCAGCTGGGAACAAGTGTGAAGGAAATGCTAATTTTTTTTTCTTAGCTGTTCTTCCTCTCTTACAACTTTCAATATCCTCACAGTTTGCACAGGCTTTTGAATACTGTAAATAGTCGGATCATATGCTGTAGAATCCTAATCAGATGTGTTGTTCTAGCAGTAAAGATGCCGTGTCTATGGATGTGGTGGCCACTTGGACTTCAGAATGAGCAGCTAAAAGCTGTTTCATAGAAAATGTGCCCGTGAATTAACATTAATACCAAAAACAGTACACACTTAAACCTCAGGATCTTTCAGAACATACCCATTTTTCCGTAGCTCTCCATGATCTTCCCCAATCTTTTTAAGATTCCCTTAGGCCTTTGGTTATGGGATGTGATTCAGTAATGCACTCACTAGTCTGGGTCTATCTTAATTAATATAGCGTTTATTTGAGACATTTTTCATAATAAAGGTAAAGGTATTATCTATAAAACCTCAATTATCAAAATCTTTATACGTTCATCTTACTTTACAAGCTGTGAATGAACACGTTATTTTGTTAATCATAACAACTATATGCTGTTCCTTCTTTATACTAATATCCTTGCTACACAGATGAAAAACTGAGATTGAAATGTGTTATATAATGTTCCAGTAGCAGACAGCAGCAAATGTGGTAGAACTAGGAGTTTTTACCCTAATAATAATTATATAGTTAATAAAAAAATATTGTATTGAGTATTTATGAGGAATCAGAAAGTGTTTTAAGTTCTCAATAGGTAGGTTATATTTAGGTCAGCCATGTAATGTATCTTCTAAACTTGCATATGTTGATCTAGGACAAATGCCGGCCAGGTGGGATAAAGGGAAATGGTTGTAAACCAGGGTGTAGGACACCATGATTCCATCTTGTAAATACATTTACAGATAAATGCAATTGCTCTTTCCATTTTAAACTTGGGAAAATGATACTTAAAACTTATTCTTCACCAAGCATAGCTAGCCAGCAGGAGTGCCACATATCTAACCTCAGGGTCAAAAATCTTAAGCATTGCACTGACTTGCTGACTCAGAGTTATCTATCAATCACGTAAAGTTCCCTTTTCTTGCTCCAGACACAAGCACTCAGTGCCCTCATGGCTCACAAAGCCAGTCCTCATTTTCCACCCTCCACCCATTTAATCAGTGATTTGAGATGCTATTTCTACTAAATTACAAATACTACCCATATTTATTGCATCTTCAGCTAACTAGTAACATGTCTAATGTCATTAATTAACACAAAAATATCAGTGAATTGAATTGTGTTGCCCTAAAGACAACTATTTGGTATTTTAAATGAATGGTCCAGGGTGGAATTTCAGGACAGTACAATTATCTAGGTCACACAAAGAGAATATTATCAGTCATATTAGTTCATGAGAACATAGCCAGATAATAAGTCATAATGATCTGACGTGCTTTTTTTTTCCCAAATATACTTTATTAGTTTGAAAATTAAGTATTTATTAGTTCTGATCATAAGAGTAATACATGCTTGTATTGGAATATTCTGTATATGCTACCACAAGGAAAATAATTAGTCTAAATCCTTTCCTGACCCAGAAAAGCCCAGGGAAAGAATTGTAGAGAAAAAAAAGAGAATTAAGGAAAGTATGAATGAATTAATAACAAAGAGAAGGATAGAATGAAAAAAATAAGAAATGGATATAATGTCTTAGAATCATGAGTGAATAATTTCTCTCTCTGTGCGTCTTTCACCATCACTACCTCCCCTCAAGCTCTCCTTAGCAAGCTATTTGCTTTCTGGCTAGTTGGAGAACAAGATTTATGCTATGAAAAGATACTTATCACCACATATTATTACTTCCCAGTCACAGATTTTGCACATAATTACCGTGTCACTCTATCTTGGAATGGAAAATGTTCAATTTCCGTGTATCTGAAGTCTTTTATAACCAGGAGAGAAGAGAAAGTATATAGAGCCAATTTTCACAAGTTGAAACTACATTTTGTTTTGTTTTCTTAGCAATGAGAAACTTTCTTCCCATTTTATGACCTCAAAGACAGTCATTTGATTTCATACGTTTGATGTTGATGGGGAAATAAAAATATGGAAGCCTTTTTATGGCCCAATTTTAAGTATCTCTAGGGCTTCCCACTTCCCCTGCGTTCTCTGGAAGGCTCTCATTACTATTAACCTCTTTCTTTGCCCCATCTGATCCGATAATCTGTGCAGGGAGAGCAAATTTTGACTTGCCTAGTATGATCCATGCTATCATTTATGATGAGCAAAGAATGAGGGAGGAAAATCAAGAACCAAGAAAGACAGAACCCAGAAAATGTGTATCCTTTGAGAGACAGAAGATAAAAATTTGAAGGAACCATTTATACAAGTGTTATGAATGATTCAAAAATGCAAGATGGAATGTGGATTTTGTCATATTCTGGATTATTCAAAAAAATAGCAAAATTAAATGGAAAGGACAAAACACCCAATGGCATCAATGAGTTTATTAGCAAGGAAGAGCAAAATGCCGAAAGTACATACACCAGTATGAATTGGTATACATGATGTCAAACAAAGCTCTTGATAAAAGTAACAAAGTACGTGAGCACAGACAGGTTTTAAGGAAGAGGGACCAATGGTCAGTTAACTCTGATCTCTGTAGAGCATGTGTGGTCCCTCTCCTGTCTCCTTTTCTCATTCTCCTCCAACTCTTGACATCTGTCCAGAGTGCTCTTTGGAGCATGCCATCCATCACAAACAAAATATTCTATTTCCTCAATCTCTTATTTCTTACTTTTTTCACCTTCTTGCTCTAATCAGCATCAGTATCTTCTCTTAGACTATTTCTTCCCCCAAATTTCTTGTTGAGTCATGGCTGATTTTACTCCCAGTTTGTGCTACGAGCTCTGGAGGTGAGAAGAGGATTTCCTTCTCTTTGTCATTTGTAAACCATTCTTCTTCTGTTCTCCCTAAATCCTCTCAAAACATACACAGACCATGTTAGACTCTCTCCACGACTACTCCCGTCATAATTCTTGCATTATTGATAAAGATACAGATGATCATTTTAAATATCTAGTGTCACTTTCTTCTCTCTCTCTCTCTCTCTCTCTCTCTCTCTCTCTCTCTGACATACACTGCAAACCTACACACCTACACACACCTACGCAGTACTGTGTACTTTAAGTACTTCAGCCCCTCACACTCATGGTCATAGTCAAGTGTTTTCATTATCATCATTAATATTTACAGTTAATAAAGAGTCCATAAACTCAGTTTCTAGTGTCTCAATTGTTCATTACAATCTCTTCTGTTCCCACCCTGACTGGAAATCATTTTATTCATTTATTTTAATATATTTTCATATTTAACCTCTCCCATCTATCACTTTACTTACTTTCTTACCCACCTTAAGTTTTATGATCGATTGTTAATGTCACCCCCTTGCATACAGCTCTAAGGTCTTTCCCTGACCCTGGTTACGTCCAGCCCTCTGCTTATTCCATGGTGACAATCACAGCAGTGCAGTGTGGCTGGAGGAAGCATTAGCTGTGCTGACCGGTCTGCCACGACCACAAACTCCAAGTCCCGCGTGCTGCCCTGGCTGTCCCACAGGACCCTCTCATCCATTCCGTCTGCTGCTAACCTAGAAAACCCATCTCCTATGTTATGCTATTTCCTCAAAACTCCAACAACTTCCCCTCCTTCTTTCTCTCAGCTGATATTCTGATTCATTTTTGACTGACAAAAGTAGATGCGATTAGAAGAGAATATTCTCCCATCACTTCTACCACTGTACCCACACCTGTGCGCCCGCACTGTGCTTTAACTTGTGTTGCTACGGGTGAAGGTCCACCCCTTTGCTCACACACTCATTTCCCCTCACTTCTGCAATTTCAGGGACATTGTTCAAACAAGCCCTCTCTTCCCTTGTCCCTTCCCTTGGAACCAAGGCTATTAAACCCTGCTTTAGAGCATCAGGAGACTTAATTTGGGGGATTGATAAGATGTTTTTTGTTGTTAGTCTTGTCCTCAAGAGTTTACACAACCTTCTTCTCTAGCCATGAGGCTGGCACTTTAGATGTTAGTTAAGTTGGTTGTTGAAATGGCTTTGCCTGAAAGATATTGGTACCTAAGGAAAAATCAACAGAGAGACAGAGAGACAGAGAGCTAGAGACAGAGACAGAGACAGAAAGACAGAGAAAGAGGAGTTTGGCATTCTTTGGAAACTGAACTAAGATATTTATTAATTCTGGTAATTAAGTTAAGGTTTCTTATGAAAGTGTCCACCAAAAGTTAGGAAATAAGAAAAGTCATCTTGTCTATGTAAACCTCATGTGCAGAATTGAAGCCACGTCAACAATTATGTCGTTGAGTTCCCGAGGGCAGCCCAAAGTAGGGCAGTCCGATTCCCAGGGCACTCCACACAACTCCAAGTTCAGTGGCTAGTGTGCAAAATTCAATTTGCATTTACTGGTTATGATCTGCAAGAAACCCTATAACTTCCTGAGCAAAAATATGCACAACACATCAAAGTGTCTGACATACAATATGTTTTCAAGAAAAGGTTACAGATCAATCTGAACTTTCAAGCAAGATGAAAGACTCTAACATCTAAAGAAAGATGACAAGATGTGTGTTTTCATGACAAAATATAATTTAAAACCTCTTCAGATCCTCCCCCACAAGATGCCAGAAATCATTTCTTTTTTTCACCAAAAGCAAATTATTGGAGTCATAATTCACATCCAAAAAAATGGAACAGAAAGTCAAAAGGGCTATAACCTTCTACTTTCAAGTGTTCTGTGTGTGTTTCTAGCCTGCTTTTGCTACACTCATGGGCTACACTGTGTGCATATTTATACTCTTAGTAATTAAACCTTATATTTTGGGAAAGAATGCCCAGTGGAAAAGTTTAAGAATTATAAAAAGTATTCATTATCACATAGAGGTGAGTGAATTGATGCTTAAGGTTCTTATGTCTAAATTTAGCTGAAGGAATGCAAAAATATACACAGAAAAGGAGAATCAAAGAAGAAACAGATTGGTTGCACTGAATAAATACATGGAAATATTTCTTATAACCGACAGTGTCACTCTATGTGGCGGCAGGAGCTCCTATTAAAATGTCAAGTATTACTTTTAGTTTTGACCATATGTGGCATATTGTCAAAACAAAAATATTTTATGGTTTTTGATGGAAAAATACTCACAGGCAGAATTCAAGAGTCAATCTCAGAGGCATTTATGTCAATACGAGAGGCACAAGTCGTATCACACTTGAATGGCGTTGTCAATTATAATTAGATGCTTATCCCATTTTCTATTATTTTACTTAAATGAGGAAGGGTCTATTGAGTCTAATGTTTCAGAAATGGAATGTTTTAGAGAAGAGTTGAAAGGCAGTTTTCTTCAGAGCCATTGATGCATATATTCATGAACTTTTTTTTTCAGTTATCTTCTTTTCTTCTTTCTCTTTAATTGTTTTTTTTTTTTATTACCAGGGAAAAATCCACAAAATGGATTGTGATTTGCAAGGAGACACTACGTATACCAGAGTGGTGTGAACTGTTCTCAGGAACACTGTAGCAATGCTGTAACCTGCTTCTTTCTCTTTGATTTTAATTTTTTTTCTTTTTTGCTTGTTGTTTGTGTTTTGTGGTGAGTTTCTTCATACTGAGTAAAAGATAACTGGATTCTTGATTGAATTAAGTGTGTTGTATTCCTGAGGAAGGCAAACACTGATACACACTATTGTACATGATAGTTCTAATTAACAACCTCAGCCAGGAAAAAGGAAGTAAACTGTGACATAGTATGAATTTCTAAATAATAGAGTTAATTCCAGTACCAACGGAAAATTCTGAGGAGAGCAGCAGTAAAACACCTGCAAAAATGGCTACGTCTGTATAATTAAGGATAGTAAGTATTCAAAGCAAAATATTCACATCAGCTTCAGACTTAAGTCATGTAAGGGAAAGCTATCATATTAAGTCTGCATTATCCAACATTAATATGACTCAAAGGAGCTTTCTAAAATAACCACAGAAGAGACAGAATGTGAGTGAAGAAAAACAGTGGGCAAATCAAGCTATGAAAGTTGCTTCTTTTGTTTCAGTTTTGAGGCCTACTGGAATCTAGAAAGGATTGTGGGTAGTGAATAGACACTGAGCAATTCAACTCATCATCTTCACCTTCATTCGTACTTACTGTCTCGCTCTTTCCCCCCAGTTCACAGGAGAAATGCACTTGGTGATAGTAGTTGTAACTTTCAGTTCTCCTATTTGAAGGTTTGAATGGGCAGTAACTTCAGTGGAGTTATAGTTTGAGCCTCCATTGCTTTAAATGGGAAAAATAAGTACAGAGTGGAAAAAGACAATAGGCTAATTCTTCTCTGAATCCAAATCTCTTCACTTTCTCCACTATGAAGACTGTAAACATCCAGTTTATCATACCTGCAAGCAGCCTAGCTGCATGTTCCAAAAATCAATCAGTACGTTCTTAATTCTGTAGAAGGGAATTTTGATTAGCCCACATCGCTGTTGATTAACAAATTAAAAAAAGAGGGAAACTGATGTGTATCCCCACCCAGCACTGTGAGAAAAGCTTTCATAGACAGTAAGAAGCATTGCATTAATAATGGCTAAAAATGACACCAAAAATCTGTGTGACTTACCTCTCTTCGATGCCACACCCCAAAACTCATAGAAACATATTAATAATAGAATTGTCAAGTGGTAAAAAACAAAAGATGTTTAAGCATAACAATTCCAGAAACACTGCTGTATACGCTCTGTAGACTCACCAACGACACCAGCAACAATCTAGCTAAAGAAGACAGGGAGCACAGGGAAACATAAAAGCTGTCCTCAGGACTTGAAGAGCTGGAAGAAATATGGTGCTACATTTAATTTGACTCTGGAAGACAAAAGCAAATCTATCATGAGGACTAAAAGGAAACTACTCTGGGGGTAAAGGGAGCTGAGGTGGGGTGAGGGTGGTGTTGTAAGTTGAATCAAGATCTCAATTTAGTGTGATTATGACAACTTACCGAGTTGTTTGTACAGTGCTGCCAACATAAGCACGTGGTTGGTGGCAAGTTAGTGAACTTAGTTGTTAGATTTTTGGGGATGATGACAGTTCTGATGCTTATTTCAGAAAAAGAGTTCCAAAATTGCTTTGAAGAGGATATTAGGTGCTGGTGCCAGTGCGTAGCTTCCCAAGGGAGTACTTTGAAGGTGACCATAGTGATACTCAGCAATGAGGCATGTGGGTGGCACTTTTTCTAGAATGAGTTCATGAAATTAATTGTCCAGCCTCATATAGTAATAGTATATTTTCTATCTATCATTCATCTATGGTCTATGTACGTATGTATGTATGTATGTATGTATCTATCATCTATCTATAGAAACTTGCTAATATGTTCATGTAAGTGCTGGAGACTGCTTCTGAAACATCTTAAAGGATTCTTTCTTCGATTGGGTAGAAATTTGAATGAGACTACTTGGAATGTCCTTTCCTATTTCAAAATCCTCTAATTAACTATAGTAACGTAACTTAGTTGTATGACATATAAGTGGATTAGTAGGCTGACCAGATGGATGACTCATTTTAAACAGGACAGAAAACAACGGTCCTCTCCTGTTTCTAACGGTCTATGTGGTCAGCCTACTGACACCTTGAATTCAGCCCAGTGCGACTAGGCTGACCACACGTATCATTCGAAATGGGACAGTACCCTTGTTTTCTGTCCCATTTAAAACAGAACATCTAATTAGCCTAAAGTTACAGGTAGTTTTCAGCATCTTCTGAAGAAAGGAGAGAGCAACAACACTTGTATTCTTGTTTCTTTTTCTGGTAACTCACTGTCCCTGTTTACCTGTTCAAGTATGCATGAGCCTTCTGGGTGATGGCGTTCAATCCAAAATACATTGCTCACTAACATCTCATCTTCTCCCTTTACCTGAAATGTGTCTTTGGAGAGAGAATTGAACCATATTCATTATTAAGGACTCTTGACTGTGTATCATAAGAAAGTTTAGATATCAGCACTTTCGTCTGTCCATTCAATAATCTTTTTGGTAAGCAGGTGTAGACATGATGGCGCATAATTTAGCATTTCTGAAAAAGAGATAATTTGAGATTTTGAGAAGGAAGTTTCACCTGAAATTATTCTAAATAAGATTTCTCATTTTTCCTGCACTTAATCGTCATTCACTGGCTCTTAGATGCCTCTTGTAGACTCTAACATTCTATGATAATCTTCCATGAAGTTTGTCTCCTAGGTAAGGGGTAAAATGAACAAATAACCACTTCTAAAGTATTTTCAGTGTGCTAATAATATTTCCTTGTTGAAGATACATCAGAATTATGGGCAGATGACATTCAATGCAGTAAGCAAGCTGTGGCTACTTAAAGAACAGAGGTCACTAACACTTGTCTCATTTCATTACGTTGTCAACTGCGGGCACGCCCTGAGTACAAGAAATTACTATGACCGGTTTGGCATTTATAGGTTGCACGAAAGATTTGTATTTCTTCTATTCCTGTTTAGAAGTAATTTGAGATTGGCAATGAGTTAGGTAGTCTGAGGACATGCAGAGGAGTGGGTGTTTTGAAATTAGCAGATGACAAAGGAAAGAGAAGCAGCAGTTTTACTCAGGGAGAAGTCTCTACATGGGCTGCCATGACTTCTTGATTTCTCTGAGGTTTCTGAGATGGATTTTGTTCATTTTTGAATTCAGCGGAAGGCAGGAATAACAGAACGTTAGTTCATCCTCACAGAGGAAAATTAGTGGTGGCAGATACTTTCTCTCCTGTTACATCTAAAAGAGTAAAAGAAAGTGGCATCACTGAGGTATGAGGGGACAGGAAAGATTGTCTTTCTTTGTCATCTGACGATTCGACTGACCTCAACCTACTTTGCTGTGACTCACAGAGGCTGTTTTAATTAAAAAAGAATCTCCAAGGATGAGATGGTAATGGTCTGCAACACTTGGTTCTGGCCTCATACAGTTTTGGTTGAAAAAAAAACATAGAGTCTCTCAGTAACAAATAAAGGAAGACAGAGAGGGAAATTGCTTTGAGAGCAACTAAGTTAAATTTAAAAAAAAAAAGAAGGCATCCACTTTCCCTTTGAAATAAAGTAAACAGATTAGTTTTAGGACCAGATGGAAGAAGTGCAAGATCACCCTTTGCTAAACTTATCTGGACATTATGGAGAAGTACATGGGTAATGCTAACCACGTATAAATTCATCTCATCTCTGATTTGAAGGTTTAAATAGGAGTTTAGGATAGTAGCACTCCAAGCTGTTTAGTAATTCTGTACTTCCGAAATGTAGGGCGTTAGGCCTTGTGCCTTCAAAATTCTCTTTTGTTCATTCCCCACATTTTTCTAAGAATAAAGCCCTCAACAACTGCTGTTGATCAACTCTTTGTTCCTCAAGGACACAGAAGAGAGAAGATTGTAATGCTTTAGAGGACAAGTTTCTTCTATACTTAACCGCTTCCTGAGGTGTGAACAGCAGGTGTGGAATTAGGGAAACTCTGTAGTTTGCAAGCCAGTGCTGCAGAAGAGAGTTTCTTTTGCTGAAGCCAATTTGAGTATCTAAACATCCATGGCATTTGTTTTTCCCCCTCTCTACTATTCCTGTTTCATCTTCTTTCCTACTTGTTGGATTGTTGTGGGCTCAATGAAAGGAGATTAGGGAGTGAATGAATACACCACAGCTTCAAACTTGGGAGATGCAACGTCGTTTCTGAGTGGCTTTTTGTGCCCAGTCCCCAAAAGGCTACCTTGACTTTGAGGATTACTGATAGGTAGATACTGATTTACTAAAGGTAATCCACATTCTCATAAACCTTCAGATAGCTTTTGATGGAACTAAGATATCTGACTTTAGAGGCAAGCCACTCCTTTTCAGTCAAAATCCTACTATCTATTATATTTGATAAGATTTATTACATGCTCATTAGCAGACATGTTCCATCAGGGCTGGGGCATTTGCCTGATTTTGCTATTCACTAATGTATCCAAGTGCCTATAACAATTTGAATAAGTGAGTGAATGAAAGTTTTACACAACATTCTGAGCAATTTTTGCAGTCAAGGTGTGATATATGTATTCATAATTATATGTTTTAAATAATATATGTCATAATATTACTAAAAGAAATGACAGTGTAAAATGAGTAAAGCATATTCAATATCTTCTCATTAACTTTTTACAATATGAAAATGGGGATATTTGCATTAATATCATCATTAGAAGCTTCACCATGGTGGTAGATGTAGAAATCTTTTTTTTTCCTTAAGTATTCCAGGGAAAGACATTTAGAAGCCCTGACATTAATTTTGACTCTGGCAATGAGAGTGTTTGTCAAAGCTTGATCCTCATGTGACAGCTTTAAAATGGTCTTTAAATGGTAAATATAATAATAATTAAATTTTTGGTGCATTTAAATGATTCCTCACAGACAGTGTTGACTTTTAGATTTAATAAATTATGTATTTATCAGTCTGTTTCTCTGTGAATCAAGGCCATCCACAGTTGCTTTTGTGAAGAGCGTAGTGACATCTAGTGGTTCAGGGCGCATGGAAATTTTAGGATCAATTGTACAAACCTGACAGTTTTGTTAAGAAAAGCTAAGAAGAGTTTTCATGATAAGGAGGAAAATAGACAGGTTATGACATTATGACACATGTTGGGTGAAATGAAGGCCCCAACACATTTGTATTTGTGGGCAAGAAAATATATTTTAAATTGTCAAATTGGACAAAAAAATGTTAAAATAAAGACTAGGCTTACAACCAAACCATCTATGGTTTTGATAAGGAATATTTTAAATTCCCATAATCCTCTAAGTAACTGCGATAAAGCATTTCAGCATCAGCAATAGAAAGAGAAAAGAGAGTGTGGAGGGAGTTCCCCGGTGGTGTAGTGGCTTAGGGCTTAGGGCTTCGGTGCTGGCGCTGTCAGCGCTGCGACCTGGGTTCGATTCCTGGCCAGGGAGCTACCACATATCACCCCTCCCCCCCCCCCCCCCGAAAATTAAAAAAAAAAAAAAGAGAGAGAGAGTGTGGAAAAATAGCTCAGGTGTGTACAACATTACTATCTGGGAAATGAAGCCAACCTCCAAATAGTTCATCCCTACGTTTGGAAATAAAGGAGCTTTGAGCAGGTGAAAGCACCTTTCTTTTTGATTTGTAAATATTTGGGTTTACTTTTCCAATAGAAAGAAAAACCTTGCAACGAAAAAGTTTTTAATGAAGTTAGTGCAATTATGACTCCATCCGTTGTAATTATTATGTTGTTTAGTGTTATTTTATTGAGCTTTGAAATTAAAAAACAGACAGGTAACAATTGCATTGTTGGTAGTAAATAAGTTGAAAATTATATTTTTTGAACATCTAACTTAGATGTATCTTTGTCAATATGACTTTGTAAAACAGAATTATATAAGATATGATAGAGATACTGATGATGATGCAATAGGAATTGAATGTATAAAAAAAACTGTAATTTGGATGATCATGTAATTCCCATCAGAATTGAAATAAATGACAATATGAATATGTAATTGATGCCAAAACTTTTAAAAAATACTTTGTTAAGAAAAATAAATTTTTAGACACAAGGTATGCTTTAGACTAGAATAACCTATTACAATATATAATAGGGATTATATTACTAGAAATTGGAGTTACTTTTATCCCATGCACATTTAAATAACATGGGAAACTGAAAGTTTTTCAGTGTGTGATGTAATAGTGACCTACCAGTTTTCTAAAAAGTAATTTTATAAGAGTATTATAAAAGAAAATGAAACATTTGTAAACCTCCTTTAAATAACATTATATATCAGCATATTTATTTTCATACTATATATGAAAATGCATCTTAAAGATATTAAAGAAATATTTTCAATGAAAAAGGCAGATTCATGACTTCTACGCAGAGTTAAAATGAACAAATCTTAAAGAGTTTCTTTATTTCATTTTTAAAGAAGACACCAGGAAGATGTTGCAACTGGTATAAAGGAGAAATCAAAGAAGCATGCATTTATATGCAGCCAACTAATGTTGAAATGAATTTGAAAATCTGGTCTATCCACAGGGTAGTAATAATCAATTGCATTCTAGCAGCCATAAGTGATTTGTGTTTCTATGGGTAAGAAATATTTGCATTGCTGTACGTTTTCTTTAAATTAAGTTCTGATTCGACAGAGTTGTCTAAAACAGCCTCGCCAAAGACAAATCACACATTCCATGAGATCAGATGACCCTAAAGGCTCTAACATGTCTTTGAAAGGCCAATCAGTAATTCCTTTGGCCTGTTGTACAGTGTAATTTTTTTCCTGACAGAGTAGACTTAGTAGGTTCATCACATACTAAATTAGGTGATTTGGCCATTCAGCTACACAGCGAGCGTATTCTGGATTATATAACAGAGGAAGAAAGAGTAGCCTTCTTTGACAATATTAACCTGCAATAAAAACAATGAGTAGAGTGAGAAACTTACCTAAATATGAACCATTATTTCTATTCTGAAAATGCAGTGACTTTCCATTTTTATATTTACCCAACCATTTGCTTTCATTTTTCCTTCCTCTAATAAATTGAAAACACTTTAGAGGCAAGTTTATAAAGTGATAATAAAGGAATACTGACTAGTTTTCTATTAAATACTAGTTTTCTATTTCAATGTCCAATTTTGTTTTGAAAATCTAAAGATATTATTAAGACTTTGTCTTTAAGGAAAAATAACTTCAAGAGATACAAATGAGTTTTTCATGTATAAATTACTGTTTATGGGAGGAAAAAAATTAAAATCTAAATAATTTTTCTTTTATTCCCTAGTGATTCAGAAAAACTAAGTATCTCAACAATACTATTTTTAATTGTTTCATCTTTCTAGTCACATCAGAATGAGCCTTAAGATTCTTTCCAAAAGTCTGAGATAATTTTCAAATAAATTAGAAACTTAATATTAGGACCAAACTTAGATATTATATTCTGCATGACAAAGACACTCAAACTTTAGCAGATTATTATTCCTATTTGATGACTATGGAAATATCTGTTAATTAGGAAGAAATGGAAATATGAAGACTATATAGAATATTTAAAATTGTATGAAAATAAAAATAAATGTATACATTAAATAATTACAGTCATCAAAACTTGGTTTTGCAGCTAAACACTCATCACATTTCTCTGAATTTTTAAGAATGTCAGAGGAATGAATATGTAGTTCTTCTGGGAAAAACAATTCAAGAAGTACACATAGTATGTGAAGCTAAACAAGATTCTATTCAGGGGCATAATTCACTATTTTTGCTTCAGTAACTTTAAAAATGTTGTGCAGAATCCAACTATTCATTCATCATCTTACTTTTGTTAGGCTATTTTTAAAATCAATTTAAAATTTTAACATTAATCATATTTATACATAAAGTATTTCACACATATTAATTAGGAGATGGCTGACAGTTTCTATACTTGGAAAATGTAGTTTCTTACCATCTGATAATCCAGGTCTTTTGTGTGTGTGTCAGAAAGGAAATAAGTTGTATGTTTTACATAATAATTCTCAATATACACAGTCATTTTTCCTCCTAGTTAGAGTCTCCTAAGATGACCTACACCTTCAATTTGTCTTTATAAAAAAGCCACAGAGAAGTGGGTTTCTGACATGAGAAAACTAAGATGGAATCACTAATACTTTCGCTTTTCCCTTTAATGGAGTATTTATCATGCATCTTTTAGATGCAAAATAGTGTAAGAGAATAATAATAAAGAATTCATCTAATAAAGTCAAAAGGTACAGCAGTGATAAGTGTTAGGCATAATGGGTGATGTAATTGAGGAGCAGGCAACATTTTACAGTAACACAAAGAAAAGTCAATTGTATCAACCAGGGTTCCCCACAGAGACATACCAATGGCATATGAGTATATGCACCCTATATCTCATAAGTATGTATGCATAAAGTCTATCTATCATCTATTTGTCTATCTATCCATATCTATCTATCATCTCTCTATCTATCTAGTAAGAGAGCATTTTAAATATTTAACTCCCAGGATGTATTTACCCAAATAGATTAGGAGAAGAACAAATATAAAGGAACAGGGCAGGGCCAGACATCCTGGAGAAAAAGCAAGATTCCAGTACTTTCAATTAGAAAGTATGTGCTCTACTCCTTCATAGAGAGTGATGGTCTCCATGGTACCAATGAATATAACCCCAGTTCATATTTGCATATTTTTTTATCTATTCACTAAATTGTTTTAACATCCATGCGCCAGCTGTGTATATTTGTCTCTCTGGTCCCTGAGACAAATACTACCACTATTGCTAATATAACAATATCACAGCAACAGTAGTAATGATGATTATATAAGTGTTCTATCTACAAGGAATTCCGTGTTTCATGTTAGATAAGCCATATACCCACTTAAATATCTTTGTATTCAATATACTTAGCACGGTGTCTTGTAATTAGGGACCTAAGATAAATTTTATGTTAATTAAATGAATTGGACTCAGAAAGATCACAATTATAGAACAAGTTTATTTTTTTCTACTCCACTGTCTTCAAAGAAGCTCCATTAAAGTATTCTTGCATCTGATTAAAATTTGAATATCAAATGTGTCCCATTTGTCATGTGTGTCCCATTTACCCAAGAGACCAGTTGTAAAATGCTGTTATCATTTGATTGTCTTTCCTTTTCTCACAGATCAGGCCTCTTTGGATGCTAGCTTTGGAGATACGGGTAGAATACAAGTTAGTTTTTCCCCTTCTTTCTTACCTTTTCTAAAATCCTTTCTCCCCACCCTACTACATGACATCAGTTTCTGATCCTTCCAAGGTTGGGCCCAGAACAGAAGGTGATAGAAGGAGAAAGGCGAAGATTTACGTGAGCCTGGAACTGTGATCCTGATGATGCTCTCTGGGCGTGGCTAACTCAAGTGCAAACGATGCCCCTCCCCCGGGGGTTCTGTGGATTGTTTGGAGGTACCGCATTGGCGATAATGACAGTTCTTTGGCCCAGGCAATGCTCCATCTGTTAGCAACGGTTTTTACAGTTTCCACTTACAATTTTCACCATGTTTAGATATTCTTTTTTAAATGAAATGTCTTTCAAAACAACTCAAGAATACTTCTATTTTCGAAAATCCGCAGCTGGCTCCTACAATGTAGCGCCTTTACCCCACAGATGGTGGAAGTACAGCTCCCTTTTACTGAAGTGGCAGTAGTTCTTTAGTTTGTCCTTCTCACCCTGGACCCACTTTTGTGGTCCCCTGCAATAAAATTTCTCAGGTGTGTTTCAAGCGATCCTTCTGCGCCCCAAGCTTCCTAGTATACTAGGTGAGCCTTCCCAAACCTTTCCCAGTTCTTCGTTTGTCTGGGGCATCACGGAGAAAGAGAAAAGCTAGGACATGGCATGGGTTGTCTCTCTCACCTCGCTGGGCCCTGAGTCCCATAGGAGCCTGACAAACAGCCCTGGAGTTCAGGGTGTAATGTTTCCCACATGGCCTAAGCATTCTCAGTGGTGGTTCTGTGTAGTCCTTGTTGGCAAAGCTGCTCTACAGACATCGGTTCCACTGACACCCCCAAGAATGCTTTGTCTTCAGATAACCTGGGGTGGCTAATGGTCTATTTCTGGCACGCTGGTTTTAGATCACCCTCTGGCTAACTTTCCTGTCAGATCTTTACAAATATGAAGAGTTTGACACCTTTTATTTTCGGTGTTGGGACTGCAATAAAAACTCTGAGAAAGCAGGAATTCCATTGTAAATCATGTTGTGTGATTGTTGAAGTGACCTGGTTGAATACAGAGCTGATGGGACAGGTTTAAGAGTTATGGAAGTCCCTATGACAAAAAAAAAAAAATAGGCTGCTTAACAATTTTCTAGTCCATTTCATTTCTGTGTATCCTTTTCTTTTCAAACAAAGAACATGCTATATATCTGGTTTTAAATACATTTTCATCTTACCTAATATTTACTAGAATCAAAAAGTATCAAAACTGACCATCTCAAAGTTACACAGCTTGATGCTTAATTTTCTCTTGGAATATCTAGTAGCTGATAAATAAATACATATATATATATATGTGTGTGTGTGTGTGTGTGTGTGTGTGTGTGTGTAGATGGACACACACACATACATATATATACACACACACACACACACACAGATATATATATGTGTGTGTGTGTGTATATATATATATATATATAGTATAAATATATAAACCAGGGTGCCAAAAAACGTATACACATTTTAAGAAATGTTATCTATGTATGACATAAATACTGGTAGTAACCACTTTGAGAAACTCTTGTAATTGCAGAAGTCAAACGTGACTTGTATTCATCTTTTGTTATCAGTATATATTGAGTATTACAATATAAATACAGTTTTTTCTTTCTTAAAATGTGTATACATTTTTTGTACCCTCTGTATATGTTAATTTAGAAACAGTCTCTTTCTCTTGCTGTCTTCCAACTTCTTTGATGAGAGCTATACAGAACATACTCAAACTAATTTCTTTTGTAAGCCTCAGGTTTTTGTTAGGCAATGGATTTTGCAATCAGGATATTTAAAATAGTTTAACTTACATAATATAACCATCATATTCTAAGAAAATGTAAAACAAAAGTTTTAAATTTTTCCAGATGAGAAATAACAACAACAAAAGATTGTTGAGGTTGAATTCAGCTTGAAAATACAATACAACAGAACATGCTGCATATGAGGATTGATACTTGAATAGTTATACAGTACTTTATATAAAATAATATTTCTTCCATTTTTATAGACAATGACTGATTGTGATTAAAAGAACAAAGGTATACTTGTTACCCTAAAGAAATATAAGCATAGTATTTCAAAAACATATAGTTAGAATAAACTATGCCAAAGTTAAAGATTGTGCATCCTTAGTTCATATTTTAAATTATATTTTATTAATTTTCATATGAAACCTCTCCAACAAGAGCATAAATTCTTGATGAGTTCAACTATTTGTTTGTTCTTCTGTGTCTCCTAACATATATATAGCAGCTTTTTAATAACAATTTTAAAATTGTTAACAATAGTATTGTACTCTCATTTCACATAACAGGCTCCTCCTAGCAATCTAATTAAATCTTAGGTGCAAGTCAACTAGTGATCAATAATTACAGAATTTCAATAAGTATTTTAAAATACTTAATGAGTAAGACCTCTAACTTATAACCTGAGGATGATGTGCTTTTATAGGATGTATTGGGATTTGATACCTCTATCTGCTAGAATTCACTTCCTGATTTTAATGAATAGCTCAGGGTTTTACTAAGGATTACTTAGGCTAAGATAAGTAATGAAATGGCCATCAATGAAGAGAAATAGTTACTATGTCTGTCTGGGGCCTTTTTAAAGAGTAAATTTAATAATTGCTTAGGGGAAAGGTAGCAACACATATTCTGGTTTTGTTTTCTATAAATTAACTTAGGAAAATAATTTATTTTAAATACTTCAAGTCTTATTATTAGGTTGTAGCCTGTAACCAGGCAAAAACTTTCAAGAAATATCCCTGGAGAACATTTTGATTCCCGAAACAGGATTTGCTAATTGGATTTGTATTGTTGAATCCTTTAGTTCCTTTAGCTTTTGGGATCTGACTTACTGAGACCTCTGGAAGGGCAAACAGGAAGAACCAATCACCTTGTACTTAGCACAGAAGGTGGAGTGACTTTTGTAGATGCACCTCAGTGGGGGGTTTATGGAATGAAGGTGGGGTGATGGAATGTGTGTTTTGGCCTGCTGAGCATTCTAACATCTTCTTCTTTGGGTTTAACATACAAATACTTTCTGTGTGTATACTCATATATTATATATGATATATATTACATATAATATATATGATATATATATATCTAGATATAGATATAGATATAGATATAGATATATAAAAAATGGGGAACCCAAAAATGAAATTTATTTATTAAGAGTGGTGTATTTATTCTTACATGTTTAAATTTCAACTATGAAGTACTCTCTGTTTGATGCAATACACCTATCGAAACACTTTTGCCACTGCTCAAAACAGTTTTTGAACTCGTCAATTTTGATGCCTAAAAAGTGCTTTTGTGGTTGTTATTTTGTCCAGTCTTTCTCATCAGTAAAATGTTTCCCTTTGAGGACTTTTTTCATCCAGAAAAACAAATGAAGGTCGCTCAGGGCAATCAGGTAATAGGGAGGGCTAGAACATGGGGGTCATACTGTTCTGGGTCAAAAACTGCTGAATACTCAGCGCAGTGTGGGCAGGTATGTTGTCATGCCGTGTGTTGCTCATGTAAATGACCCGTCATGAAATGGGCAAACACTTTGAAAGAATCTTTTAAAAAAACTCACTGAAGCAGAATGCAGCCTCTCCCAACACCACCAGCTGACACACTGATGCATATGGGCTCCTAGAACACTCACCTAGTCGGGAAAGCCTGTACTACAAGGGGCCTGCTCTCCAGAAGATAATTCTGGTTTATTTTGTGTCCTACTCGTGTGTGTGTGTGTGTGTGTGTGTGTGTGTGTGTATTCTTCTGCTTTTCTCTTGGAACTAGCGCTTTCTCTCTCTTTCCACTCCTGCATGGTGGCTGCAGCACCATCAGTTCCAGAGGTAAAACAGTTTTTGCCCATCAGTTCTGAAGTTTGAGGATGGCCCACCGTCCATGCCGAGCTGCTCTGAGCCAGTGAGTTCCAATTCTTAGGGATATGTAGGAACTATCTTGTAAGGAAGGGATATTTTCTTTCTCTTAAAGTAGCTGAAAGACAAAAATGTAAATTTTTAGTCTCTGGACAGTCTGTTTGACCCCAGCCCATTCTTGGCTTTCAGGTTATGGAATTCAGTAAAACACATTTCCCCATTTACAGCACTGGCAGCTGGAAGTGTTTTTGAATAATGCATCTAGGATGCTGGGTCTGCAAGTACGTACACATTTTCCACATGGCGATTCATTTAGGTAAATGGAAGCCTGGCTGTTACATGGGGAATAACTGCTAAGTATACTTCTCCAGGTAGTAAAACAGACGAGAAGTACAGGTTTTTCTAAACTGGAACAATCTGTAATAGTTTGGTATTAAATAACAACTATTTTCTCCCTGTGACCAAAGATTTTTATTTGACCCCATGATATTTAGAATTTCACACCAATCAAATCCTTTTTGAGGCTTCTGAGCCACTTTCTTCGCTCGAGCCTGCTCCTACCTCTTTGGAGTGTACTTTCCCCTCAATAAACTATCTTTTTGTTTCACCACTTTAAAAAAGAAAAGTACTTTTTGAAATGGGTAGGTTAAACATAGAAGTATTTAAGGTAATGATGTCTAGCTTCTAGCCTATGAGGATGGTATCACCAGTGAGTGCCAAAATGGCACAACATCAGAACAAAACCATGCTTTGTGTTTTCCCCATAGAACGAAATTGCCTTTTATTCTGAGATTATACCTAACCATTTTAATTTTTTTTATTTTTTTTTATTTTTTGAGGGGGGGGCTTACAAGTATCTCTAAGAAAATGAGCCTATGATTTGTTGAGGAGTGGTTTTTTTTCATTGTTATTTTGCTTTTTTGACTGCCCTCCATCACCAAAATAAAATATAGAAAATCCCACTACCTGCCCCCAGTTTTTATTAGCATTGTTATTATTATTGTTATAAAGGTAATGAAAGGATATTAATTTAGGAAATCTCAAATTATAGAAACTGGTGTTTTATGGCAACTAAATATGGTCTTCTGTGTTTTAATTACAATGTGTGACAACATCTCTCACTACTGAAAAGTAAAAAACTGTGAACTAAACATGAAGTTTACAAAACTGACGTGCCCTGTGTTCATAGAGATGATTCAGGTTTACCTGTATGGTTGTCAGTATTGCCTGCTGTGAGGAGTAGCTTGGGATAGCCAGCCCTGAACCTGGTGCATAACCTATGGGGCATTAAATAAATAGGTTAAATACAAGCAAAGTGTGTGATATGATCACAGAGATGTGGATCCATGCTTCACTGTTGTAATCATCCCAGATTTAATAGACAGACACGGGAATGAAAGATATTGGGGTCATGGTGTAATGGCTCCTTTAGATTCCTAGATAGTGGTAATATTCAGACAGGTGCAGTCTAAATTATTGAACAATGGAAGAAGAGGTTGTTTTTTTCTTTTAATTGTTTTTATTTGGTCTGTTTGTCAGAAGGAGAGAATACAGAAAGCAATAACAGGCACAAACAAAGGAAGAAAGATAATTCTCCAACACTGGGAGGCTGAACGCTATTAATCAGGAAAGTCTTAGTTAAACAAAAAGGCATCCTTTTTGAACACTTCATTTACCCTTTGCTCCTAAATTAGAGAAGGCCTCACAGTTACATGAAGCGAGCAAACAACAAACCTACACCCACAATCTGACTTCGAACATGTTAGAGAACAATGATAGCCTTTCCTGGGATTTGTTGGCGGTAAAGGAAGAATGGAAGAACACTGTGAGAAAGATTAGCACCCCTTCCTGTACCCGTGCCCTCTGTTATGGGTCTTTGTTCTACTGCAGGCAGAGGATGCATCTCTGCTCTTTGACTGTGCCTCAGCGATGTGATTTGCTTTGCTCAGTGGCGTGTTAAGACCCACATGATGAGACCTTAGCCCATCCCACAGGGGGCCGCCAAGCAGAACTGGACCCACAGTTTTACACACCATCTATCAGAACAGCCCAGCTTCGATGGGCAGAGCCATGAGCCTAAGACTAATTGCTTACTGTGGTTCCCAAAAAGTTCTCGCCCAAGTTGTTATAAAACATTATTGTGATAATAACTGTTACAATTATTAACACATAACTTTATAAGTATTCTCTTTTAACACTGTCTCTCCAAATTCCCAAATTCTCTGGTAGCTGCACTTAGCAGCTTCCTGTTTCCCTATTGCCCCATTCTGTGATTCCACTAATCTGTGCAACTGCCTCTTAATTAAGGAAAATAAGCAAAAATTCTTTTCACTTCGAAGATATATTACTACCTTCCATCAACACAAACCCCATCTAGTGCCACCTTTAGAGAAACACAAAGAAATCATCCATTTTCTCCATAAATCAAGAGCAGGGACATGAAATACGTTTTCACTTAACTGGGCCAGTTACGATGCATGGGTCACTCTTCACGGCTTACGATGTGGATAAACTCACTTGGTCCTCCTAAAACCCTTGTTGCTAAGTCTACTTGTAACCGAGAAAACCAGGGCTTTCTGAGGTGTTATTATGCTAGGTACTCAAACTATTTGGGTAGAGTATGTCTGGGCAGATAATCTTCCATTTTCTTAAAGGAGACAGATACTGGAATCTGCTACTGAAAATGAAATTTTAAGCTAGGAAGAACAGCAGAAATTGTATCTGGAATCCCATTTCTACCAGTGTCCTGACCTGGAAGCCTTGAGTAGTCTAAGATGTTGCTGAGGAAGCGTGCAAGTGGCTGTTCTTTGATCCCCACTTGGGTTAGAGCTGGGGTAGGCACTCGCAGATATAGGGTACCATGTTTTGCTGTGTATAATACTCTCCCGTGTATAATGCACACCCAAGTCAGGGAGGTAAATCTTTTGTTTTAATTTTTTAATTCAAATTTTTACTTGTTTGTATTCAGGTAGTTGTTTTTTCGTATTAGAAAGGAATTTTAACATTTGTTTTTCTCACATACAATAAATTTTATGTAACAAATAATTACAAAACACAAGAACAGATACAAGGTACAAGAAATTTTATGTATAAAATTTTTAATATAAAAAAACAATGATCTTATGCCAGGGTATTATTTTGCATACAGATACCATTATTGATTTCTAGAGTTACACTTTTAACTCATAAGCATAAATAAAAGAATTAAAAACATTTATATAGATATGGAATAAGTACCACCCATGTATAATGTGCATCCTTATTTTTCCCTTCAAAAATTTGGGCAAAAATAATGCTCATTATACACAGCAAAATACAGTAATGATATTTTACTTCCAACTTGAAATTGGTCGCCTCAATCGGAGGCTTTTCTGAAGCTATTTCCATCAGGCTTCCATTGCAAGGTTCGGATTATCACACTGCCCACCTGCGGTCCGCTCCCTTTGCGAGCATAGAAGCAAATTATATTCCATGTGCTTGCTTAGCAGTTTCATATACGGTCTCTACTTGAATCTCACCCAGGGCTCTCAAGATTAGTGTGAAAATCATGACCTGGTTCTCTTTCTTATCTGGGTCACTGGCTTTGTGCTCCCATATCTTTCTCCCCCCAACCCCCTCCACACCACACAAACACAAAAGGTCTTTGGCAGAAAGGTTTTCTGTTTAACTCTTCCCTATATATGCTTTTATAATTCGACTCCTCATTCCTGTTATCCTATCTTCTAACTGGCCACACTGCAGGTTTTCTAGGGCCTGGTGAGACGCTGTTGGGGTTTATGTGCTCTGTCTCCTCAATAAATAGCAGTATTGAATTTAGGTTAGATTTCTGGGAAACTGAGGCTGTCATTTGTAAAACAGCCAGTTTATCACCCCCACTGCTGGTTTTTACAGGGTCTGAGCTCTGTTTGGACAAAATCCTCGCTTCTTATTTCGTATTTGTGTACAATGACAGGGCATCTGGACAGAGCAGGGGCTGATGGTAGCTAAATGTGATTGTGACTAAGGAGCGAAAGACAACGCTGGGCACACCTGCAGACTCGGAGTCAGGCCCCAAAGTTCTTATCAAGTTGCTTAAAATCTGTGATTTAACAAACACAATAAAAATGAATGTCATCCTTTGGGAGCTGGAAAAGAATACGACCTGAAGTGTTATTTTTCTATAAAGCATGAAAGACAACTGAGTCAGAAAAATGACTCTTCTGAGATGAGGTTTCAGCACCTCTTAACACGTTTTCCCTCCCTGGAGAGTAAGGTGACAAGAAGAACTTCAGGGTTGTCTAGTTCCCTCATTTCAGTATCTATTTATTATTCTGTGGCTAATAAGGTGTTGCTATCTTCTAAAGTGTGTGTCAAAACCTCATTATGTTGGGCACAAAGCATTACAAACTTCACCTTGTGCTAAATATGTAAAGATGAAAGTCTCCTCAATGAATAAATATGTCAAGAACACAGAAAGGAACCACAGAGCTCATGAAAACCCTACTCGGTCTGCTCCATGTAATTATACTCACGTCTGATAAATATTCTACTGCAAGAAATTAATCTTTGAACACTGATTTTATTTTTCTAAACTACCCAAAATACTAGTCTTTCAAAAGGATTTAAACATGACTTAAAGATGAGAAGGTAAAACGACTTTAGAAACATAAATGTATACATAGAGTGACATCGCAGATTTTATTTAAACTTACATTTCCATCTAGTGTCTTACTTTCTCCTTTGAATTTGCTTTTCTCTTCCAAAATGTAATGATGAGAATCTAATATTTACCAGGCAGTGAATTTAGAAACAAACATATGAAAATGCTCTCATATGTCTTAGCTTATATAAAGAAAACTGATTAAAAAAAAACCCCGATAAACAAATACATGCATAATAGATCAGGTGGTTAAAATGTGCTATAAAGACCAAGTAGGGAAAGGGGAGAGGAATCAAAGAGTGACTGACTGACTTGGGGGTATTTTATTTTAAAAATTTTCCATCTTTATTGAGATATTAATATAATTGACATGTGATATTGTACAAACTTAAGGTATACAATGTAATGATCTGATATATGTATAATATTACCACAATAAAGTTAGTGAAGACATCCATTACCTCACATAGTTACCCCATTTTTGTGGTGAGAATATTTAAGATTACTCTTTCAGCAACTTTCAAATATATAGTACAATATTGTTCATGTAGTCAGCATATATTAGATCCCATAATGATTTATCTTATGACTAGCAGGTTTCACCCTTTGATCCATGTCTCCCTATTTCCCTCAGCCCCACCCCTGGACACCACTGTTGGATTCTCTTTATGTTCATAACTCATTTAGAGTCCCTATGTAAGTGCATTCCCACAGTTTTGGTCTTTCTGTCTCTGACTTACTTCAGTTAACATAATGTCTAGCAGGTTCATCCATGTGGTTACAAATGGCAGGGTTTCCTTCTTTTTATGGCTGAAGAATATTTTATTGTACATATACATTACATAAATATCCTTATATACATAACATATATAGTACTCATCTATCTATAGATCACATTTTTTTCATCCATTCATGTATGGGCTATCACCGGGGCATTTTTATGTCTCGGCCATGGTAATTATGCAATAATCATAGGGGTGCAGATTTCTCTTTGAGAGAGTGTTTTCATTTCCTTTGGATGTGTACCCTGAAGTGGGATTGCTGATCACACCACTGGGCTATTTTTAAATTTTTGAGGCACCTTCCTAGTGTTTTCCTTAATGGCTGCAGCGCTTTACTGGAGTGGGGTCAGTCAGAATGGAGGTGACCAAGGAGGGGCCAGGGTGGTGGTCAGAGCCTCGCCATGGCAGAAGTTCTAAGACCTGCAGTGACGAAGCTGTCAGGCAGATTTGGTTTCACTAGTCACTTTCTCATCTACCACTAAGGGGAAGGCAGACTCAAGTCAGTCGTTTTGTCTGTTACATTCACTGCTCTATTTGCATGCCCTGGGAGACAGCCTGGTTGGCTCCCCATAAAGAATTGGGGAAGTTCCTCATAGACAAAGGGTGTGATCACAATGCATATGTAATTATTCTCTTTAAAATTTTCTTGGTATGTACCTTGTTCTATCATTTTTATGTGTTTAGTTCTAGTTTTAAGGGCCTACACTTTGAGTGAAATATTTCTAAAAGACGACAAGGCAAAAAAATCCCCTGCAAAGTTGTCTGGCACGTCCACCTTTACCTCACCCCTTTCCCATACTCACCAGTAACCACGTAAAACTATTTTGATGTTTTTCATCTATCTAACTTCTGTCCGTACAGACAGAAGTTTAATGGTGTTCAAAGTGCACATTAAATGGCTATGCGAATGTATACTTCCTTGATTTCTCTCCCCTTAATAAATTTGTGAACCGTATGGTTATTTCGGGGGGCTTCTTATCCATTTACTTATTAATAATGCATTGTCAATGTCACCTCTCAGTAGTGTAAATCACGTCTCAGTATGTTAGCTGTGTCTAACATACTCTTGTTATCCTCTTGAAGGAATCTTCCTCCGTCTTTTCTTACCTACTCCCCTGTCTGGTTTCATTGCTCTCTGGAATTAAATAGTCATCCTGTGTTCATTCCTTCCACCTGTCCCTTTCTCCTAGCACCTCTGATCTTCCGCTTTAGTTTGCTTCCTTCTCTAGGTGGACCACAACCCACTCCCCCAGTTGCTTCCTGTGACTAGATGCATTGTAGGTCAAAATTTTGAAACTGTGTCATACAGTAGAAAAGAGGCCAAACACCCCTAGAGTCATGTGATGAGAATGTAAAATGACGTTTATTGTCAGAATTCAGGGCAGCAAAGCAGCAATGCCGTAATCATCCAACAGACAGTGGGCAGAAGTTGGACTAAGGTGTTTACTTCCCTTACTCCTCTGTAGAGGTGGATCCCTGATGATGTGAAAATTCCCAATCTTTTTTTTTTTTAAATTCCCAATCTTGAGTCTTGTGTGTTTTTAATCTGGAAATTGATGTCTTTACTTTTAGGAAGTAAGTTGGACATGTTGTTGCTTTTCCTGGGTCCCACTTTCTGTTCCGGAAATCCCATTACTCAGATACTTGGCTTCTGGTTTCGGATGCTTTCCATCTATTTACCTTTTTGCTCTGCTTTGTTGGAGATTTCCTCAACTCTATCTTTTGATTTTTGTTATTTATTTGGATTTCTATTTGTTGTTTCTCTTAGTTGGTTTGGTCCTGGGACTGTACATTGAGTGCACAGGATCTGGCAAAGAGCAGTTTAGTAAGCCTTGACATTTGCTTATTACTTGCAAGTCATAATCAGAAGGAGGAAGACCTCTAGGACAGACCTTTGAGGGGCAACAATGTGGAAACATAATTAAATAATATTGTTAACCTATTCCTGCCTTTATCTGTTCATTTATTTATTCAACAGATATTTCTTGAGAGGTCACTAAGTAGAAGGTATTATTCTAAGTTCTATCCATACAGTGGTTAATAGAACAGCAACAAAATCCCTTTCATCATAGGCGGGTGCTTGATATATGTTCAAGTCACAGTGACAATAGTGCAAGTAATAGGCAGATAAGAGTTAAAAGTGTTAAGGAAATAATTCACCCTCACCATGAATGTAAATGACTGAACAGCTGTGATATTATTTGCCCAACAGGAGGTGCAAACAGACCTCATTAAGGGAAAATATGTGTTTTGTGGGGAGCTCAGATTTGGTGGAGAATCACACCTGCAGGTGGTTTGTGGAAGTGAGGCTAGATAGAGACTTGGTAGAAAGAGCATCCAGAGAGATATGGCGGTCACTCGGTGAGCGAGTAGGAAGTTTGTTCTGTGGGTACAAAACGAGGTGACAGTAAAGCAGTAGGTTCAGGGATATAAATCGAAGGGAAGTGAGAGTTCACTTTTAAATTCAGTTGGTAAAGCATGTCATAGAACTGGAACAGTTCCAACGGTTCCAATAGTTTTTGACAGAAAAACAAAACAAAACAGAAAAAACCCCCAGATATTTGAAACTTCTGAATCTGAGGCTATTTAACTGGATATAGGATGGTTGAAGGTTTCCATGGGCTCATACCGTGTGTGACATGAATCCATCATGTCATATCAGTTAAAATAAGCCCAAATTGGACATCATTATAAAAGGTGCACTTTCCCCTGTTTTGGCCACTTTTAGAATTAAAAGCTTAATTCTACAAATTAATAAAATTCCTAAGTCACAGATATCTTATATATTCTAAAAAACATTTTTTTTTAACATTGAATATTAGAAAACCCAAACATAGCCTTGAAAATGACTCAACCTACATTTTATAATGAAAATCTGCAACGTGTGCTGTGACATGTACCAGTTCACTAAAGATTTGGAGAAAACCTTGAAGAATCGTGAACAATCTTTTCTATGACTGAGTCTAGTTTAACCTTTTTAATTAATGTAAATTATTCCACAATATTTATGGAGCAATTTTTCCATGTCAGAGACCTTGAATGACAGAAACAATAGTGACAAAGACTAACACGGATGGATCCTTTTGTTTGCATTGTGACTGCTCTGTGGGCTGTAATTCTGACTTATTTTCTCAAGGATGTTTTATCTTTCTTTAAGCACAGATTTTTAAGAGGACTGTGTGATGCTGTAGCTCTCAGCTTCTCTTGAGTGCTTTGCATCAGTGATGTTTTTCTCACTGGCTCATAAATAATATAATAATAATAATAGTTGTTAATAGAGAGTCCTTTTAAATGAACCTTCTAAATAACTTTTTTATTTGTTGCAGATTCATCCCATTTACATTTCTTTAAAAACTGTCTCCTACCCTATTGAAATGGCATGCTTCAAATGCCCCCGAAAACTAATTGTTTTAACACTGAAAGTCCTCAAATATTTAAGACGTTTTGAATTTTAAATGAGCTCAAATTTTGAGAGTGCTCTTTCTTTCCTAAAAAGTGCATATTGTTATTTTTTCAAACACAGTAAATTTGGAATCTTTTGACTTTAGCCTTGTCAATAGCAAGGTCTTTAATTAGGGCTTGATTGACCATGTCACACACTAGTTATATATACATATGTTTGCAATAAAAATGTTGTTTATAAAGACTTCATAAATATTTCTGGCATTGGTTTATATGATAAAAAGCTTATCAGAGCTATTTTATTACCTGCTTTTATTCCTTTGTCTCAAATATCTACTAAGTGCCTCTATGCTCAGGCTATATGGCCACACAAATGCATGAGAGATGCAAAGATAGACTAGACTGCCTTTGCCTTCAAGAGATCTACAAACCAGGAACAGACTCTGTCCATCAAAATCTGTAATGCCAGAGGCATGCAATAAATAATGTAAGTAAAGAGTTTGTGCAAGCGCAGGGGAGGAGACAATTTATTCTAACCAGAAGGGTCGCAGATCAGTTCATGGTGGTTATAATACTTCAATTTAGATTTCATGGACAGATTTATAGCAAATACAGAAATGTAGAAGCAAGGAACCCCCAGGGTGAAAAGGAGAGTTTGAATTAAAACATAAAGGTAGAGAGAGAAGTGGGAACCGAGCAGTGAGGTTTTGCTGGAAGACAGGCCAAATAGTAGGACGTAAATAGGAAAGAGCTTAAGCCATGGAGAAATGCCTTTTCCATTCATTATTAAAGACACTTTCTCATCTCTCAGATCAAAATTTTTTGTTTGTGTTCCCATGATAAAATTCAAGGTGTATAGCCACTCTGTTTTTCTCCATTCTTAATTATTACTTCTCTACAATCAACTTAAGTTTGTTGTTTACTTTCAAAAGTGTCCTTCATAACCTTGACATTCTCTCTCTTCAAGTTGTTTATTTAAACTTTAATCTGTATTTCTTGACCGTATATATGGATTCCTTGTATGATTTCTTCCCCAAATAAACAAACTTTTTGATTAATTCTGATGGCAAGCGGTTGCTAAATATGCAAAACAGTACATTTACTACGTAAGGTCACACCTGTCAAAGAGGGAATGTGTCAGTGTTCTGATGACTTTAATAAAAATATCAAAGCTATTCTAAAAATTCAGTGGCATATAACCTACTCAATTTTCTTTACGTTTTTAATTACCTTAATTATGGTATGTGACTACTTACAATTTCAGTCTTTTGGAAGTATTTAGTTGGTGTCACAGTACAGGAAGAGACATTCTAATACACTACAGAAGATGAAATTTAGGTGAGCTGTGTTTACTCTTTTAAAATAGCCCTGATGAGTGCTTTTTATCATATAAATCGTGCCAGGAATACTTATGAAGTCATTATGAACAATATTTTTATGGCAAACACATGTATACATAACTAACGTCTGATGTGTTGGTGTTTGTGTAATTGTTTTAGAGTTGGCTTAAGTACAATTAAAAAAAAAACCACATAGGGCTCTCTGTCAGGTTTATTTTTGTAACTCAGAAACTTTGAGGCATATAGGAATAGCTGAGGATTCTGTCCCTGGTAACTTCAGGTTGCCTTTGTCAGTCATTTTCATGCAACATAATGACATTCTGTGCTTCATTTCTCTTCAATAACATCAAGATATCACTTGGGAGATTTTTGTTAGCAAAATATAAAAGAGATTGATAACATAAGCTCCCAGAATGCCAGAAGCTTTCCAGATGTCCAGAGTTATGTGCAGCCAATATTTTGACCAATGGATTTCAATTCCTCCATTGACACCGAAAATTTCTCTCCATCAGATTTAGAAAGAAAATCTGTGACCATTAGGTGACAGGGTCACTGAAAATGTTATGTGACATATTTAAAATTTTTGTCTAGCTTCTTATTGAACAACATTTCATTTGTTCATGTTTTCTGGTAATTTCTTTTGCAACAACACAATTTTCATCTTGAGTTTTCAAAAGTTTTTTCAGATTTAGTTGCAAGTCATTCTTTAATATCTTTGTTGTATTTTTCAATTGTTCTATGAATCAAGGATAACAAATTTAAAAATCAAATTATTTTCTTTTGATTTTTTCTTCAGCAATATTCTAAATTGGGGTTTTTTTACTGGTGTTTTTATAAGAATTATATTCATCAAACTAATAAACAAATAAGCCTAAAATTGGTCAGTCATCCTTTGTTTAACCATTCATGGATTTATAGTATCACTTTTCTAGAGTGTCTGAGAAGCTGAGAGTGTCAACAGTTTGTTTAGTCACCTGCCAAGCATTCATTAAAATGTATCTTCTTTTCTCAGGATTTCAGTCATTTCTCAATCTTAGATAGTTGATTGTTTTGAATTTCAAATGACAACTAAACTATATCTGTTTATACATCAATTGGATTGTGGATTACTTTGAACAGCACTAAGTGTTTCTACCAAATTCAGTCTTTAAAGTTTGTTAAAATAACCTGGGGTTGTATAGGGAAATGAAGAGGAAGTTGTGAATTGTGGTAATCTGCTGAGAATTGTTATAAACTGTATTGCATCGTATCAATGCAACAATTTCAGAAATAAACTACATATAATGAAAAGAGTGTGCCATTTCTTAGACATTTGAGCTGGGCAAAATGATTTTTTTATGACTTCTTAATTGCCTAAGCTCTGAAGATGATCTACATGTGGAAAATAGTTGATACTAGAATATACTGGTTGTTTATTAGAAAGATTAATGTATTATAATTCCTCCAGATCATATTTATTTCTCACAGCAGAGGAATGGCATGGCCTAGTTTAATTCTTCTGTAGAAAAAATTTTTTCTGACAGTCCTTTGATAACTCACACATTTTTTTCAAATTAAGTATATACACGTATAATTGGCTGTCTGTCATTCCAGCTGGCAGGGCAGATATTGGGCTTCATTTGTGAACAGAGTTCAGCACTGAAGACTGGCCCTGTGTATAAGTATTCAAGCCAAGTTACCGATTTACCTTCCCTCAGGGCATCTGCTGGCTCCCAAGGGACAGAAGTTGTTTACCCTGGTACTTGGGCTGCAGCCGAGAGTCACACATTTCTCAATGGAAATGACATTTGAGGGACTGTGTCCAGCACTGGAGTGGGCATCCATGCTTCCTTTGGTTGGGAGTACGGGGTGGTCTTTGTGTCTTTACTGTCACACACTCATTTGAAGGAAGCCTGACAGTATCTGCCATCACATTCACTGATGGGTGCTTGTAGCTGCCCACTTGGTAAGGGCTTGGGCCTCTCTGGAACTGTAGAGTTGGGTTCCCATTCCTCAGCAACTGCAGGTGGGAGCAGAGACCTGCTTGGACTCTAACACACTTCTAATGGCAAGAGGTGACCTACCCTCAGCATCTCAGCTGGCCCCTGAGGAGGCTGACCAGACATATCTTTTTATTTATTTATTTATTTATTTATTTTTAAATTCATTTTTATTGTTAGACTTATTGGGGTGACATCTGTTAGCAAGGATTACATAGGTTTCAGGCGTACAATCCTACAGTGCATTGTCAGTTTGTTGTATAATAAGTTCACCACCTAATGTGACTTCTCTTTCCATCCCCTTATATTTAGCTTCCCCCCTCCTCTCCCACCCCCTCCCCTTTCTCCCCTCCCTAACCCACTCGTCCCCAAATAAACATTAAACTATCGATTGTGTCCATGGGTTATTTGTTTGTTCATTTCTTTTTTCTTTGTTGCTTACAGTTTTATATTCCACATATAAGTGATGTCATACAGTTGTTTGTTTTTTCTCAGACGTATCTTTTTTAAAAGGACAGAAAACAATGGTACTGCCCCATTTCAAATAATACATCTGGTCAGCCCAGTCTCCCTGGGCTAAACTCAAGGTGCCAGTAGTCTGACTATACATACCATTTGAAAAGGGACAGTAGCGTTGTTTTCTGTCCCATTTCACATGGTACAGCTGGTCAGCCTACCCCTGAGGGAAGAAAGAGCAGCCGTGCCGCTGAATGAATGGTGCAGTTTCCCAGATTCCCACGTTCAGTGCTCGGGAGAAAATCCCCGCTGCTCTCCCACGCTGAACAGTGTTGCTGGAACAGCAGGTTTTTGAGCAGAAGGATGATCCCTCTTTGATGTGCTCAGTCAGGAAGGCTCCAGGCATTAATAGAATATGTGTGTGCAGAACCATGGTTTCTTCTCTCTACTCAGAGCCAGACAAGCCTACTCATTTCTGTTTGTTTTCTTCCCACATGAAACCATAGTGCCCCTCGTTGCTACAGTTGTGATTTGGACCACGTGCATTAACCCCAAGATTTCCTCCCCAAAGCCTAAGTGGGAGCAGGGTGAGGAGCAGACAGTGGATAATGGGAGTAAGTACACCTTTGAAAGCTTCGTGCAGACCCACTCATGTCCTCTCTACAGCTCTGTGCTCTTACTTATGCTGTACTCTACTGTGTCCCCTTTCATAACAAATATAGCTTAATACTTAAAAAGTCTGCTAAATAATCATAGAATAACAGATTAGTAAGTAATTGTTGCCTAGAAAAAGTCTTATTTGAATTTTATTTACTATGTGAATTAATTTTATTTATATTTTAATTATCTTGAGCAAATATTACCAACCGCCTGTTATTCTTAGTCTTATACTCCTATACAAGGGCTGTTGGAGAGATGAGAAGTAGTCACGGGTCATCCACAAAGACTTACACAGATAACGTTAGATTTCTGTATGTGCTTCTAAAGGGATAAGGATAAAGATTTAAAAAAAAGCTGTCAACTCTACCTTGGCTTGAGAGATTGGTTGGAAAAACTGATCAGAGGCCTTAAAGGCATTCTAAATTAAAAAAAAAATGTAATTCTCTCCATATGACTTCAATAAATGTTTATCACAGCGCTGTTCATGGTGGCTAAGTCATGGAAACAACCCAAGTGCCCTTTGATAGATGACTGGATAAAGAAACTGTGGTACATATACATCTTCTCTTGTAGTTGAATAATGAAAAATTACTCAGCTCTAAGAAAAGATGAAACACTGCCATTTGCGACAAATGGATGAACCTTGAGACCATCATGCTAAGCGCAATAAACCAGACAGAAAAAAACAAGAACCATATGACTTCACTCACATGTGGAATATAAAACTGAAAGCAACAAAGCAACAAAAACTCATGGACACATACAGTAGTTTAGTGCTTATCTGAAGGTAAGGTGGGAGGTGGGTGGGAGAGAAGGGAGGGGGAGTCAAATACATGGTGATGGAAAGAGAACTGACTCGGTGGTGAACACATAATGCAACACATAGGCAATGTATTGTAGAATTGTGCACCTGGCATCCATGTAATGTTTGCTAATCAATAATTTATTGTCACCCAATAAATTTAATAATAAAAAATAAATTTATAAACAGATTTACCAGGGTAAAAATATCACATTACCTTTCTTTCAAATTGCATGTTTATTTTGGTGTGTGTGTATGTATGTATGTCTTGTATGTGTTTCTATACTTATCAAACACATTGCATTTTATTTTGGTGTCCATATGTTGGGAATTTGTGCATGTGTATGTATGTGTTGTGTATTTCTGTACTTAGTAAACACCTATTATACTTTAATTGTTTACATTTTATTTCTCTCACTCATCTCCATGTACCACCACTTAACAAAGCACCTTCAATTCCTTCAATTCCTTCAATTCCTTTTCTATGGTGTTAATACCTTTATTCTTCAATTATGTTTCGTGAAAATCAAAGAAAAACCTTACTTGTAGCTATTTGCTTAAGAAAACATTTTAGTTTTCATATTTCTCTTATGAATTGATGGTTCAATAAGTCTACTAGGCTTCAAAAACAGTGGTACAGAAGGGTGATAAAATTAATTGTAGATGTTGCACTTGTGTATTTGTTTTTATATGGTGGTAGATATGCAAAATATACAGCACTAATTAAAACAAACAGTGGTAAAGTGACTCCACATATGTACAATTTTGCAATTAATAGCTATCAAAATTACAAAAGTATTTAGAACTCCTATTTTTGAAAAGCTAGGTAGCTCAAAAATACTCATCTGATAGTACTGCACTAAAAATGCAGCTGATGACTGATAGATCAAGCTAGTAAGTGCCAACAGCACTATTCAGCAAGAAGCATCACAAATATTTCTCTACGTGTGTCTGTGCTGACAAGGGCATGTGTGTTTACATTTGCCTTTGCATTTCTGATGTGCTCATTTCTAAACTTGTAGTGCATTTCTGAACCCCATGTAGTTTTCTCCTCCCACTCTGTTAAATTTACCTTTTCTTGTGGCTGTTCTCTGTTCTGCCTTCAATCAGGACTAGAATAAATGGTTCCAGCAAACACTGATTATTTATTCTAATCGATATTTTTCCAGAACTATTTAGTCTAGTGGTATGATATGTGTGTGTGTGTGTGTAATATTACTTATTACTTGGCCTTAGTAAGATAAGATGAAATTTGCCATTTGTGACAACATGATTAAATCTCGATATTATCATGCTAAGCAAATGAAGTGAGACAGAAACAGTTGAGAACCGTAATTTCAGTCATATGTGGGATATAAAACTGAAAGCAACAAATAAACAAGACAAATGAAAACTCATAAACACAGTTTAATGGTTACCAGTGGGTAAGGGGAGAGGGTGGTATAAGAGGGCAAAGGGGGTCAAATATGTGGTGATGAAAGAAAATTTGACTTTGGGTGGTGAACACACAATGCAATACATAGATGATGCATTATAGAACTGTACACTTAAAACACATATAATCTTCCAAACAATGTCACCCTAATAAATTTAATATGTGACAAGAGTGATCCATTCATGCTTGAACTTTTTTTACAATTAACTTGAAAGGTCATGATGAAAACGGTTGTAAGTCAATTCAAGTGTGGTACAAATGAGACATCTGCTAGCAGATATTGATGTTCAAAAGATAGGGGCAAGAACAAGATGGGGAAGTTATTACGTAGCCGTAGAGAATCAGATACACGAGTCAAAGACAAACCTGACCTACTCAGTTCTTTTATCCAGAGCCAGACCCAGTCCATGTGAGGCACTGCTTCTTGTTTGTTTACCCTTTGAGATCATTACTCTATACTATGCTATTAAACTTTGGAAATAGATGTTTTTTAATTAAGTTGTTGTTTAAGTAATTTATTGGGATCAAGCAGGTTTTGTAAGAAAGAAAACCGACGAATATCATGCTTTTGCTTTTCCCAAACCAATTTGGGCAGCATCATGGTTTCTTTGATGATGAGAAGGGTCATAGATCAGACTCTGAGAGCCATTTTCCATTGGAGTTCCCAAAGATTTCCCAATGTAGATATATTTACTTCTGTCAAACATTTTTATGGACATACATATTTATGTTCATATATTTAAACTAAAATAAACAATTTTAATGTGTGTGATGAGTTTCTGCCACAGAAAGATTTTGTGGCTCTTGATACTCCGGCAGAAAAAGAAAATTAGACTAGAAAAAGAAGGTTTGGTTCTTTCTCAATCCAAATTAATTTGTGGACCTAAGAAACTGGCTGTATATGATTTGGGAACCTGAGAAAAGTGGCAACAATAAAATATGCCCCTATTCCCACTGTCATTCTAAAATCACCAACCACTCTACAGCTATAGGATACTCCTGGGGTCTTTTGTTGTTGTTGTAATTGTGGTTGTGGTTGCATTCCAAGAAAAATCATATTAAACCAACATGACAGCTCATCACTGTGATTGATAACTATGTCATTCTGAGCCTTGCCAAATATCTGTATGACTAAACCCAGAAGCTATTTATCAATCATTGTTTTTCTATTATTAAACAAAAACAAATGGATTATTAACATTATCACAGGAGTCATTTCAAAATATAACCATTCTTATGTTTTGCTAAAAATGGTAGAAATTTAAATATGATTTTATTAACCCAAAGTCAAAGAAATTATAATGGATTTAAAACTGAATGTCTTATATCAGCTTGGCATAAAGTCACAGGAAACTAAATTTCTCAGCAGAGCTGGAACAAATCCAAGAGAACTCAAATTAGTAGCCATCAATTAAGCATAAATTTGGAGTTTTTGCTAGTTTTCTCTTTAATTTTCTCACCTCCTCTCTCCATTCATGCCTTCCTCATTTTCTTTCTTCCTTCTACCTTTAAAGTTTTGATTTGATCCAGACACTTTATCCTTATTTTCAAATAATTAATAAGGTAGAATTAGCAAGGACAATGAAGTAAAAATAAGAACTGTAATTGAAGAACACTGATTTGCTTGAAGAAAACTTTTACTGTCTCACCTAGAGATAAATTCAGCTTCTTTGGCCTTATCCAAATACAGATGATGTAATCCAGAATTGATTTCCGATCATTGTCTAGTGTGTAGAAAGGCTTTGTAGAGTGTTATTTATTATGAAAAAGAGGCACAGAAAAGGAGGCAGACATCTGTTAACTGTAATTGTGTTTGCCTCACTGGCCACATCATTCATTTGCCTTCATCGTTTGTCTATGGAAGAAGAGTTTATGGGGTAAAGCTGTTCTTTGATGTTGGGCAGAGAAAAGAACACTGTCCTGAGAACAAAGGAATTTAGTTCCTTCTCCCACCTGTGATAGTAATAGGACATATGAGGTATAATTCAATGAACATTCTTTAGTTTTCCTCATTTCAAAAACAAAAGGGTTAGAAAGAGACTTTATCCTAAGTAACTTCTAGCTCAAAACGTCTGAGTTGATGAAGGGTGCAATGTTATTATTTCTTGTTGTATTTTCCAAAAATAGGGCCGGACCTGAAAGTCTCTCAGATGTAAAATAACTTTGTTTTGGATATATAAAAGGGATTGGAATATAGTTTCAAGTACCTAAGAATTCAGTTTCTAGAACCCTTAATCTTCTCCTAATTCTATTTTATCTTAAATGCTATCCTGATCCTAAAATGAACAAAAATATGTTTAATATAGAATGATGCATTGCAATTATGATATATCTAAGTATCTCAGGATGAGGCCGGTGAGTCAATTTTGGGGGAGAATATTTTAGATACATGGACACATTATAACTTTTGCACTTAATGCCATCACTTATTGAAATCTTAGTCTATATTCTATGAAAACATAATGATATTTATATAATTTGAATTACATTGACAATATACCTTATTTTGGTATGTTTCTTTAATATACAATTATATTAAATTAAAAATACTTAAAATTTTTTTTTACTTTTTTTTCCCTAAATGATACTACTTACATTTATTTTACAAGCTAAACTTGACAATGTCCTTGTAATTTTGGTGCAGTTTTAAAAAATGAGTTTTATTGAGCTATTCTACTTTACAGATATATGGGGAATCACTAATATTATTGTATTTTATTACATCTCTGCTGCAAAACTTTCATATATAGTCACTCTGTCTCTAAAATTGTGCTTTAATGGGTGTGGAACAGGACTAATAATAATTAACATGCAAGGGCAAGTGAACAAATATAAAACACATAATTTTTTTTATCCCTCTCCACCGAGTTTGAAGCCCACTGTTAGTTAGAATACTAAAAACACCTGAGAAATATGCAAGTTGAAATCCTTTTTTAGCTAAATAATTATATGAAAAATCACAGTTCTCTTAGCTTTTCTTATTTTCCATTCATCATTATGCCAAATAGTTGACTTCAGGCATTTATTCAAGAGTTTCATTGATTAAAAAGTTATTTAGCCATTTAAGCAACAATTAATTAAATATTTATAGTGGACCCTGTGCCTGGAATGGAGAGATGAGTGAGAAAAATAAATCTTCACGAAGGGCGGTAGTTGTTTAGATCTTGAAATAGAAAGAAATACATGTGAGACACACAAACACATACTCATGTGAGAATTTACTATAATTTGACAAAGGAAAGAACAAGATATTATTTCTGAAATTCATTGAAGCACCCATTATTTAAACTTGCTTCCACATTTCCTGAAACATAAAATGAAGCTTTGAGATTAAAATGTGTCGGTCAAATACAGTTTATAAGAAGAAGTGTTTTAGACTACATCTGGTACTTTACCTCATTCTGTAGGCAATAACAGTCAGACCTGACTAGCGTGGGGTCACCAAAATGTAACGAAATGCATCTCTGGCCTCTCCTGTGAGCATAAAAAATGGTTGTAGTTTATATTGAGAAACTAGTATTGCTTTTATGGATATCGTTACTTTCTCCAACAGAGAGAAAGAGAAAACAGAAAAAAAAGAAGTGCATATATTTGAGGTGATGTCTAGAATGCAAAAGAGCAGGAAAATATGCTTTCCTGATTTAGAGCACCATTCAAGATATTGATGATGTTTGTTATAAAGTCCGCAAGCATGTGAATGCCTAGGCTAGGAAGAGACTTCTTCTTTAGGTAAAATGTTTTTTATCAGAGTAAAGGGGGTCAAATACATGGTGATGGAAGAAGAACTGGCTCTGGGTGGTGAACACATAAGGCAATATATAGAGGATGCATTATAGAATTATAAACTTGAAACATAATTTTACTAATATATTTAATAAAAAATTTTAAAATTCTGATACATTATGTATATATTGCCTTGTGTGTTCACCACCCAAATTTTAAAAAGCAGGTTATGATGTGTTATAAATAGCATGATCTCAATTTACTTAAATTTATTATTAATAATGATTGCTTAAGCTCTAAAGAAGATACACAATTTAGAGTAAAGAAATCTTAGCTGGTCTATCACAATGGAATGAATTTCTGCTTCAGCTACATTCTCATAAAAGTAAATTTATTATGTTTTTATGTTATAGTTATGCATTTATTTTTCCATCCCTATTAAATTATAATTAACATTGTGTCTAAATATTTTATCCAGCATACCGAACAGTGTCTAAAAATGGCACTTAGTAGGGATAAATGAAGGTGATTTAAATTATTATTATCAGGGAGACAATCTAAAGTGGGAAAATAAAGGTAGAGAACAATGGAAACAGAAATGGAGAGTCTTCTCAAAAATTCTCAAATTTAGAAAAAAATAAAAAATAAAATAAATTAATTCAAATCAGTGCAATATATGAAAAGTCTAAACAAGAACTTTTTACCCCCTTTCATATCCCATTTGATATAATGCTGATACTAATAAAATACTGATATAATCATATAGCAACAAATATAAATAAGAAGAAAATTTGCATAGGACACTAAAGGAAGTGGACCAGAGGCTGTTGAATTCATGGCTTTGGTGGCCCAGTACTGGCTTCCTGCTTAATGAGAAAAGAAAATTAAACTCTTTCCAAGCCTGTATGTAACACCTACGACTGGTCTATGGCACATTGACTGAAAGGCTCTGCCCTAAATAAACAAATCCTACAACATACACAAAACTCTCAAAGGACTTGATTGTTCCATCTTAAAAGATGAGCCAAAACCAAAGATCATTAGGGAAACTATAATATAAAAAAACACATAAAAGAGAACAAAGCAATTATCTTAAATAATTGATAATGATATTAATTATCAATTAGTAATGGGATTGTTTGAAGACATTCCACTTGTCCCAACATCCATAGAAATTCAAGTTATAGTATCTGTAATGGAAGAAAATGTATTAGAAAAATGAAATAATTAAAAATTAAGTGCCTCTGTGTAATATTTGAAGACATATTTAAGGAAAAATGAGTCATTTTTCAAGGAAATAGAACAAAGTGTCATTTTTTATTACTAGCTTCAGGTGTACAAAACAACATAATAATTGGGGATTTATACACCTCACAGAGTGATAACCCCAGCTAGTCTATTATCTACTTGACAACTTATGTAACTATTGTAATACCATTGGCTGTATTTCCTATGCTGTACTTTGCATCCCATGACTCTATATAATATATATTTTTAAATTATACTTGACATTCAATATTATTTTAGATTAGTTTCAGGTGTATAGCACAGTTGTTAGGCATTTATATAATTTATGAAGTGGTCCCCCCAATAAATCTAGTGTCCATTTGACACCATACATAGTCTTTATAATATTTCTTACTCTATTCCTCATACTGTATTTCACATCATCATGACTATTTTTTGACTACCAATTTGTGCTTTTTAATCCCTTCACCTTTCTCACTCATTCCCCCAACTTCCTCCCTGCCATAAAAACAAATGCAATTTCACCATTTGCAGCAACTTGGATGGACCTAGAGGTTATTATGCTAAGTGAAATAAGTCAGACTCAGAATGAGGAACAGTATATGATCTCACTTACATGTGCAATCTAAATAACAGAATAAACCAACACACAAAACAGAAATAGATACAGAACTACAGATGTTGTTTAATGTGAGATAAGAATAAGACAAATCATCAACCAAGAAAATTTAAGAAGAGTTCCAGAAAGAGAAAACAGGGAGAATGAAAGTTAGATTATTATCAAATAAATAGTATATAAGAAGTTCCCACATCTGCAAATATGTGTTATAGAATGAGAAATTTCACCTGCTGTGAGTTAGTGAATATGAGTAAAACTAAAATTCAAACTTCATTTTGAATATCAGAATGTGAAAAATGAAGAGAAATTCACAAAATAAACACATATACAAAGATAAAAAATCAAAACATAAAAGGAGAACCAACACATAAAACGAACAGGTGAATGGAGAATCAGAACTACATTAGACTTCTCAAGAGCAACATGGAGAGATGATGTGTGCTGGGAGTCAATAAAGCAGTGGATTTCACACTACCAAGAAAGACAATGTGCAACCAAAGACGATTAATCCAAATGGCCAAATCTAATTCGAGGGTAATTTTAAACAAGTACACATACAATATACATGTTTATTGCCAATACAGTTTTAGAAATTATACTTGGATCTCTTTCATCAAAAATAAGAAACTAAACCAAGAGAGAGTTAAACACGACATGGAGAGCTCAGAAGTATCTATCATGAAAGCAGTGAAAGAAAGGTGGATGGAGGGCCTTGGGGAGCAAGTGCTTAAGAAAATAGGGATTTAATAAAACACAGGTATTTTATTGTAGTGTTTGCAAACCAGTAATACTGAAGACAGGTGGGTATAGAGAAAGAGCCTAAGTAAAACTATAAAACCTAAATACATTCATGAAAAAAGTGTAATAAATGAGCTGGGGATTGTTTCTTTTTCCCTTAAGAAGTCATTCTTTGATAAACTAAAATACTACATGTATAGTTTACACATGCAAGACATATTGAGGTGCAACTCTAATACAGAACAGTGAAATATAAGATTATATCATCCAGGTGATGAGTTCAAGTTTGCCATGTACAATTGTGTTTGATCACATCCGGTGAGCTTGCATGAATCTTTTGTGGAAAGAGTGAAACATTATAAAGCTTAAAGTTGTACAACCAGCTACCCTATGCAATCTGCATATAACCATTTTGAGGTAAACTAACAGGCTATATCGCCCAGAGATTAAGTCCAGTGCCTGCGGAATCAGACAAGCTGAATCGTAAACTAGTTCTAGGGTGGTCTGGACTTGCCTTAATTTCACCTGTAAAAAGTGGATGATAGTATCTTTCTCATAGTGTTGTTGTGAACATTAAATTTATTCATCTATGGGGAGTGCTTAGAACAGAACCTACTATAATTCCATTACTTTATTAAGTGAATATATTAAAAGAATAAAACTTTGAATATTGCTTATATAGCAGTATAAGAGTTAACAAATCAATGTAATAGTAGTAATAGAAATACACTGCCAAAATGTGAGGGCAATACAGTCAATCTATTTCTGGTACAATTCTGTTTTTCTGATTAAAAATTAAATTAAAAATACTGGTAAAGTAACAATAATAAATCATTTTGTTAATTTCCATGATTGCTTTACATTACATTTGTATGTGTCTGTGTGAGTTTGTGGCAGTAAAACAAATTACATATACATCATGAACATCTTGACATAAGAGTAAATTCTGACAAAATATGATTTCCAGTAATGAGAGAGTCACCATGATGCATCAATGTCTAATTTATTATGTCACAAACAAAGAAATTCACTGGAATAACTGTCCAGTGCTAAAAATGTAATGCTAAAGTAACCTAGACACTGTTTAATTCAATATTGTCAATGTTGTTTGATATAATTTTGCAAATATTGCTGTGTAATCTATTTTCAGCTTAATAAGACGTTTATTATTTATCTCAAATTTCCAAATCAATAAATCATAACATATCAAAATAATCTACAACCAGGACCTAGATTCAGGAGCAATATCCCTCACTTTTTCAGCATGTGAATATATTGGCTACAATAATGCTAGACTTTTTTAAAAATTACATTTGATATACAATATTATGTTGGCTTCAGGTATACAGCATAGTAATGAGACATTTATATAACTTATAAAATCCTCATTCAGACATCTGGTTCCCTTCTGACACCATACATAGTTATTACAATGTTTGACTCTATATCCTATGCTGCATTTTACATCCCTGTGACTATTTGGTGACTAAGAATTTGTACTGCTTAATTTCTTCCCCTTTTTTACCAACCCCTCCAGTCCTTTTCCCATCACCCCAATAAATCTAGTTCCCATGTGACACCACACAAAGACACTGCAACATTATTGACTGTACTCCCACCTTGTACTCTACAACCCCATGACTATTGCTTTGTAACTAACAATCAAATTAAACTTCCCAGCCCCTTCCCCTTATTTTACCCATTTTCCCAAACCTCTTCCCCTCTGGCCACAAACCTGATGTCTATATCTGTGAATTTGTTCCTGTTCTGCTTGTTTATTTGTTTTTCTTTGAATTTTACCTATAGGTGACATGAATTTGTATCTCTTTTCCTCTGTTTGACTCAGGAAAATACCCTCCATGTCTTTCAGTAGAAGCTTTTATTCCATATAACATAAAAGTAACTGTTGATAGATATGTAGCTATTGCCATTTTTATTATTTATAAGTTTTGCTTTTTTCCCCTCCCATCTTAAGGAAGCCCCTCTAACATTCCTTGTAATACTGGTTTGGTGGTGATGAACTCCTTTAGCTTTTTCTTGTCTGGGAAGCTCTTTATCTGTCCTTCAGTTGTGAATGATGGCATTGCCAGATACACTAATCTTGGTTGTAGATCCTTGGTTTTCATCATGTTGAATATTTCCTGCCATTCCCTTCTGGCCTGCAAAATTTCTGATGAGAAATCTGCTAAGAGTCGCATGGATGTCCTCTTATAAGTTACGACTTGCCTTTATCTTGCTGCTTTTAAAATTTTCTCTGTCTTTAAGTTTTGCCATTTGAATGATGATGTGTCTCAGTGTGAGTCTGTGAGGATTTATCTTGTTTGGGATGCTCTGTGTTTCCTGGGCTTGTGTGTCGATTTCCTTCACCAGGTTAGGAAAATTTTCAGTCATTATTTCTTCGAATAGGATCTCAATACATTGCTTTCTCTCTTCTCCTGCTGGTACTCCTATGATGCAAATGTTGTTACAGCTGATATTGTCCTAGAGGTTCCTTAAACTATCCTGACTTTTTTGGATTCTTTTTGCTTTTTGCTGTTCTGTTTGGGTGTTTTCTGCTACCTTCACTTTCAAATCCCTAAATCGTGCCTTTGCTTCATCTAGTCTGGAGATTCCTTCTATTCCATTTTTCATTTCCCTTATTGTAAGCTTTATATCTGTCTAGTCTTTTTTTAATAGTTTCCAAGTCTTTCTTTATGCTTGCTATCTCTCTGCTGAAATTTTCATTCATTTCTTTGATTATTCTTACAAGCATTGTTTTGAACTCTGCCTCTGATAGGTTGTTTGCCTCCATCTCATTGACTGATTTTTCTGCTGTTGCAATTTCTTTTGAGCTGTTTTGATTAATTTCCTCCTTCTGGCAGCCTCTCGGTTAGTAGATTTTCTCTCCTTAACCTGACACTCGCTACTACAGTCTCTTCGAGTTTGCTGATATGGAGAGGAGGTGGGGGTGCAGAGGTCTGGAAGAGTTGGTGGAACAGGGTGACCAGGGTTCCTGCATTTGTTTTCTACCTGGCTCTGTGGACAACACCAGCACAGCATGATCAGTGAGAGCTTAGACCTTTCTGTTTTTGTTCGCTCCAGGTTCTCTGCCCTGTGTTTTGGAATCTGCTGTCTTGTTAGCTGGTCCCACAGACAGGACTAGTTGTGGGCAAAGAAGCATGCTCACAGCCTTTTCCCTCCTTCTCTTTCCTGGCTGGAGAGGTCGAGCTGAGGCTCCTCACCACCCCATCATTCCCCGTCCTCTAAGAACTGGAGTGAGTTTGGCCACTGTGTCTCGAAGCATCTGGTCTGCACCTCTAGGGGGTCAAAGTGAGGTCTGGTTGCAATGTCTCACAGTCCCCACCTCTGGGCTTTTTTAAAATCTCTGTCTCTGGGACCCAGTAAGGTCTGGAATGCTCATCCTCCTCCCACCCCCAGCACAGTTCCAAGTGGGGACCTGAGTGCTGCCAAGTCTCTGCACTTCCTCATTTTTTCCTCCTGTGATTGCCCCTCTCTGCCTACCTGTAGGTACTTCAGTGTTAGGAGCAGCCCCTTAGCTATGTTGGTACTTTGGGTAGGGAATCTTTTGATAAATTTTTTTTGTATTATTAGTTATAACTTCCAGGAGAGTTTCCCAGGGGAGGGGCACCTGTCACACAGCCATTTTGGGGGTGTGGGGTGTGAGACTATTGGATAATAGGATTAAAGGAAGAAGATCCAAGCCTCAATGTCATTGCTCCTATTTAATCTTAGATGTGTGTAGTTACTTTAAAAATTTCTTGTACACCTTCTAAGTATTCGGTTAATTTGGAATCCTTTATTATATGTTTACAGATCCATTAACCACTTAGTATCAGGCTAAAACTAAAACTAATACTGTTTAACAAAATAGTCTATTTTACTACTTGAATTTAAAAAAATGATTAGTGTAATATTTATATCGTGGTGAGAACACTTAGCATACATGACATCCATTCTCTTAAATTTTTAAATGCACAATATAGTATTGTTTGCTATAGGCACAAAATTTTATAGCATATCTCCAAAATTTGTTCATCTTGTAATTGAAATTTTGTACTCACCAAACAGCAGTATCCCATTTTGCCCTTCCTTGGTCATTGGAAACCACTATTCTACTCTCTTATTTATGTGTTTGACTATTTTAAAGTCCTCATGTAAGTGAAATCTTAGCATAATATCCTCCATGCTCATCCACCTATTGCATATGGCAGAATTTCCTTTTTTTAAGTCAGAATATTTCATGTTATGTATATGCCGTATTTTCTTCATTCATTCACCCACTGATGAGCTTGTAGGTTGTTTCCATATCTTGCATATTGTCAATAATGTTGCAATGAACATGGGAGTTTGCATAGCCCTTTGAGAATCTGATTTTAATTCTTTGAATGTATACCCCAGAAGTGGAATTATTCGATCATATGGTAGTTCTATTTTTTTTTTTTTTTGAGGAAACTCAATATTGTTTTCCATAGTAGTTGCAACATATTAAATCCCCATCAACAGTGTGCAAATGTTCCAGTTTCTCCATATTCCTTCCTGCACTTGTTATCTATCTGCCATCCATCTATGATCTATCTATATTTAACTATCTATTACCTATCATCTATCATGTATTGTATACCTATCATCTATCTAGTTAATTTTTTATAAATAGTAATTTTAGCCAATAAAAATGTATCTTATTTTGATTTTGACTTATATGTATTTTCTTGATGATTAATGATATTGAGAATCTTTTCACATAACTGCTAGCTGTTTGTATGTATTTTTTATTTGGATTGTTTGTGTTTTGTTTGGTTTGGTTTGGATTTTGGTATTGAGTTGTAAGAGTTCCTTGCATATTTTCGATATTAAGCTATTATCAATTACATGTTTTGCTAACATTTTTTCCCTATCCTGTGAGTTGCCTTTTCATTCTGTTGATTGTTCTCTTTGCTTTGCAAAAGAGTTTTAGCTTGATATAGACCTATTTGTCTATTTTGGCTTTTGTTGCTTGTGCTTTTTGTGTCATAGCCAAGAAATTATTGCCTAATTCAATAACATAAAGCCTTTTCTTATATTTTCTTTTAGAAGTTTTATAGTTTTGGGGCCTACATTTAAATCTTTAATTTATTTTGAGCTGATTTTAGTGCATGAAATGAAACAAGGGTCCAATTTTATTCTTTTGCAGTGGATATCCAGTTTTCCCAGCACAATTTGTTGAAGAGATTATTCTTTTCCCATTGTGTATTCTTGCTTCCCTTGTTAAAGACTAATTGACTCCAAATGCATGGATTCATCTGGGTTCTCTCTTTTGTTTTAGTGATCAATATATTTAGCTCTAGGAAGCAAGGATGTTTCAACATACACAAATCAATTAATGTGATACACCTCATTAACAGAATAAAGGATAAAAATTACTTAACCATATCAATAGATCCAAAAAAAAAGCATTTGACAAAATTCAAAACTTTTTAATGATCAAATCTTATATAAGGAATTTCCCTCAATATAATAAAGACCATATTTGAAAAGTCCACAGCTCACATAATATTTAGTGATGGAAAACTGAAAGCTTTTCCTATAAGATCAGGAAGAAAACAAGGATATCCACTCTTGCCCATTTTTATTCAACGTAGTACAAGAAGTCCTAGCCAGAGCAAATAGGCAAGTATTAATAAAAGACATAGAAGCCTATAAAGCTAGAAGTAAAATTATTTCTGTGTGCAGATGACATGATCTCATATTCAGAAAACCCTACAGATGCCCCTGAAAACTGTCAGAATTAATAAATTCAGTAAAATTCAGAATACAAAATCAACATATAAAACTCAGTTTAATTGCTATCACTAACAACAAACTATCCAAAAAAGAAATTAAGAAAACAATTTCATTTGTAATAGCATCAAAAAGAATAAATACTTAGTAATAAACTTAACAAAGGAAGTCAAAGATTTATACATTTAAAACTATAAAACATTGGTGAAAGAAGTTTTTAAAAGATACAAATAAATAAAAAAAAATCCTATCTTCATGAATTGTAAGGCTTAATGTTGCTAAAATGTCCATAATACACAAAGCAATCTACAGATTCAGTATAATTCCTATCAAAATTCCAATGGAATTTTTTTAAAGAAATAGAAAAAACAATCCTAAAATTTATGTGAAACCAGAAAAATATTGTTATAGCTACAATGATCTTTGGAAAGAACAAAATTGGAGGCATCACACATCCCTGAAGTCTGCTCCTCAGTGCAAAATCTCACCCTTCTAAGAAAGGGAAGCCCTGACACACTGAAACGTTCTCTCTCAGAAGGAAAATCCTAAGATAGTGGGTTCACTGGGACCCTGTTTTTTTAACACTTAGACTTTACAGGAAGTGGATGCCTACAGACAAAGAAACAGACAAAAGGCAACATGGTATGAAGATGAGCCCCATCCACAGACGAGTCCTAGCTTAGTGCCCTAAAACGACAGACTAGAAAGAAGCCCACTGTTTGGCCTGACTCTGATTGAAGAAAAACACCAAAACCTACAGACAAATTCATAAGGAAAACCACAGCAGCCAAAAATGTGGCCTTGCTTTATTCATAACTGCCCAGCTAGATAAGATTTAGGGAATACAGCAAACTGCTGTTCAAAACTTTAAAGGCACAGAATCTTTTGCTGAACGTAGCACGGGGTTCAGTGCTGCAAAGGAGTGAGAGAACTTGGAACTGGGTCTCAGCCCTGGCATGCCTCAAGGGTTCTGGTTTGTCAGATGGACCTCTGACTAATGGCCAAAATTTATAAGCAAGGACATCACCACACTCTGTCCTGAAATGTATCTTCCACAGCTTCTTTTTTAATACCACTAACCATAATTTGTAACTGTACCAGGCAAAATTGGCCTTCATCAAGTTTTCAATCTATCCTTTAAATCACATATGAACAGAATTCCTGACTTTAATATTCTGAATATTCTTGTGCTCCTGGAGCATTGTTTCCTTCTGTCTGCCCACATTGCATGTGGTCCATGTTCTGCCTCCTCAGCAGAGTTATAAAATAAATTCATGGGTAACTCCCTTCTAGCTGTAACTCACTCTCACTTAGACTTTTAATCCCTTTTATCTCTTAATCTGCACTATATTTTATAGCTGGCTTACAATTTCAAAGCTTTTTAAAAATACTACATAGGAAAAATTCCATGTAATGATATATTTACCAAAATATTGAACACAGATAGTGTCATGAGTGAAATTTTATGATAAATAATAAAATCATAAACTAATTAAGAGATAGGGCTTCTATTGGGAAATAATGGCACAGCTAACGCTATCTTTGTCATCAAAATGCATTTTAAAGTAGCAGCTATATGTTTCATTGTTTTAAGTAGCAGAAATGCCTCCAAGTTATCAGTATATATCATGCAACTTAGGTTAAGTTTGATGTTTTATATAGTATGCATTAAAATGATAGTTTTGTTATATAATGGCTTTTAGCTTTCTTTTAATGTGTTACTCGGGAAAATTCAAAGTGGTGAATAAACATCATCATCCTATAAAATAATCATAATATATGTGTTATTTTTATTTTTTGATGATTTTTAAAAGTCATGTCCAAATTTTAAAGTATTTTTATAAGTGCAAATGTACATTATTATAAGAAAAATAACTCCTTGAAATTCAAATCTTAGGTTGTAATCTCAAGATAAAAACATACTAAGTACAAATTTGGTAGAAACTTATGTGAAGTGATATAAAGTTGAAAATCTATCAAGGTTAGTTTCAACTATCAACTCAATCAGGCTCTTTTGTCTAGAATAAAAAATAAGCATGTTTGCGTAGCAAAATTTAAGGATGTTTATTCTAAAACTCTCATTTTAGAGAGGAAGAATCTGTGATCAGATTATTTTTGTTTAACCATTGTCAGTTGTTCATCAATTGGAAGAATTTGTATTAGAAGGCATATAAAATCTTGTAGAGTTTAAATTTTGTTTAGCTACAGCACATTTCTGCCCTGATGAACTGAATTACAATGAATGTAATAAAACAAGTTGATTTCTAAATCCTTTTATTTCTGTAACAATTACTAAAACCAAACCTCAGCTTAAATCACTGCAGCATTTAAACATAACAACACAAAAGAAATAAATCCTTAACATTAAATCACAGTCCTATACACGAATAACCCATAGTTCTCTATTAGCTATGATTATTTAAATAACAATGGCTGCAACTATTACTACATTCATAGCTATCTATACTTTTACCATCATGTATGTGGATTTGTGAGCACTTTTGCAAATATTACAATGTCCTGTGGCATCATCCTGTTTCTGGTTTGTGAAATAACCAATCATCAAGGTCACATGGTTCAATGTATGAACTGCTCTATCTAGACTTTATTATAATGACTTTTCCATAGCTACCACCTCAATGTAGTCCTTGATTTTTCAAAGATTTTTTTTCTTCCTTCAAACAGAGTAGAATTGCACAATCCTTTGTAGACTTAGCAGGGCTTGATCTGTCAGGATAGCCAACAGCTAGTAATTGATTTATTGTATTGTTTTGCCACTAGTACTAAGAGTTCTTGAGTCATTTTTTTATTTGAAGCAGCTCCTTTGATTTGTATAATGAACAGCAGAGCATTGTCACTGTCATAACTGTTGACAGGAGGGGACTTTGAGCCTTTTGCCTAAGTCAAGAGACATCATAAAGGCTTCATTGTAAACTTCTAGCATTAATTAATCAAAACATGTTTTCTAATGCTAACTTGTTAAAAAATTTACTAATTTAAGAGACATGTATTAAATACCTGTTATTTGCCAAACTTCATAATAGATACTGGGATCCCAAAAGAGAAATGTAAGCAGTCTTCACTTTGTGTGTTGTGTTTGCTGCCTAGTGGAAACATAGGAGATGCCAAACAAGTTGTCCTGTGGACATAACAAAAATGAATTTCCGGAAGAGGAGCTATTGAGGACAGTCTTTAATTTGAGCCAAAGTTCTTTTGGGTGAAGGAAAATATTTCTGATACCCATAACAGAGTCTACAAAGAGCAGGATATGAGGTAGCACTATGTCTTAGGGAGGTAATATTCTATCAAGGCAGCAGAAAGTAGGCAAAAAAAGTGGCAAAAGATGTACTTGGAAATATGGGGAGGGGCAGATTCAAGATTAGAGATAGTGCTGAAGACAAGATCTAATTTGCATTTTTGAAAGACAAGTGTGGCTTTAAGTATACAGGGTGAATGTATGACGGGCAACAGGGAGATTATTAAATTTTATAACACTATAATTCAGATGAAAAGTGGTAACATTTTGAAGAAAAGTAGTTGCAGAATGAAGAGAACAGATATTTTATCAATATTGAGTCAGTGAAAGAGATTGTACTAGCTGTAAATAATAACTGATAAAAAAATCTAGAATGTAACCAGGAAGCTGGATGTATCTTTGTCTAGTTAACTGGTAGTTTTGTTATTTAAGGAATTGGAAAATAGAACTGGTGATCCAGTCAATTATGAGTGAGTTGTAGAGTTAGGCATACAGAGTGAGAGCCAAAAGTTGAGGTGTCTGAATCTTTAATGGGAAGGGAGGGGAGAAAGGGTCTATAAAGAAGACTAAGAAAGGAGAGAGCTGAGAGTAAATGATGTTGAAGAAACCAACCATGGTTAGAGGCAACACAAGGAAATGATGTTTTTCAACCAACTGAATGCCAACAAAGAAGACAGATCGACATAAAGAGCCCTTCTCACTCTTGGCAGGAAAGTCAGTGAATCGGAAGCCATATTGGAAAGCTGAAGGAATGTAGGTGTAGGCCTAACATGTGCTACTAGAAGTCCTAGACTCATGGGGAAGCACAGGAAAAGGAAGAGGATGATAGAAATAGCGTGTGAACGTTTAACAGTGAGTGAGTTTGTAGTACTTTCAGCAGTAGATTGGAGTCTGGGAAATGGCTGGGGACCACACAATAGTAGAAGATACCAAAAGGAGGTTATTTACATCTATTGCTAAATTTTTACTTTGCAAACATTGTGTGGAATTGAGATACATGGTTCCAGCCTGCTCTTATATGAGAGGCTCAGAGTTGTCACCCAAACATTAATTGCTCGAATTTTTGTTGACCACAGAAAAAACAAATTTTCCTGGAGGGGAGGTTTGGAGAAGCTGAAGAGTTAGATTTTAGAATGAAAAAGTGGATGGATATCATACTGTGAACATTGCACACAGTGACTCATAGCTCAGTCCTGAAGGATTTGGCCTGAGCCATGACATGTTCAAAATCCTGTAACCAGATTAATCCGCAGTAATGGGAAAGTTATTTTGGAAACTATTAAGATTGGATATTGTCTTAATTTACATAACAAAATATTGCAGTTAGAAAGAAACAATGAAATCTTACTCCACTCTTATAAAGCTGCAAAATTTTAAGAACAGCCATTTCGAAGTGGGCTTCTATGTGCCAGTTAAGCTAAGCAACTTACGTGCATTAATTCATATCTGAGTTCCATGAGGTACTGACTATCGATACTCCCATTTTGGATTTGAAATAGCAGAAGCTTAGAGTGTTTAAATGAATTGCCAAAATTTTGCTGATTTGGAAGTAACAGAAAATCCCAAATCAACTCCAAGTATAAAATTTCACACAAAAAGGGCTTTATGGTCTCAAGTTATCAAAATTGTTGGAAGTTGAGCTTCATCCAGGTTTGATCAAAAGACCCCATGTTTTCCCTGTTATTTTCAAGTTTGTGACCTGGTGCATGTAATTATCTCTAACCACATTTCCCCCAAGATTTTGAAGTGTCTGTAGCAGTTGCAAACATTTGCACATCAACATTCAGAGAGAAGAGAAAGAACATTTTCTAGAAGGTCTCAAGGACATTTCCCCTGGTTTTATTGACTTGAGGTGGGTTACATTTACACTCCCTAATTGATCATTATTAGCAAGAGAAAAGAAAAGACTTGTGATTGTTACTTTAGACTTGAGCCAAACGCCTTTAAAGAAGTTAAGCTTCTTCTAACATACATAGAAATGTGAAGGAAATAGTAACATATGAGCATGTATATGAACATTTTTAAGATTATTCATGATTATTAATTTGGTGAAGGATTACTATACTATCCACTGAAATTACATTATCCTTACAAAATTGAAATATTTTCCAAAATATCTCTTTAATTTCAAAGATGGTTAAAAGATTTGATATTTCTGATTCTGGTTTACATGCATACATACACAATTTTATTTTTTCTTCCTTTAAACTAGATAGAAAGATGAATGGATAGGAAGATAGAGATAGAGAGGTAGATGGTAGATAGATAGATAGATAGATAGATAGATAGATAGATAGATAGATGATAGACAGACAATAGATAGATACATGGTGGATGGACAGATGGATGAATGGATTGTTGAATGGATGGATGGCTAGATAAATCTTTTCACTCTTAACATGGCAGGATCATCAAATCAAATAAAAACATAACTCTAGGTATGTAAGATGGGTATTAAATCAAATAATTAATCACATCAGCTTGTTCTTTACACCTCAGCTAAATGCATTTGAATCAAAAGTAGTAATTTATCCTTTAGGAAGACAACGGTGTGCAGAAAATATGCAAAGCTTCCTGAGTTATTGCTTAGAGACAGTGAGTGGATGAATTTCAAACCCATATATTTCATCATGATTTCTGTGGAATTTCCTGTGAAGATAATTTTCAAATGCCATTAGGCACAAAGGAGGCAACATTGTACCATCCCTGCATCTCGGAGTTGAGTCTGTGTCACCGGGAGCAGACATTAGGATGTGCACTGGTGTTTCTGGTATAGAATTCTTGGCACACAAAGGAGAGATAAAATGCTCATAAAAATGGATTCACTTATCCGTCAAAGTACAGTTGACTCACAAGGTATAAATATGTATAGCCTAAAATAGTTCGGACATATCTAGGAGGAAAGTTTTATAACCTTAAAGTGCTTTTGGGACCTTGGACTGAATAACAAATCATAAGTTGGTGTCACAGCATTAGGTGTGCCAGGCAATGATACTGTGAGGCCAGGCTGAGCAGGGTCAGAACTGGGGGCAGGGAGAAAGGCAATTTCCTGCTCTCCTCCTAGTAGTATAGTTCAAGGGGGCATAACTTCTACTTGGGAGGATTTTTATGACACACACACATGTCTTCTCTAATCTTTAAAAACTCTATTTATTTCAGACGGATTTGGCAAGTATGCAAACTCTTTTTCCTTGGGTCTCTAACATTCAGAAGATAAAATTCAGATTTGTATATGAACATTAAGGTGTGGGACTTGAGGATAAGAATCATGCTAGTGATACGCATTTAGGAGGTGAAGGTGTCACCCTATGTGTGATTCAAGAGACTAGAAAATGAGTATTTATCTATTTATTTTATTCTACATTCACTTAAATAGTACTTAGTATGTGGAAACTTATAGTTTCATTATGAACATTAACTCATTTCATACTGCTGAAATGAATACTATTTTTAACTATTATTTTAATATCGGGAATCTAAAACAGAGAGGTTAAGTAATCGGCTTGAGGTCACACAGTTGCTTAGCAGTTGATGTAGGATTCAAGGCTAAGGACTAAGGCTCCCGAGTCACAAGTTGCATTAAGCAATGCTACCTCTCCTAATTGGAAATATCTTCTGGGGAATTATGTGGGACTAGGCTTCTCAGCGCTGTGCACTTATTAGACTTATCTGCGGAGAATTAAAACATTTCTGATACTTGGCACACTCAGAATGATTAAGTTAGACTTCCTGACAGGGTCCGGGGAATTGGTATTGTTAATCCTCATAAATGCCTTATATGCAGCCCTTGTCGAATATGAAGAGGGTAGAGGCATCATTTATAACTTTCAGGGACAAACATGGGAAGAGAATCCACAAAAGGAAGCTAAGAGCCTAGTGTGCATGAGAAATGCAGTGCAATCGATTGTAAAATGGATTAAAGGGCCCAGTAACTTTAAAGACTAAACTAACTTGCTGTGCATCTATGCTTAATTTTACTTTGTAATTAAACTTGGCTTTAGCAGACTTCATGTTTCAATCTTATAGTATCCAATCCCTTTGGGAAACTCATACCCTGTATACACACACACACACTCTCACACACACAATCACATGCGTGCGCATGCGTACACACACACACACACACACACACACACACACACACACTGTCTTAACTCTGAAAACCTTTCTGCTTTACATTTCTCTGCTGCCTAATGTCTTTTAAATGTAAAAACACATCTATTTTTCAATCCTATTTTTAAAAAAATTTCTATGTATTGATTATCCTATATCTAGCTCTAACTGTATTTTTTCTTGTTTATAATGCAATGTATACATAAGGAAAAGCAAAAGAAAATAATATATCATGTGAAATTTCTCTCTCTTGTCCTATTTATGCTCATCAGTCCCAAGAAGGGTTTAATGTTATTAAGCAAAGAAATTCATATTCACTCCCTTTGGGTTTGCATTTCATATCATGGCTAAGTCTTGCTTGTGGGGTTTTTTAATGTAATGTCACTCATTTTGGTTTCTGCTTTCTTAAGTGAGAACAGTGACATACATTAGAAATTCAAGACAAGTTAAACTCCCTAGTTAGTGTTCTAAAAGATTGCAAAGGCTGTAACCAGCTTCCAGGTCACCCATTTAGAGTATAGTGTGTATAGCATCCATGTCCTTTGTGCATAGGTATGAGTGCAGTAGGTATCCAACAGATAAACATTTATTTGAGACTCACATCATGACAGACACTAGATATACAGAGGATAAATACTGGAGGGGAGCTGTTGATGTAAAGGATTTTATAGCCCATGAGAAGAATTCATGATTGAGTTTCAAATAATCTTAATGTACTAAGGCTGATGGGAGTACAGAGGAGGGCGTTCAATAATCTTGTTTTGGGTCAGATAAACAAGGATTCGCAGACTGATAGTGGAGCTGGGACATCGAGGGCAAGAAGGACTTTACCCGAGAGGAGGCACCTGTCCTCCAGGTGCAGGATCGCTTTTGCAAGAGCCTGGAGGTCTGCAAGGCCTCACATCAGCAGTCAGTAAGTCTGTGCGGTCACAACCCGGGTTCCTGCGCAGCGCGGTGGGGACCTCTGGGAGGACTAATGAAACCCACTCGTGTCAAGCTGCTCAGAGCGTGTCAACGAGTTCAGGTGGCTTTTCTTTCAATAGAAATAAAAAGCCATTGTATTTTTTTAAATTTAATTTTATTTATTTTTTTTGTATTTTTAAAAAATTTTTAACTTATTATATAATGAAGAAGGGTACTGTTAGCAATTTTGTTGGGGGACACTGACCTGATGCCCCTGTGTAAAAGCAGCTGGAGGATGAGGCAATCAGGGTGGTATGAGCCTCGCACTTGAGCATGAGTGAGGGTCCAAGCCAGTTGAGAAAGCCGCAGGGATGATAAAAAGCAAAGAACACGTTCAATAAATACATTTGGAAAATTGGAAAAGGTATTGTAGAGGTCATAAATTAACTAATCTGCTTATGTGCGTGTAGTTCTAACAGGTGTGTTAATTTAATACCCCAAATGCAAAGAAAGTAATGCATAGAATATTAAACTGTCATGCTGGCCGTGGCATTTGACAGAGTAAATAATAATGTAACATATTTTTTTAATTGTATGTTGACAGTAGTCACTGATGCATTGGTGTATCACTACACAATTGTTTACTGAAAGAAGAATGAATCAACAAATTAATGCCTACTTTAGCTGAAATCATGAGTTAGAAGGGCTCAGGTCTAGCCTCACCTCTCTACCATTTTGTATGAAAATGCCTTTTAATACAAATAAGAATGATTTTAAGGGGTTCCCTGGCAATGCTGCGGCCTGGGTTCGATTCCCAGCCAGGGAACCCCACCCCAACCCTGCCCCCAAAACAAACAAAACAGAATGATTTTAACACGACTGTGTGTGTGTGTACTTCAATTCTTCTATTGTAAAATGCAGACACTGCCAGAACGTGTCTAAAATTCATCCTTGCCTTGATGATATTGATCTTAATAAAATCAAATTAAGCATAACTATCACATGACCACATGCAAGCAGTAGTCGGGCAGGTGTGGTTGCATTGTAAAAGCAAACCCACACTCTCGTTGTATAGAATACAGAAGGAGAGATCATAAAAACCACCTCATCTAACCAAACACAGCTAAAGAATGATATTTTAAGGTAGTTAGACAAATATGTACACACAGATAAACATATGTACATGAAGGAAAACCAGTTAAAGGGACCATGAAATGAAAAATGACTACAAATTAAGTAAAAAAAAAAAACAAAAATCAAAAAACTGGTATATACGCTTTCAATAGATAGATAAATATAAGCTATAACAATAAAACGGGTTAAGAATATGAGTACAGTTTACAGACATACACGTACCCAGAAGATAAAACAAAACATAAATGTAAGTGCTACAACTTATTCATAGCATAAAGTAACACGAATAGGGACAGTGAGGGCTAGTGAGAGTGCTGCAAGATCTATCACGCAGGTAGCAATACACGTCCAGGCAGAAATGTGAGTCAGTCCGACACCTGGTAGTGAACTTGACAGTACGTATCAACGTGCTGGATTCACACAACCTTGGCCCCAGCTGTCCCACCGGTAGGAATTCACCAATTGTTTGAAGTAGAAAAATGCTATAAACCCCCAATTCTCTCTAAAAATCTGACAAAATTCTCCAAAAGAGGTCTCCACTGAAAGATTGGTTGAAAATAATGATGATGTGTTTATTATTTTTATAATATTTATTATTTTAGTAATGGTGCTTTTACAATATGCCTGTCCAATGTGTTATTTAACGAGTCGTGTCCAAGCGTGTGTGACTCGTGACGGGTTAGCAGGGAAGTAGGTAGACAGACAGCGATAAGGAAATACGTGCGTGTTGGGAAGGTAGCTAAGTTCTGGAATATTGGTCACAGTGCCCTTAGGACAGCGGCCACTCCTCCACTTTCTTTTCCTTCGAATCCACAGTAATGAGGGGCTTTGAGTTTGCCTCGGCATTTCCAACACGCCCTGGTCTCAGGACCGTTCTGTGTCTACAGTTGCCTCTTCATATGGCGATGAGTTTTGATTAAAAATGAACAAAACAAAAAGCCCAAAACATGTCACTTCAAGTCGCCACAGAGATATTTCTTCAACGTTGTTTTTCCTGTCACTGTATTTTCTTACACTGCCATATTTTATTTCTTCACACTTATTATAATGGGATATCATCTATATCTGTATCTATATCATCTATATCTATATCATCTATAATTTTCTATATCTGTATCTATACTTGTTCACTTTAAAAATCTTTTACTCTTTCTATTCCCTTCTAAATAGAATAAAATTCTTGAGTATTTGGATATTTCCATTTTGTTCTTTGTGGTTACCTACCACCAAACAATGTGCTTGACATGACATAAAACATCAGTGAAGGTTTGTTAAAATACTACGATTGAATGGATGAAAACATGCTCATAACTTTGTGAGAAGTCAGTAGACACAAACCCCTCACTGCGTGTCTGTGTATGTGTGTTTTCTGTCCATATAAAATAAATATATTATAAAACCAAATTGAAATTACTAAATCAAATACCATGCCTTTTTATTTGTGTTTTTCAACCTAAATTGGATACAAGAATATTGAATACTTTAATTTATGTAAGTAACATATTGGTTCTTAACAAGTTTTTTATTCGGAATTTTTTGATGATAATAAATGTTTGTTGGCAGACAATCGAAATTGCATCATATTATAAATGAATTTACTACATGGAGTTAATTTTTAAATACATTTTAACATATACCTCTATATATACTAAAAATCATATCCAATTTGGTTCTCTTTAACTCTTAACTCACAGTTATTTAGGTGTTTTAGTGACACCATTTTTCAGTTTACAGTTTTTATTAAATGAGCTTCTCCTAATGCCTGTTCTTTGTGATGATTATATTACTCTAATAAACGATTTCTGTGTTCCTTGTTCGATCATGTTTGTATATGTGTGTATAAAGACATACACATATATGTATATACATACATTTGTATGTACTATATTTATACGTGCATATATGTATATATATGTACATATAGATATATATGTATATATCATATATTCTCTTTTAAATGATTGCTTGAAATTTTAATTATTACTATATAATAACTTTTACTATTGGCTTTAACTGTTACTTAAAATTACACTAATTGATTTACCACTGATCAGAGCAGTGTTATATGGAAAATTGAAGTAGTTTAATTCTCTCTGTATCGCATTCTGCACTGCATCTCCAGCTACTTATGAAGGAATGGTTTGTCTGTGAGTTATAACATTTAGAGTAGTTACATTGTCATCCCAGATTTCAATGACAGGAGAATACTTTCCAGGATGACTGCTACATACAAGAAGACTACACAGATTTTTTTGTGAAGTCAGTGACTATATTATTTCCTGGTTTGCACATTAAACCACAGCTCTTTACCTCTTGGGCATTTAATGTTTAATAGTGTCAGGAACTGGTGGCTATATTAGCACTGAGGATGGTAGTCTTTGGGGATTTACATGCTCTAAGCAATTAATGAGTCTTCTTAATGAAATCTATCTTTTGTATTAGTTTGGTGAAAGTCATAGAACAGCCAGAAAAACAAATTTATTGAATGGTGTTTAATTGTATTCTTAGAGGTACCTATAGAGGTACCTCTAATCTCTCTTAACTAACTTATACCGGAATCTGCTTTTCCTAAGGCAGATTTAATAATGAGTACTATAACTTTGGTACGATGCTGAAATGAGGAATATGCTATTGTTAAAGTGCATTATCCTTTCCAACCAGTGAGCCTCCTCAGTTGCATGACGTGGAATTGAATGATGTTGTTTCTATGACTGAAGAAGTATTTCTTAATTCACTTCTTTAATATTTGAGCTTTAAACAGAAACATGAATAACAAAGAATTTAATACTACTTTTGGAAAAACATATAGGTGCTGAAAACTTGGTGATGGCTCTTGTTAATGTTAAATCCAAAAATGTAAAAGGAAAAATACTCTCTCTTCTTTGTATTCTCCATTGAGCATATGGTGATGGTTAGGTAAACATTTATTGAATTTGTTACTAAATGTTTTCTAAAAGATATAATAATGGTTTTCTTCACATGTATCCTCACAGTAAAACAATACACAGTTGTTCATTTCCAATATTTATATCTAGAATTAGGTATCATTTAGTATTTGTGGACTTTTCCTACAATGCATGTGTGAAATAGTGATAATGAAGATGCAGGTGAGTTATTAATGTTTTTCTGGGGAAAAAAGTCTTGAAAGAGGGGAGAGGAGAGAGGAATTTACTCATGTAAATATTCATTCCTACAGCATTAAGGAGGACATAGGTTTGGTGAATTTTTAATACAGGTCCTCAATGCCCATTTGTCAAATCATTATCAATGACTGTGCAAATGTTCTTGTTGATGCTAATAGCGATAATGATAGAGGATGGCGGATAGTATCAGCTATTACTCTTGACATCTTAGAAATGTTTGCCGATCTTCTTTCTAGAAGTTTCCTTTGTTGGGAAAAACTGTTGTAACAAAGCATATTTTTAATCTGTTGATGCAGCTAGAATTTACCAAAACATTTTAAGACAAGATAGAGCATCTTAAAATAAAGTACTTAGCATTGAAAGTCCACCAGAAGTTATCATTTCTTACCTTTATCACCACCCTAACACTTTATTTAATGATAATTTAAAAACAAATAAAGGTGAAGAGATATACTTAGCTTTTAGAGTGAACCTTAAAGATTTAGTTTGTTCGCATGTTTTAGTGCCTTAAGGAAAAAGGCTGAATGAATAACTGAGTTCCTCAAACTGAGTAGTTACTTTAAACTCCTTCAAGAGATGAGGAGAGTTCATCCTATTTTATAACTTCAGGTGTACATATCTCTCCCTTCAAGCCCAGAAGATATTGCCTTCCTTCATCAGCAACATATTTATTTTATTTAGATCAAGTTTGATCATTTTGATTTTACTTTGTTCTCAACTCAGGATATTTGCATAGGCTAGGGCGTTAAGAAGAGATACTTAAAAAGCTCTTAGAGAAAGACTTAACTAGGACTGTGAACATGTAAGATAAAAATACACACAAAATTTCCATTCAACTTCTCTTAGTACCTAAGTAATACAACCAAGTGTCCAAAAAAGAAGAAAAGCTACAGGTAATTCGGATTTTGTTTAATATTTTCCTATGTCAGTGATCCCTTAGGTTAATTGTGTCTTAAGGCTGTAGTTGTAATTGCAATTATTTTCAGTTCCTCAATTTCTCAAATATTCAGTTCTAATTAAAGTCTTCCTAATGTTAGTATGTAGTAGTTGAATTTTAAATTGCAAGTATAAATTACTTACAACCTCTAAAGTTCAATAAGCTTTTAAACCTTTTAGTTTTTCAATGGATACCCTAATCATAAAATTAAAGCATCTATAGTAAGCAGATGAGCTAATGTAAGTAGGGTCCTGTTTTCCTTGGTGTACAAATCAATAAAATTATCGTGATGACTTTCAGTTTAATGATCTAGCTACTGGAAATGGACACAGCTTTTAAAATAGATAGTTTAAGTATGTATCATTTGTATTAACAGCTATATTGTTGCCTAACATTTTGGTTATAATGGTTAAATTATTCTCAGTGACATCATAGACTCCCAGCATCATAAAGTAATGCCACATCCCAAAGGAAAACGGAGTCAGGCAGATAAAATGCATGACCTTGAGCTTTTTAAAATAAAGATGCTAGAATCATATTGTCTTATTTTCCAGGTGCATATGTCCTCCAGGTTAAGGCCACGGACGCAGACGACCCAACCTATGGAAACAGTGCTAGAGTCGTTTACAGCATTCTTCAGGGACAACCTTATTTCTCTATCGATCCCAAGACAGGTACATTTTTTATTAGAAACATTATTGTCACCACACCTTCAAGTATTTAAACTGAAGTTAAACCTTGGCATGGGAAGTTACCTATTTTGATACTGTAACAAAGCTTCTGTGTGCTGCACATTAAGCCACGAAAGATGGGAGCTTACCTTGCTGCTGCGGAGCTATTTTGTTTGGATTGAACTTTGTGTGAATTTAAGCCTTTTACATACGCGTATATGTGTCAAGTCCAAATTTGTTAGTTCGAATTCTCTGTGTGATTTACTTTAAACTTTTAAAAGTCCGGGTATTTTGTTTTTATTCTTCCATCTAAAATGGCTTGTTATTTCAGTTTTTTTTTTTTTGTTAGGTTCAATTATGTTCAGTTTTGCACCTTATCAACACGTGGTAAGATTGTGAAACTTGTATTGTTATTTTTATGAAGGGTTATGGATGATGGATTTGGTTAGCATAGACTTATGCTCCCGACAGGTAAAAAGTAGGTCAACACATTCGAAATACCAAGACCATGATTTCTTCTGGTCTATGTTTTTGAAGCCAGTCTCATTTTTAAGTCAAGCCATTTAAATTACGATTTTGAAAGCCAAATATATAAAAATCTGTGGAAAGTACAGAAAGAGCAGGAAGACTTTGTATTCCCTTTTAAATAAAATGAGGTTCCTCTCTTTCAAGAGAATCTGGTTTTGAATGCTGGATAGTTTTTAAAGAGATCAAATCACACTGAACAGTGAACAAAGACGTCAATGTCACAGTTAAAGCAGTAACTTCTTAATGACAGTTATCTTATCAATTCTTATAGAGTACATTATACTATCTTACATATTGAATCTGATATTCTTTACTACATTAACTTAAAGTAATAGAATAAGTTGTTAATGTACTGAACTAATAAGATACATTCTTCTTTTAAATTTATAAATACATCTTTAAAGAGCTACATGGGTTTTAAAGGTGTTAATTCTAGACAATGTACATGCAAATGGGCTAAACACTCCGAAGCGCGTACTTCCTCACAGTGTGTGCTAAAATCTGGAATACCAATTGGATATAGATTAATCGATTTGCAATATATTAATGTTGCCTGACACATAAAGTCAGTGAAGTGGAAACAGAGATGCGGTGCAGTTTCTGTCTGCTGGACCCACCCTTCCCTCCTCACCTCCTACCCTCCTCATCAAGCTGATGGGGAACCCAACTCATCTGAAAGCTAAGGGAATAAGGACGGGGGTCCCTCCCTTTTATGAACCTGAAAAAAAGAATAGACGGCCATTAGGACTGCACCAGGCCTTGAAGAAAGGAACATCAGTCATGAAGAGAATCCAGTTTTAGGACAAAAAGCTCTTTTGGTTGGGAAATATGGTCAGTGTCCACGATGAATGGATGATTGGAGCAATTACATTATAAGTTACTTTTAACAAGTATGGCACGCAAGATGAGCAGATGTTTGGCAGTATTGGTGTTAAGGAAGGTTTGTGGATATTGTTGTTGAACTGTGGGAAAATCATATATATTCATAGCAAAAAAAAAGGTAAAAATGTGGAGGAAAAAGTTCTGGGAAGTATTTCAATGAAGTTTATGATGAAAAAATGATCTAGAGGAATTCAGAAGCTTTGGGCAACAGAAAAAATGCATAGACAAATAAAAAAGGGATGTTCTCTAAAAGATTACACATCCTTTTATCAGATGGAAGCATTATGGGGTTTTTTTACTATGCATAATCACTCACCTTTTTTAAATGTACAGTAGTGAGTAATCTAACAGGAATGGAAGTATGAACAATAAATGTTTCCTATGTCCCTTCAGCCTCTAAGCAGCACTGCTCAGAGACAGAGGGGATGGAAGAAAAGAGATGTGTAAAGAGAGGTGAAGGGGGGTTCAGTATTAGAGTACACTTAATGGGTTGCAGTAGTTAATTCTATAGAGTAAGTGTATTTATATATTCAGATTAAATGTGGGAGCAGAAAGATGAAGGGCTTAATAATGGTAAACTAACTATAAATGGAGCCAGTATCTAACTTAAAAAAAAAAGATAAAATCATACAAAGATGAACTTAAGCAGAAAGTATGGGTGAAGAATATAACTGCTATAGTCACATCAATACTAAGCAGACAATCATATGAACCAAAACACTTGCTTTCCTCTTGACTTTACTTGTTTAATGTCAACTTCAGATGAATTCCAATGCCTTTAGAAAATATTATTCTACAGAAGAGTATATATATTATAAATGACTTTTATAATTGTGAAGTTAGATTTTTATGTAGTGCTTATTATTTAGAACTAAAGGTGAAACAATTCTGGCATAAACTATAAAATAGCTTTTTGGAAGCATTGATTTTCACTGGAGACAGAAGTCTTGATACTAACAATACCCCAGACCACTAGACAGGAAAAGAGTAGATGAAGAGACACTTCATTAAGTGAATCATAACTAGTTCTTCATGCACAGAGACCATTAAGAAGACTTCTTGTCAAATGTATCACCTTGTGGTAAGTAAGAGTAAATAAAAAATAAAGGATAATTGCAATTTCTCAGAAACAATCTCCATTTGTTCCAGCCATATAGCTTCCTTTTATGATTCATTTTGCTGTTATTAAATAAAATGCATGAAAAACTAATATCTAAAATGTTTCACATTTGAGTGTACAGAATGGGTCAAAACAATTTTTAAAGAAAAAGGTCTCATCAAAACTTCTGGTGCCTAAATATTGAAAAGATACATAGAAATATTTATTGTTCATTTGAAATGAGATAACAAAAAAGATTTGGTTACTGATACTGAATGTTTTGACAAACATTCCTAGCTTTTCAATCCAAGTGAATATGCAAGCTTCTATATAAATGATATAAATTAAAGCATTCTGTGAAATAAGCCCCAATCCAATAGTTTCCTTTAAAATTGAGTAATTTGGCAATTTTTTGGCTTAACTATAAAATAATTTACTGTGAATTAAAATTCAAACCCATTCATATGTATGCCTTAAATGATTATGAAGTATTTTTAAAAACAACAAATGTAGATAAATCTTAGAACATTAAGTAAAAAATGTACTTATTATATTAGTGTGTTATTATATTATATACATTTTTACTAAAATTTATTATATTAGAGAAAACATTCATAATTAATACAACAGTAAACAACAGACATTAAATATCTTTTACCCAGTGCATGATATCAGGATGCTAAATATCTCCATAGAATTGATAATAGAATCATTTCACTTAAGAAAACAAACATTATAATGAATGATTTAACCTATGTCTTAACTTACATTTAAAATTATTTAAATTTCTTTTCCTAAATTTCAAAACCAGTCTGAATTGGGTAGCTACATGTTGCTATTTTGTGTATCATGGGTGATGACGACATATGTACTTTTCTAGGTGATATGAGCCCTGCTGGAGAAAGCATTATGATATTATTCATCACAACATTGTACTTTAAATCTATAAACTTTCAATGTTTTTATTCTGATAAAACATATATGTAACATAAAATTTACCGTTTTAGCCATTTTAAGTGCACAGCTCAGTGCACAACGAAGTACATTCGCTTTGTTTTGCAATCGTCATCACCATTTATCTCCAGAACTTATTCATCACTACTTTTCATTTATCTTCACTGTTGAAAGTCATGTGTATTTTCTAAGTTTTTATTTTATGTATTCAAACCTGAACTCATATGAAAACAGCTGAGTAAGAATGGAATTGCATGCATGAGCTATCCTTCCCCCTTTCCTCATTCATAATTCTGATTATTTCATGCTCTAAAGTCCTGTCCTACTTTCTGTTCAGAGAACTCTGATAAAGGTTGCTGAGAGAACTGACACCTTGTCAAGATTTTTGCACTTTGAATTCAACTATCACCTTTTATTCAGGGATTATAATCTTCATGTCTGTGTCCTAAATGAAACCTCTCCCCGTATTCTGACTGGTATTGATTCCTTTCGAACTTTAAGAATATGTTGGTGTTTAAGAACCCCATAATAAATTAAAGCATTGATCAGACTTTATACTTTGAGCTATATTTTATTGTACTATATAAATACTTAACGATGTTTTATGGTTTGAAAATGCTTTTGACATTAATTCAGAGTAAAGTCTTAAAGGATTTAGAGTTTTTAGACCCCTCAGCTGATGCTAGGGAGAGAGAGATTGTCTTCTTTCTTCAAGGGCAATATGAAAAAGAATATTTGTCTACACCAAGTAGTTACTCTTTTAATAGTTTTTACATTAAGCCAAGAACTGATATGAACATAGCAAGAGAAAAGAAAGCAATAGAACTAATCAATATAAGGAAGGAAATAAGTGTAAGGGAAATAGACAATTATTAAGATAAATGAACACATGTTCTAACCTTTTTAGTAATAGTTTTCTTGAATGTAGTAAAATTACATGACTAGAAATGTACTGCAGACACTAGTTTTCTTGTATTCTGCATTGCTACAGTTCATGAGAACTCTGTGTGAAGTTCACATGCCTCATTTTAAAAATGAATGCACACATCAGCAGATAGAACTAAGAATGTTTGGCCTTGAAAGAAAAATACTCCAGGGGGATGAATACATGCCTTTCAGAAGTTGTAGAGCTGTCACATACAAGAAGAATTCTGTGCCACTTGAGAAGTCAAGGGCTATCAGTGGCTGGTATGAGTAACATGAAGAGAGAATTTTCGTTTTACATATTTAAAAATGATGTTAATACTTGTCTGTGACTAAGAGAAGTGCCTCATGAAATTGTGAGCTTTAAATTGCTAGAAATGCTAAAGCAGATGATCAGTGATGAGCCAGTGGTGTCAGATTTTATTATTAATTTATTTAATGCATGTGTAACTGTAACCAATGGCCTAACAGTGCTTTGCTACTAGGACACTGAAATAAACCAGGTTGATCCTCAAGTACTCATCTAGTGCTCAGATGGTTACATTTATTTATTTATTTATTTATTTTTTACATTTGATTATTGTAGAATACAATTCTACGATACGTAGTGCTACTGCTGGGCTCTAGATATCGAATGATGGTGGGGGGCTTGCTAGGGAAGGAACTCCTGAAAAAAATCTTCTAAATCCTGAAGAAGAGTTAAGCTGTGTTACAGGTGGGAAATCAGGCCATATGCTTCCTAATGTTGCTTTCTATTAAAGGTAACCTGATAACACTTCTTGGCAACAAATTTTTAAATGTCATACACCTCATCTGTGTAGTGAGGAGCAGAACATTTTGTCAATAGTGTTTAAAAACGCATTTGCTATTTAAAAATCCATTTCACATTTAAAGTCAATTTGAGACAAGAATGAAATGAAACTCAGCAACTTTTCATATACACTGTTGCAAAACCACATTTCTCATAAACTATAAGGCTATTTTTTCAATTCCACCAGTTAAATTGTATTTAAAATTTAACTGGTGGAATTGAAAAAATAGACTTACATTCTCAGTGCTAAACTTAAGATTTCTGTCTTTGACTATCACCATTTTTGCTGTCTCACTGTCTCTTCCTAGCAGACTTGTGGATTAAAATATATTTAAATAATGCTTCCTCCAAATTTTTATTTAATAAGATTAATCATGACTTGGCCCATACTTAAGTTTGTGATCTACTAAGAAAGATCATTTTCAGATGCAAAAATGGCCTTTAATTAGGGTGTTTTTTTTTTTTTCATGATAAACCAGGTATAATACATGTGGGTTTATACTAACAACTCCATCTGATTCAAAATTGTATCATGAGTTCTTTTTCATAATCAATCATCAAAAAAATTAAGCTTAAATAAATTTGATAATGCCTATTGGCTCTCAGTTTTTATAGAACCTTAATGTAGTATGTATAAAGTTTATATATAACCTATTTATAAATCTTCATATTGGAAATGTTTCTATGAGGAATAAATTGAGTGAAAATTTGTGTGTGTGTGTGTGTGTGTGTGTGTGTGTATTCATATTAGAAATGATCTGGTCAACAAGAGGACAATGCAGGATGCATATGACTCAAACCAAGAAATTTATCTAGGAGGTATAAACATTATAAGGCAGGCCGAAGTCACATAGTTTAAGGCATGTAGGACCAGGCCACTGAGATGCAGAGATGAAGTATCATAGTTAAGAGACATGAATGAGACATTAGGAATCCCAGCGGAAGAGGGGGAAAGCAGGTTGACAGAAAAGGGTGTCAGTAGCATAAATAAAGCAGGGGGAGCAAAATTGGAGCTGGTCTTTTTGCAACCATTTCTTCCCAAAAGTTAGAAGAAAACTTAGATTATAGTGAAATCTGAATTAACAACAGAATAGCGTTTGGTAAATCAATGGTGGAAAGAACAGATAAAACTGGGTTTATTTTCAGTTTATATTTGGATGCCATCCTTTGTATTTAACAGTTTATAATAACTTTGTTATTCATACATGCTCCTTTATTTAAGAAACACTATCAAAGACACATGGGTTTAAGACAAATACTCTATAATCTCCCTAAAACCTTTGGCTATAAATTGGAATTTGTTATGAATTTTTATATAATTATACTTACAACAAATCCAGAAGGTTTTAGTTATTTCACTATGAATGAATAATATAAATTAGTTCTACAATTGGACACAAGGGCCGAAAATGAATAGGATATGTAAATATGCCCATATACTAAATGATTCATGATTGTAAATTTTATTATTTATGGAGTCCCTCATTACTCAGCCAGTCATTCAACCAGTCAGTTGTTCAACACATTTGACTGAACATCCTGGCACTGCCCTCGATGGTGGAGCAACTTGGAGCAAGAGAGACAAGGTCTCTACATGGCAAAGCTTGATGAGATGTAAGTGAAAAATCTGTGGATAAAATACTTAGGAGAAATCCTGAAAGACAAAATACATAAAGGAGATATTTCATGTCTTTAAAGGAAAGTAATATAGTTATCCTCAATTTTTAAAATAAAAAACAAACTGATTGTATTTAGAATTCTGTTATGGTGTGACAAGTTAATTGTTTTAGTATATGTATTTTTCCGATATAGTTGAACAATTTCATTCTCTTTTAAAGATAGGTTCATTCTGTATAAATCATGTCTGACCTAGTTTACTTAATAAATGGGGATGACAATCTTTTAGAGCTGATACATTGTGGTTTTGCCATACTCCACGGTGCTGCACAACATTTCATTATATGACTGTCACCTAAATATGCTTAATTATATCCTAACTGTTGGATATTTTGGGTGTTTCACTTTCTAAAAGATATAATGTTTGTTAGTGTCTTTACTAGCGAATTTAAGAAGAATCATTTTCTTGGTGCAGAGTATTTTATTTTGGAAAATGCAACATTTGCAATACTGACCTTTCATTATTATTTTTTTTTCCTTTAAGGTGTTATTAGAACAGCTTTGCCAAACATGGACAGGGAAGTCAAAGAACAATACCAAGTCCTCATCCAAGCCAAGGACATGGGCGGACAACTGGGAGGGTTAGCCGGAACGACAATAGTCAACATCACCCTCACTGATGTCAATGACAATCCACCTCGATTCCCCAAAAGTATGTGTTTTTCTGTTAAGTCAAAATTAGTGCACCTTTTTAAGAATGTTCTTACATTTCATTGAATGCTGTAGGAATTGTAATAATGTTCCAGATACATTTGGACTTTAAGAGTATAAGGTATAGATAAATATTAAATGGTTTCAGAATTTCAGTATTAGAAACTTCAGAATTTCATGATTCAGTATTCAGAATCATGCATAAAGTGACATTAATAGAAAATAATATGAATGAGTCAAAAATCAAATGAGTCTTATGCTATGAAACCCTATTAAAGTAAAATATTCTCAATAGATTGAAATCTTGCTTTGATTTCTTATTAATTGAAAAAGTAATATGAATAGGGAAATTCCAATGCCATTTAAGACACATTTATGACATATATACTAGCATATTATTAGCTATCATTTAATTAGCATAAGAATTACATGCCTTCCTTTAGTGATTATTTGTGTTCATTCAGTTTTATATACTTTTATGTATTAGATAATATTACTGTTTTGCTATTTACATTAGTTTGTTTCTATTTTATTTTAGTTTTGCAATAGGTAAAATTGCTACAGTTTCTATGATAATAGAATAATTCACACCTTTATCCTCTCTGTAACTCAGTTTCATATTGAAGATTAAATACATCTCAATTGTGTTACATCTAGTTTTCTCTTGCAGTATTACATTTAACACCTATCAAGGACTTACTTAATTTCCAGTACATTTTCAAGGATTAGTTCAGTGTTCCTAAGACTTAGAACATAGAAACTGAATGTTTCTAGCACTGGTTAAATAAGAAGCTTGAGCAAATCACTGTGTTATAATGCTCATTTTCATTAACAGTAAAAATTCAAAGCAAAATGATTTCCTTCTTCCCACTCCAGAAGAGACGCTTGAGTTTAAATGATATAACATTGAGAATATTTAACTAAATGGACATTTTATTCTTTTAGCTTATGTTTTTTCCATATTTTACAACTTTGCCATATTTTCTTAAATTCAACCTATATATTTTTCATAGAAATAATTTTAGTTAGTGACCATAAAGCCTAATGGTCAAATGTTATGAGTGGCAATTAGAAATCATCATACTTTAGCCAATAAAATATGTGACAAATGGCTAGTATATAATATGTCATGATTAATAACACAGGGAGTCTTAGAGGTGCACCTTCCCTTACTTTGCTATTAAGAGAAACATAAAAAATATAAATAAACATTAAAAATGAGAAAGAAATGATGCATTTAATTATCTAGCATGTGACATTAGTAGAGAATTTGTTTCCAGTCCAGAAAGAATGGATTCTTTTTTCTTTCTACTGTTTATGTGTGACAAGCTGCAATAGCTAATTAAGGAGAATATTTGGGAGATTATTCTGCTTTTATAATAGAATGTGGCATTGTAAACTTCGGTCTTGCTTTGTGTTTTGTGCATATAAAATATGTTCAGTCTAGATAAAGAAAATAGCAGAGATATTAGTATTGATATTCTTATTCACAAGAATAGAGGTTTTTCAGATGAAGAATATAAAACTTAGTAGAAGGCTATAACTCCTTGTGAGTATGGCTGAAAGATGATTTGTAAAAGGGACCCAGATGTATAGACTGGGGTGCAGGGAAATGAAAATGTCTCAATGGCAGAGAAAGTAGAGTATGCTTAGGAAACCAAGACGGTGGGCTCAGGTCCCACTGAAAACGGAGATCACTTCCAGATCTTTCCTTGTGAGAAAAGATCCTGGAGAAAGCAGTAGGCTTTTTTGGAATTTATTCAAACTGAATCTGGAGGTCTAAAGGTAAGTAAATGAGGTCCACCAGGAAGGACTGTAGGTGAGTAGGGCACAGCAACTTGTAGTGCTTTTACATGCTGTGTCAGGAACTTCATTGTCTTACTTCTTTTTATAATTCTGAAATACAGATTTCCCACATTTTACTGTTAAGAAAACTGAGGCTTAGAAAGATTAAAAAACTTGCTTAGAGAAATGTGACAGGAGTTTATTTTTTTTTAACCTGAAGTTTAAATTCCTTCTAGTTTGACATAACATAAAAATCAAGTTACTCTTTTCTTTTACCTGCCACCCTAAAACCGTGTTTTTAGAACATAGCTGCGAAAGAGTCACATGACGTGAGTTGAATTGTCACCATAAACAGAGAAATGAGAGGGCAGAGAAGATATACCAAGTAGATGACTGTGATCAATTATTTTCTGCTGTGATACATGCATATTTGAACTAGAGTCTGAACTATAATAGGTGAGAGATATTTTTGAATCATGAGAAAAAAGGGGGCTTTTACATTTTGCATGAATAAAAAATTAATTCCCTTGAAATGTTACATGCCTTTGTGTCAAGCCCTTTTTACTGAACTGTCATTTTGAATTACATCCTTCGGAATAAAAGACAGAATCCATTTATAAACCGAAAAGCCATCTCTTTAGAAGTCAATGCTCTTTTGCAGGAATATTTCTCATGGGGAGCAATTAAACCATATATACAAGATAAAATTACCAACTGAAATAATAGCCTTTTGAATGTAAACTCCAAGATAACATATTTTTCATATGTAACTGAAAGAGAATTGTCCATGTTCATGCCTGTTAAGCAGTTAGTTACACTGAAAAAAAAAATCTTCCTTCGGATGAACTTTAGAAGCTATGCTTTTTATTGCTTAAAAGATAATTTCTTAAATTTTACTAATCATGTATTTTTGGCTTTGTGTTTGTACATATACATGTGTAACATTGTTAAGCACCCATTTACATTCATTTTTTTCTATAAATCTGTTAGAGATGAAAAAAATTGAATAGCATATGCATTTGTGTCATGCTTGTATAGTTTGCTATTTTATTGTTGCAAAATAAATGGTTCCTAGGATATCAGAACTTCCTGCAAATTTGATCTGATCATGGTGACAATGAAAGTACTATGTGTCATGCACTATGCAAAGTGATTTGCATATACCCATTTAACTCTTGTAATGACTGTATAGTATTTCCTTAATTTTAGAAATAAAATAGCAAGGCTATATTATTAAGAAAGCTTAAGTAGCTTGTGCAAGACCTCACACTAGGTGAGAGAACCAAGACTTAGTCTTACACAGGGACTTCAGAACACTAACGTTTTACCACTCTTATGTTTTATTTTATCTTTATTAAATTTATTGGGTGACATTGTTTAATAAAATTATATAGGTTTCAAGTGTACAGTTTCATACACATCATCTGATTATTGCACTGTATGTTCACCAGAGTCAGTTCTCCTTCTATCATCATATATTTGACCCCTTTTACCCTCTTCCACCACCCCCCTTGCCCTCTGGTAACCACTAAACTATTGACTGTGTCGATGAGTCTTTGTTTGCTTTGTTCGTCTTGTTCCTTTGTTGCTTCCAGTTTTATATCCCACATATAAATGAAGTCCTATGGTTTCAACGTTTTCTGACTTATTTTCTTTAGCATGATCATTTCAAGATCCAATCATGTTGTTTTGCAAATGGCAGCATTTCCTCTTTTCTTATGGCTGAGTAATACTCTGTTGTATACGAGTCTATGAGTACACACCACACTTGTTAATGCAATCATCTATTGAAGGACACTGGTTGTTTCCATGTCCTGGCCACCATGGGTAACGCCGCAGTAAACACTGGGGTATGTATGAGGGCTGTCTGGAAGTATCCAGCCATGTAATATGAACACTAGAAGCACATGATTGGGCTTTTTTCAGACAGAACTCATATATCTTTACAGATAAATGTTTTCAGGTTTTCCATAGTGACTCTACCAATTTACATACCCACCAGCATTGTGTGAGGGCTCCTTTCTCTCCACACCCTCTCCAGCACGTGTTGTTCCTTGTCTTGTTGATAACAGCCATTCTCACAGGTGTGAGGTGGGATCTCATTGTGGTTTTGCTTTACATTTCCCTGATAGAAGGAGGTATCATTTTGTCATATATTTCTTGGTTGTTCGTATGTCTTCTTGGGAGAAGGGTCTGTTCAGGTCCTTTGTCCATTTTTTAATGTGATTTTTTTGTTGTTTTTGAGTTTTACAAGTTCTTTACCTATTTTGGATATTAGGCCCATATTTGGAGGTGTTGTTCCCAAATACCTCCTCCTATTTGACTGGCTGCCTCTTTGCTCTGTTGATGGTTTCTTTTGCTGTGCAGAAGCAGAGAAGCTTCACTCTCCTTCTTAAAAGGGAATTTGCTTCTAGGGCCTGTGGCCCAAAAGGCCCTACACAAAACCCAGAAAACTGTTGAGGAAAAAAAGTAGTAGTATTATTTTATAAATACAAATAATGCCTGGCATATTAAAAGAGCTCTCCCGTCAGTCATATAAAGGCAAAATATTTTCTTTGCAAAATTGTTTCCATGGAGTTATGAAGCTACCATCCTCTGTAATGAAGGATATCTGTAAAGGGTCTCCAACTGTTAAAATCAGCTACAGAAAAATACAGATGGTTTCCATTACTTAAAGTTTAAATGACAAAACTAGCTAACAAGCTGATCTAAATTATACATTATGGGATCAAATCAATTAAGTAATTTGGTTAATTCACATGAAGCAAAATATTCATACTTTTCCCACTTGGTCTCTTTCTTCTGTATAATATTTTAATAATGACTACAAATCAACTTAAGTGAAATAAAGCACTTCTTGAATAATTTTTGATGAAAAGGTAATTATATAAAATGTAAAGAAGTGCTTATTTTTCTGTTTCTTTGTTTTTTGTGTAATTTTTATTTTTTAGTAAAATAAGAAAGAGAATTGTTTGTATAGTAAATGAGTTCAAATGTAGAAACTAGAACGTTAACATTTGTTCTAAGGAAATTTCCTAGACATAAATAAAACAGTGTTTTAAAGTAAATCAGTTTTAACCAAATGCCTACCAACATATTTCTATTGACTCTTTCTAGCTATTGGAATATTGATTTCATTATACTTTAACCTAAATAAAACACAGTTGCAGGATTAAACTCATCTCTGAAGCCTCTATTTGCTTGATACTCACCAAATTATTACTCTTGAAGTAAAAAAAAATCCTGTCTCTCCCACAGTTTTCAGCTTTCTTATGCTATCCAAGTGTATGCATATATTATGAAAACTGAAGGACAGCCTTAAGTGTTTCCCAGCTTAGAATGATAACCACTGGCTTTATCCTAAATGATCTCACAGTAAAGGAACTTCTGATGTACATGCAGTGTAATAATAATATTATTTTAAGCAATTTTACCTAGAGTAAAAAGTATATTCTCTAATTGTTAATGTAATTTCCCTAGTTTTCTTAAAAAGCTTAAGTTTCTTTTATTACCTTTGCAATATGTGAAAATCACATTAATCATAACTTAAAAATTCTTGCATAGGGGATTCCCTGATGGTGTGCTGGCTAGGCCTTGGCGCTCTCAACACCATGGCCTGGGTTCGATTCCCAGCCAGGGAACTAACCCCCCCAAAATAAAAAATTCCTACAGCTGTTATATAATAAAAATATGTATATATTTATTGACACTTGTTCTTGCTTTTTAAGATGTATAAACTGAATAATATATTCTTACTGTTCTTGGCCAACAATGTACTCTAGAAGTATAAATATATTATGAACACAATAAAATTTGAAATGGGAATATGGTAAGAATAATTATTGGTACAAAGAGGATATGGTAATTATACCTAACTGGGATAATTAAAAGAATATTTATGAAAAATGTAGCATTTGATAAGAAATGTACAACAGGAATTTAATGGAATGTGAAACGAGGATGTTGGTTATAGACAGCCACAATTCTGAAATATAAATATATATTTATGTGTCTCTGTGGGGTTTTGAGTAGAGGAGCAATGTCATCTATCAATATACTAGAAAATAACTTTGGTAATGGTAAAGTCTGAAGTAGAGAGAGTAGTTGTGGCACAAAAGTAGGACAGTTATTTGGAATAGATGAGTAGAGGCAGACAAGAGAGATGTCTCAGTAGCAGAATGGAAATGACTTCGTGATCTACTGGATTCAGAGATGTGTAAGGTAAAGAGCATGTGAAGAAACGATGTAAATAGGAAGATGGTTTCTCCTCTAATATGTTGACATTTCTGTGGAGATGAGCAGGAGATGGTTGAAAGTACGGGGGATCCTCAAAGAGAAGGCAGAGTCAAAGCAACATTTCTGAGAGACATAAACATAGAAGTGATAAATGACGTGAGAGACTTGGGTGAAATTAATCAGGTTAAAGAAGACACAACTTGCTTTAAATTTTGAATATAAAACAATCTAGAAGAGTTCCCTGGTGGTGCAGTGGCTAGGCTTTGGCGCTCTCAACGCCATGACCTGGGTTTGATTCCCAGCCAGGGAACCAAAAAAAATAAACAAAAAAAAAAAAACAAAAAAACAAACAAACAAATCTAGGAAAGAGAATGAACAAAGATATAAGGAGAGCCTTAAACAAAATTACCTCAAACCTTTAATACACTTCTGACAGTGGTGGTAATTTTTAATTATGAATGTAAAGCCATCCTGAATCACCATTATTTCACATTTAAAATACTTTACTTTATATTTTCTTTATTTTTGGTCTTAGCATTTACCTAAAGAAATAAATTGGACTTCTAAAGTATTCCTTTCTGAGTATTAAACAGAATATAAACAACATCAAAAACTAAAAATAAAGCACTTTATAAATAAGAAATCTATTTTATTAATACCAGACAAATAAGTTATATAAGTCAACACGTAATGTTGAATTGATCACTAGTTTTGTTGAAGTGTACATGCAAAAATGTCTATATACATTTTTTTGGACTGTATAAAGAAGATGAAAAAAAGTAATGCCTTCCCTCAAGCAGCTCTACGTGTAATGGAGAGATTGTTACATTAATAGATAAATATACTACCTCAAGTAAATTAAATGATAGACTTATCCATACAACAATATATAAATATATAGGATGGGTATCCAAATCATTACAGAATAGATTAGAGAAGATTTTGAAAAAAATAATATCGACATTGATTTCTGAAAACTGTAGTAAGAATTAGCCAATGGGAGAACAAATGTGTATGTACCAAAATATTTTAGACCATTGCAAAAGCATGATGTGTTAGTTAAAGAATTGTGAACAAATAGAAGTGTAAAGGCAAGAATTAAAATTATCAATAATGATTTTAAGCTATCCTTGGAAGAATGGGGATTCGAATTTATGCAAAGAGAGATGAAGACTAGTAGGCAAATAAAATATTTGGGGCATAAGCAAAAAATAAGAAAAAAATAGGGAAATCTAAATAATAAAATATGGCAATTAAAGACAATCTTATCCCTTTTGTACATGAATGATGGATGCATGAATATATGATAAATATTTACAAATAAAATGTGCAGATCAATAAATTGGGTGCCATTAAAAATTAGTTTGGTTTACAGAAACCATGAGGAAGAATACCATTACTTTAATTTCGCTTTTCTAGATTATCCTCATGTTTCCAAAAAATAATCTGTGAGGAATCAAACCTTTAGGCAAATAAATACTGCCAGGTAAATACTAATTTCAGATATTTTAAGGGGTTTAATTTATAAGATGTAAGTTTACTTATAATTTGTATCAAAACTTCTATTGTGGTATAGTTTTGTGAAATTATTGGGCAATGTCACTGACAATTATCTAAGTACCATATTTTGTTAGATGGATCAGAAATTAGACAAAGACAAAAAAGTTTACATATTTAATGAAGGTTTTAAGGAAATATTAAATGTACTTCATAAAATGGAGAACAATGGGAAGTTATTGATGCACTTGAAATATTATGAATGTTTGCCAAAGATATTCATCATGTTTACTCTCAGGTAATGGGATAGTGGTTAGGACATAAATCATTTTTATTAAAAATACATATTTTTGAGAATCAGAAACACTTTTTATTCTAGCAATCATTAAGTAATATAAGTAGATTGTGTTTTACAACTCATTTGAAAATGGTTTGGTTGAGATTTCTAATACAATTGCTTGAAAAAAATAACATTATAAAGAGTAATTAGTTTTTCAAGGAAACAGATACATTTATTGAATTTATAAATTCATAGAACTATAGTATTAAACATAAAACTTTGTACTTGAAAGCTGGGAGCTATGTAATAAGAGAGTAAATTGGAAGGGCAGAAAAGATGCCATAAATTTTCCTTTTTTCTCAGATGCACAAGCAGAAGTCATTTTATCTTTAGAGCCGTGTCCCTTTCCCAAAATGCTCTTACATCTTCTAATGTTGTTTTCTCTATATGGTCATTGATTTTGCTCTGTAAGCACTAAAAAGGAACACTTTTCCCAAGTCTATTCAAACCACTCAATTCACCCTTAATTGGAATTTGCATTCATCAGTGTAGCTGAACTTAAGACAAATTTGAATTGTTTGCGTTTTTAAAAACCTTATTTGCTAACCTGATAGTCTCCGTGTGACTAACACTCTGGCACTAAAACTAAGTGAGTGAAATGGGCAGACCCGAGAAGGGATAATGGTTTCGCTCAGAGACGGTTCACCCCCTGCCTATGAGTGACCAGCTGCCTGCTCCCGTTTCCTCATTTGTAGGTTAGTAGAGTGACGTGCTGGGGCCTGTTCGACCAGATCCTCAAAGCCTGCTGCACACCTCCCAACTGTGTGTCCAGTGATGTCACACTGACTTGAAATTAGTCACACTGGGAGTGCTTACACCACAAAAAAGAACAAATACTGACAATATGGGTGTATGTCTGTTCTCCCTCTCTATCGGACGGGCCTAGTTGTTAAGTATTTACTAGGACATCACTGACTAGGAATGTCCAGTGTCTATCTCATAGTCTTAATGTGACAATAAGATGAGTTAATAATGGGAAAGTGCTTAGAAAAGTGCCTGGAAAATAGAAAGTATTATACAAATGATTGTTATGATGATTGTTATTTATTGTCTACTCTACTTAAAGAATAATAGCTGTTTTAAAGTTATTTCTTTACTTTATATTAATACTCATAGATTTTCTAAAAGGTCATACATTTCCTTGCAACATTCTTCTTCATGATGAAAGAAATAAGATAGACATGACTTCAATCCTTGCAGTGCAGCACAGAAAAGAGTTTGCAGGTGGGGGAGGGTGGGAAGAGCAGTGATATGACAGCTGGTTAGTGATTACATTAATACGAACAAGAAGTGTGAGTTATTTAATCAGTGATGGGCATGTCAATGGTTAGAAGTGGCAATTCAGGTTGTCTTTGAGAACACAAACAAAGGAAGCTCAGAAAGGGGGAGAAAAAAGGTAGGAGAAAACCAGAACAATGGAGTGCCACAGATTTTTAAGAAGAACTATGCATCAGGAAAAATGGAATAGAAAAGAGTGTTGAATGTTCCTTAAAAGTTGGCACTGGCTTTAGGGACAAAACATCATGAACATTTCAGGGGGAACATTTTTTAAAAGTGGTAGGTTCAAAAACCAAATTAAAGGTGTTTGTGGAATAATTGTGAGGTAGGAATAAGTAACAGTGAGTCTCTCTGGGAAGTTCTGTTGGAAAAGGAAAAGAAAATTATGGGAAATCAGACCTGGGGACAAGGGAACATTTTTATAATATGATCAAATATGAATAGTTTGTGTTTTCTTGGGATTATCTCGAATGAGAAGAAAGTATTGAATGCAGAGAAGATAGATACTTTAATACTAATACACACTTACTAATTGCTAGAGTTTAATAAAAGGAAAAAGAGAATGACATCTCAGTTGAAACTGGAGAAAAGTGTGGAGATGGTTTACAGATATAAGAAAACATTAATGTTGACATTTCTATTGCGAGCTAAGATAAGAGGGATACCACCTAGCCAAGTATGGTCTCAGAAAACATGTAGAATTTACAATAGAAACATTAGGATTCATTTCAGACTCTTGAAAGCCTAAATCACAATAAGACTATTTCTATCCTTTAAAAACGCTTTTTATAAAGTGTGCAGTGGAGGGAAATTTTTGTGTGGAAGATTTCTTTGGAGGAAGATATTGCTGAGCCTCCATTTAATAAAAATAAAGGGTAGGGATGCCTTTCCCTGTTGTCTCAGGTCTAGTAAGGGAAGGCTTCCCTTCAACAAGCACCAATCATGAAGTCTAACACGTTTTCTCAGAACATGGGGGTATCCGTGGACTGATGCTTACTTAAGAAAATTAAAGAGCAGAGGCAGAGGAACAAGAGTTTTTTGTTTGTTTTTGTTTTTGTTTGTTTGTTGGGAAAAGTTATGACAGACAACAAAAAGAGGAGGACTTAGTTAGAAATGTGTAAGCAGAAGGGAAAATCGACCCAGAGTTATTTTGAGTCCTGCCAAGAGAAGTTTCTTGAACTGATAATCTGTGTGAGCCGTGGATCCTTGGACGACCCAGAGGCCAAAGAGAAGGTTACATCAAAGTAGAGGTGATGCCTTTATTATGGATCTGTATTAGGAGAAGCTTCCAGAAGCTTCTCAAAAGCAGCATTGGAGAGTCAGTCCGGGAGAAGCAAGAACTGTTTCTACAACTAACGACAGCCCAGTCCCCCAGTTTCACTGCTCCCTATGCTGGGGTGAATCACCCCTGGTAACTAGATGATGAGCCAGCAAAGCCTGCCAAGTCATCCATATCTCAAATTGGAGTTCTATCTGCTCCTGGCCCAGTTTGGCTTAGACCACCAGTTCCCACGCGGTGATACGCGTACCCGTGGGCGGATGTGCTCAGCCACTCAGGGGTAGGTAGAAAATAATCAGTAATGGTAAAAAAGCAAGTCAAGTAAACAAATGCAAAGCGTGAGTTATGGAACAATAAATGTTAAGTTTGAATCACCGTTAATGGAGACACTTCAAAATTAGATGAATGAGTGATGATTGGTGAGGGTGTGGCTGTGAACCCTTCCCCCAAACCACTCTTTACAGTTTCAGAACAATTCATTTGTGATATTTCTAGATCTTCCCCAAATATATAAATACATCATTAGCTATATTGTTAGATCAGTTTAGTTATTGACGGAGTAAAAATAAGTGCATTGTATTTAATCATGATTCTTTTCAAGTAATTTTTTTAATTTAAGGTTTAACATAGTTTCATTTATTATTGTCAGTGATTTATAAGCATGTTAGTTAAGGATTACTGGTTGACAAGAGAAATGGTTGAAAAACCAAAATTTGATGTAGTTTGTACACCCACATCAGGAGATAGTAAAAGGGTATGTGCCTCAGGTACTACACAGAAGTGAAGGACACACTTTGAAGAGATTATTAAATATGGGTTTTGATTTGTTGGAAATAATGACTGTCCTAAGCCTTTGTGTGTTGTGTGTGGGGAAACGTTACCCAGCAGCTGCATAAAATCCTCTTTACTCCTGCAACATTTAGAATGAAACATCGTATGCATGAAAACAAAGAAATACATTATTTTCAGTGCTTACAAAAGAAACTAACTATTACTTGATAAATAATGATAGGAAACAAAGACAATGAAAATGCAGTTGAGGCTTCATACCATATTGCTTGTCACATAGCTCAATGTGGTAAAAAACCACACCATAGCTGAAGATTTAATTCCTCCTTGTATTAAAATACCATTTTTTGTATGTTTGGGGAAGAACATGTCTATAAAATCAATACTATCTCTTTTTTAAATAATACAATGTCTTGAAGAATTCAGGAAATGTCTGATGATGTTGAAACTGTAGTCGTAAAATCAGAAAAAGTGAATTATTCTCCATCCAGGTCAATGAAAGTGTAGATGTTACTGATTTATCTATTTTGCTCATCATCATGAGGTACTTGTTAGGAAATGAAATTGGGGAAAACAGATTGCTTTGTTCCCCCTCGACAGAGGGTACCACAAGTGAAGATATTTTGGTATGTGGGTAGCTCCCTGGCCGGGAATTGAACCCAGGCCACAGCACTGACAGCGCCAACGCCGAAGCCTTAAGCCGCTACACCACCAGGGAACTCCCACAAGTGAAGATATTTTTAATGTAATCAATGGTTATTTCATTGAAAAGGGCGTTAGTTGGTCAAATTGTTTTGGTGTATGCCCTTTTGGAAACAAGTCCATGTCAGGTTTTTTAAAGGCCTATTAGCCGAATTAAAGAAGGAGTCCCTCATGTACCTTGGAGTCACTGCTGCATTCATAGAGAGTTTTGCATCCAAGCCTGTTCCTAGTGAACTGAAAGATGTTCTTGATAAGGCTATAAAAGTTGTAAATTTTATTAAGTCAAAACCACAACACTTCATATTGTTTAAAGTGCTGTGAAAATATGAACAACATTCAGAGCACATTACTTTTGCATATGGAAGTAAGGTGGCTATCTCATGGGAAAATACATGAACTTAGACACGAAGTCTAGGTATTTTTTGAAGACCATCATTTCCCTCTTGCTCCCAAGTTTCAGGACAATGATTAGCTTCAAATTTTGTATATTTATCATATATTTCTCTAGAAATAAATATACTCAACTTGGGACTTCAAAACAGCTCAATTTCTATATTCAAAGTAACCGACAAAATGGAATCGATGATTAAATGGGCTTTTGGTAAGCATGTACTGAAAGAGGTCAGCCTGAATTTTCTGAAACTCAGCACAACTTCTTACCTGAGAATGACCTGCACCTATCCGAAAACATGAAACAGAATATTGTAAGTCACTTGGAAAGTCTTAAGGTGTCTTTTTAAAAGTACTTCCTTTAACGTGAAAAAGAAACAACTGGATTGCAAATCCCTTCAATAAAGAATTCTTCAAAGAAGCTAAACTGTCACTCAATGAAAAAGAGCAGTTCATCGAACTTGCAACTGAGTATTCTTTCAATTCTGATTTTCAAAGAAATCATCTTATTGTCCTCTGGGTAGATGTCAGTGAAGAATACAAACAGCTCAGTGAGAAGGCACTCAAATACCTCTTGGGATTTACTAATACTGAACTAGTGGAGAGGTTTTTCTTCTTACACCTTCATAAAAAGTAACGACTGCAATAAGCTTAATGCCAAGTCCAGATTTAAAATTGTATCTTGCATCTTTTGAGTCTCATTTCAAGAAGCTGAATGCATCAAAGCAAGCTCAAGGATCTCACTAACAATGTTTCAATTAACTAGTGCTCTGCATAACAATTATTATAGACTTTTCACATAACACAAATAAATATTATTAATAATAAATTAATATTTAATTGTGTTACAAATATTATAAAATTAAATCTATGGTTTGTACTTTTAGTGTAGTAATATTTTTTTCCTAACTTGTTACCTCATTTCCACTATTTTACATTAAGATAGGCACTAAACAATAGTGTCAGTATTTTAAGAGAGCTCTTTTAAAAACAAGGGGTACAGTTTATAGAAATGAGTTTAAAAGGGGTATACAAGGTTAGGAACCACTGGCTTAGAGACAGAGGGCAGACTAGAGAAGTCTTAATTTTGCATAAAGATCCAAGTACTGATTAATATGATATACTGGTAACATCTTATTTTCATACCTAGATTTGAGAAATTAAAGTGAACACAAAACTCTTCACTTTTTTGTAACACTGAACAGAAAAGACGAAGCTTGCCTTCACTGGAGTAAATCTAATGAACAGTAGGAGACAAAGAAAAAAATATGTTTTTATTATATCAGGCATGTTGTACCTTTTTAAACTAACAGTAACACTGATATGAGATTGTTCGAAGATTCAGGAAACTGAGCTATCACCTATGTAATATGATTTTATTTTTTCTGTGAAATATGAGTCAAGGTCACCCACAGAGAAAGAAAGTAGTAAAAATAGTAAAGCAGAGATCTGTGGAGAGTAGGTCAGTTTAAAATAGAAGTCATGGAGATTGGAAATAAGTTACCTTGTGAGTTTGTATGTCTAGCATACAATTTTGAATGTGCATTTGATGTTAATGATCAAAATTTCTATTGATATCTAGTTGCTGTGAATCATTGTGGTTTCCTTCAGTCAACCACCATGGTTTCTTGAGAAAGATGATCATTATCATTATCAAGGGTTGAGTTTTGCCAGATAACAGCAACAGAAGGACAAAGGAAAGTTATACAAGCCATAGGCTAATATGATATTGAAATGATAAACCATGTGATTTAGTAGGATGAGACAAGAAGACAGGGAAATGACAATGGATTGCTGGATGTAGAGAGATACTAATATTAACTAATATTAATTAATTAAAATGCTTTGGCATTTTAAATTTGATAATACAATCAATATTTACTTTATATATTTATGTTACATCAATATCTGATATTAAAGTTGATAGGTCATAGTGGAACTAATTAAACAAACAAAACGAGACGGTAGGAGATTATGATCCTATCGACTTTGCTTCTGTTTGTAGCATTTTCTGCTGGCTGACCTCACAGACCCAACATCACCTAGTTGACTCAGCTCAGATTCTCAGCTTAAATGTCATAAAAAGCAAGTAGAATTATCAACTTTCCTTTAGAGTACTGATGTTGTTTTGCATTTTTGATCTGTGTAGTTATTTAATTAATATATATGGCCCTAATTTGTGTTCCTGGACCCAAATTCAATGGGTGCAGGAGAGGGTTCCCCACATAGCCAAGCAATTTTCAGAACACCAGCTGAGTGTCCACAATTAAACTCATTTATGATGTGTGATTAAAAAATACGAATGTTTAAATTAAAAAAATATATTACAGTAAAAGACACATTGCCATTAATCCCCCCTAATATACTCCCTCTCACTTTGAACACAATTAACCCATCATTCTTGCCACTTTCTGAAGCAGTTCTGGAACTCCTTTCATGAGTGTCTGTAGTTGCACTGTCGTGGCTGCCTCGATGTCCTGAAGTGATTCAGAACATTTACCTTGCATGGTCATTTAAACTTTGGGGAAGAGCCAGAAGTCGCACAGTGCCAGATCCAGCAAATAAGGTGGATGAGGACACATCATAATGTTTTTATCTGACAGAAATTGCTGTAGCAGAAGTAATGTGTGACACGAATCAATTCAGAACATCGTGACAGCCACGGAAGTGCTACTAAAGACACTCAGGAAAAAGGACTTCCAAAACTGCTTCAGAAAGTGGCAAGAGTGATGGGATAAGTGTGTTCAAAGCGAGAAGGAGTATATTAAGAAGGATTAATGGCAATGTTTTCCTTACTGTTATAAATTTTTTTACTTAAACATTCACCATATTATTTTTTATCACATCTTATATGACACTGAGAAGATAACATTAGGTTCCAAATATTGCCTCTTACTCCCTTCACAGTCCCAGGTCATCTGTACTTCTGATCCGTTGACTGTAAATCAAAGGTGCCCACAACCCACTCCTTTGGTTCCATTAAATTGCTGGAGGGACTCATAAAACTCAGAGAAACATTTCACTCACTACATCACTAGCTTATAAGAAAAAGATGTAACTCAGGAACAGCTGGACAAAAGAGATGCATCAGGCAACATGTGGGGATAGGCACAGACCTTCCGGTTCCTCTTCCACCACCTTCCGTGCTATCCAACCAGAAGCTCTCTGAACCTACTGCTTGTAATTACATGGTTGGGTCTCCTGGCACCCAGCTCCCATCCTTAGGTGAGCTACAAAGGTCACCTTATTAACATAACAAAAGAAACCTTTACAGCTCTCATCACTTAGGAACTTCCAAGGGTTTCAGGTATTCTGTGCTAGAAACTAGGACTACAGAAGACCTAATATTTATATTTCTTATTGTAAACCACATCACACTATCCCATTAGACTATAAATGCCATGCTGACAAACACAGTATTTTTGTTTGTTTGCTGTTTGTTTTTTCTTCATTCCATTGAGGAGGCTGCTAAAAATTGTAGTTGAATTAGATATCAATAATCTGAGTTATTGAAAGACTCAATTTTTATCCAAAGGGAATTTAAAGAAGACAACTCCATATCTAGCCTTAAATATTTATGTTGTGTTAGGCTGCTTAGAACTAAAAAGTTTAGAGGAATTAATTTCTCATTGCTCTGAGAAAAGACATATTGCTATCATTAAGTAGAATTTATAGAACTTAATCCATTAATATGCTGGATAATATTGTGTTCATGGCAATTCACGTTCATGTATGTGGATAATTAAAATCTAAACTGGGCAATTATTGCTTTTATAAAGGTGAAGTGATTTAGCTAATACAGTAAAACTTTTCATGGAAATATTTGACACTTCCCAAAATGCATTTATCTTAGATTCATCCTAAGAATGAGCAACAATAAACATATCTGTCATTACTGAGAGATTCCATTCACTGTATGTTTAGTATACTTGACTACAAAACCAGCTTGAATCCAGCTTTGTTATCAGGGTAGGTCTTCCTGGTGGACTATTTATCTGTTACTTTACTCTGGGCTTATAGGAAATACACAACACTTCAGGCTTATAAAAAAAAAAATAGAAAGCATAAAATGTTCTTCAATCACCAAAAAATTTTTTTATTCTTTAATCCTCCAGTTTCCAAGACATGAGAAAAATATTTCAGTTTAAATTTAAATGACTTCTCACAACTCTTTTAAAACGTTTTTTTTTTTCTTTTCATCTACATACCTGTATAGGCAGTTTGCTATGGACTATTATCATTCCTATAGAAAAATACAATATAGACATGGAGGTTATATGCAAAATATGATTTAAAATAAGTAGTAATAATAGATATTACTTAATGATTTTCAAGCACTACTGTATAAGTGACTTTTCAAACACAAATCAATGAAGTATAATAATAAAAATAATAATATAATTATATTTATATGTTATTATCATGCCAATTTCACAGATTAGAAAAAGAAAGATTAAATATTTGCCCAAGGTCACAATCTAATAATAGGCTATAACAGGTACACAGTTTATATAAAATTTCTTTTTGCTCATACAGATACGTTATTTGCTTTTATTTCCTTGTTATTTGCTTTAGAATAGGTGAAATCATTTCATGTACTGTTTTACTTGATTAAGTAAATAAAATATTGACAAAGTAACACTTTATTTCTATGTAATTAGATGGTAAATCTCACCCACACTCAGACAAACATGGAGGATCACAGTTTGAATCATTTCATGTCTAAATTCCATCACTAAACCAACAGTTTTGTGGGAGTACGTATTTATTTTCTAAAGTTTAGATGTAAATGTAGTACTTCATAATCACAAATATATATTTTCAAGTTCTTAAAAATGTTTAACATTCTTATTAATTTGAAATAATATCTAATTAAACCTTATAGTACTTTTAATATTCTGGTACTTTTAAATACTAATTACCTCCAAATTTGTCTTACAGATCAATTGTATGTGCACTTGAACATTGAATTTTTATATTTTGGCTTTGAATAACTTTAATTATTATTTATAATCAAAAAATAGAAATGTATTTCAAAACAATATGCAACAGATTATTTCATTTTTTATTTGCTAATCTTATGTTGTTGAAGTATGATGTAATTCATTCATTTAATATATTTTATCAGATCCTATAAGCTTTGTTTCTGAGTAAATTATAACATGTTAATTTATATTTTGTTAAGAAATATATCTCTTTTTGTGATTTTATCAATAGTTGAAAATTTCCTCAAATTAAAAAAAGAGAAATATATTTCGTTTTACTTAGTTATCAAAGAATATTTTGACAGACACACACACACACACACGCATGCAGTGTGAGTCATAATAATGCAAAGTATAATTTTTTAAATGACATAATTACTGAGAGAATACCCACTTAATCTATTATGGAGTAACAGATACTTTTACCTTTATATTTAACAGGAAACATAATCTGTAAGCAGTTACATTTATTCACTATAATTTCAATTTAGTTCATTACATGACATTTTTTTACCTATGGGAACATGGTTATTTTGTTAAGCTTGGCATGTATTTTAATAAATGTGTACGTATATATTTTTATTGATTCTGCGAACAATTTCTTGTCACCTGTTTTATTTTTTAATTTGTGTTGTACAGGTGGTGCCATTAGGGTGTTTCATATGTGTCAGAAGGATCCTAGAAGATGATGGCCGTGTAATTACATAGTACATCATAAGCTATCCAACTTTGGCACAGCTGAAAATTACTTCAGTTCTGAATTAATCTGAATGACCCCAGCTTTATTGCTGTTGAGTTTCTAGAAATGATAAAATGTCAAGTCATTGGAAATAAAATGACAGAGCCCAAACAATCTGACATGACAAATGCATAGTTTCTCTGACTTGTTCCATATTCTGCAAACTTTATTACCAACTACAATATTTTATTGAGAAACTTGTCTTAATGAATGTGTCTTCCACCTTACTAAAATGCATTTCTGCCATGTAAAGAACAGAAAAGTCAGTGCTCTGTATATTTGTGTTTTATGTGCACTGAAACCTCAACGTGCCGAAAAGATGTAAGTGGTGAATCACTGTTTTACTTCTGTTATATCTTAATTTTGATAGGGCACGTTAGTGTAAGGCTATTGAGTCAATCATTTTTAGACAATGCTACTATTTCAATTTATCATAATGCCGTTAGATAATTAATAAAGTTTTCAGACACGTTGTATGCTGACAGAAAAATCTTCTATTTAACTTACATAGACAGAGTACTACAAAAAATAACTGTCTCCATATTTATTGTTACTGGCCTCATAAAATGTGCTTTCACAAAACATGAAGCTCATATCTCAGCATATTGTCTTGAAAAGGAAGACATTTTTTATTCTATAGTGTGCATTATCTGATGTACTTCAGGTTACCTTTCAGAGTTTTAAAAATTCTCTGACATTAGAGGGTCTCAATTCTCTCTAAACTCTTCACCTTCACTAACCATAATTCCTAAGGGATGACACTAGATTAGATTATTTTTCTAAAATTTTTATTCTTTTGTTTTTGTTTTTAAGTGTTCAAATGGAAAGTCAAGTCATAAACCTAATATGGAACTAGCAGTTGCTGCCTTTGATCGAACAGCATAAGCAGAAATGTCTCAGCTTTTTAAGTTAGATGCCCATATTTTTTAAAGATTCCATTCAACACCCTCATTCCATCCTCCCCCCACTCCAGTGCCACACTGCCCTCAGCATCACACACTGCTATCCATGTTTGAAATCTGAAATCCACTAGGCCTGACAACTTCCTGCCTCTCTCCAATCTCTGCCTCCCATCTATGTGTTTGATAATTGTTTTTGTCATAAGCTTGCTGACTATATATCCTGACAGTGGAGGTTTAAAGTACATTATTCAATGTAGGCCTCCATCACTCTATTTTATTAGGAAAAATTCGGGACCTCCCCAAACACTTATTAATGTACTCTGAGATTGGATCATGACCAATCGTTACCATAGATTCCAGATTTTTAGTGTTTCTTTGAGTTCTTTCTTACCATCACACAATAAGAGGCAAACAATGTGGAGATGTTTCTGGTATCTTGTATTTTATTTAATAGGAATTAAAAAGGGGGAAAAAAGAAAAAGAAAAGTAGCTCAGATATCTGTGCTTTGTCCTTTTTCTTTGTAATTTGTCTCTGAGAAGTTTAGTGTAACTTTAAATAACTGTGTCACGTGTTTTTTTGTATCAAACAGAAATGAAAGCATCCTTCTATTTGCTAGTATCTCAGGAGAGCTTCAGTAGGATCAGGGTTTATTACGTCTACTGAGAAACACTTAAGCTCTACATGCAAAGCTGGTTGTAAAGGTCACATTAGGTTCTGCTTATGTAATCATTGCTATTTGAATATCTGTTTTTACCCATTTTGTAGACAATGGGTAGGAGGTTCCCTGATGGTGTAGTAGCTAGGCTTCCAGGCTCTCAATACTGCAGCCTGGGTTTAATTCCCAGCCAGAGAACCACCCCTGCTCCCCCACCTCCCAAAAATAATGTAACCTTCGATTCTACTCTTTCTCTTGGCTCGGTTGTCTCAAGTTCAGGCCCTGCTTTAAGTCCTCAAACTTTGACCATCTCCATATGACAACATTGTGTTAAGTGTTCAAGGAGTAAAACCTAATGAAATATAATCCTGGCCTATGAAGCTACATTGATCAATTAATGTGACTTTTTAACCAAAAATATTTTATATTATCTATATAACATTTCATTATTGCCACTTGGAGTATTTTTTGCCTATGTGTATTTGTTTATTTCTTAAATGTGTTCTTTTAGATAGCTTCCTTATATCGCCTCTGAAGGCAGGTCTACTATAAATGAATTAATTAAACAGATATGTTATAAAACTGTAAAATCTATGTTCTTTCTTTTACATGAAACCAAAAAAAAAATTTAGGTAAGTAAATATTTAGATCTCTTGAGACTAAATATATTATGTGTCCCATTGAGGTAATGTCCATTGGATGTGAATAATGCTAATTTTAACATTGTACAAGAAAATGGTGGGTTATTTGTTGTTTTTTGTTTTTGTTTTTTGTTGTTTTTTTTTTGAGAGGAAGGGGAGGAGCAGATGGCAAAATTTAAGTGTTACCAGGGCTAATGAAATTACAAATTCTAAAACTGATTGTGAAAGAATTATAAGGCCTCTAAAACTAATTAGGAAGACAAAAGTAGTATTAGGATGAATCTCCATGAAGTATTGATTGAATTTTTTCTCATACCTCTTGAAGCCAATAACTGTATTATCATAATGTCATTTGCTAAATAAACTTAACCATTCAGAAAATATACTAAAGACCTACATAATTTAAGTTTTATAAATATAACTAGAAATCTAAAACAAATTAATTACTTCAATTACTTTACACATAGAAAATGCAATCCAAACTATATTGTCATTTAAACTAAAAAGTCAGTATCAGAATGTAAACGTTGTAGGTTTATATTTAGTTTTGTTTTTGCATTTTTATGTCCTTTCATTCTCTTCCTTTCCTTATTTGATTGAACAGACTGCTGTTTAATCCATTAATATTTACCTTGATGAAATAGCCTGTATTGTATCTTGTTTGTTTGTTTGTTTGTTTTTGTTTTTTTAATGTGGGTAGTTCCCTGGCTGGGAATGGAACCCAGGCTGCAGCACTGACAGCGCCGAAGCCTTAGCCACCACACCACCAGGGAACTCCCCTGTATTTTATCTTGTTTCATGTTATACCTACATTTTGAACACTCTTTTAAATTATGCATATGTTTTCATTTTGTAGGATATTATAATTTTTCATGATTCTGGTATATTTCATATAGATAGGGAACTTTTAGGTTTTTCTCAGTATCAAATTCATAGTAATATCAGTGCTCCACCTGGTGGTCAAAAATAAGCATTTTTACTTATTTTCTACTTTTAATGCTGAAACAGAAAAGGGAGATAGGACTTTATATCCTAATTTAAAAAGTACCTGTCAGGGTACCCAGTAAAAATTTATAAAACGTAAGTTAAATATTAGGCTATAATATATTGTACTTGACTTCATTGTGGATTAATATTTTAGTTACCTGTATGCATAATCATTCTACGATTCATTTTTAGTTTAATGATTTACTCAAATTAAGTAAATGGTCCATTTATTTTTATTTCTATATTATATATTTTATATTTATATATGTTTGAAAACATAACTTTAACATTCTATAAATATTTATCTGTCTTCTATCATCTATTTTTGTATCTATCTATCATATATCTGTCATTTATCTTTTTTTAATCTATATCTTACATCCTGCATTGTGTTGTTTTACTGCCATTTAATATCATGGGTATTCTCACCTTCACATTGATGTTGGGTACACTGTCATATGTAAAATATTCCCTCACAGTTAATTTTAATGTATACACTCTACTACTTATGATGCCCAATTAAAATTTTAGAAAAACCGTCTATTATTCTTAATGATAATCCTTAACTTAACATCTTATTGCCTTTCAATTTTTCATGATTATGTTTTAAATCTGATTTTTTTCTATAGACAGTATTTTTCTAGCCTGGTAATCCTATGTACTTTACTAACTCCATTGTCAACACAAATTATATATGTCTCATCAGGCATCTTCCATCTGAAAGTTCCTGAATCTTCCCCTATTGGCTCAGCTATTGGAAGAATAAGAGCTGTGGATCCTGATTTTGGACAAAATGCAGAAATTGAATACAATATCGTTCCAGGAGATGGGGGAAATTTGTTTGATATCGTCACAGATGAGGATACGCAAGAAGGAATCATCAAATTGAAAAAGGTACATGGATAAGTTTGTTTCACAGTTGACTATCCAATAGTAATTGAAGAACAGAAAGACCAAAAATTGTAATTTTCCTTCCATTAGCAATATTTAAAATAAAAAAAGACCAGGTGACTATGAAATATTCACTCCGACAGGCACTTTTATTTATTTATTTTTTTAACAGGTATATATTTTATATTGAAACAATTAGGCCTATTAGTTCAATTAAATCATTAAATATTCTTACCAGAGTTTAATTAATATTTAATTTTTTATTTTTCCAAACACAGATGAAAAACATTAGTGTAAAATAAGATATGAAAGTGAACTCTAACCCCACCAGGCTTGGTTTCACCACACTTTGGACTTTTTTGAAAATATAAATACCTAATTCACAAATTGTTGGTGAGTGTTGACATCAGCAGAGAAATGATGATATAGGCAAGCTCTTAGAAATGAGAATGATAAGCAAATATGAAAGCACTGTCAGCAGAATTAAATTCAAGTTTGAAAAACATAAAGCAGGGTGAAGGGATAACAAGTAATGTGGAGCGTAGTGACTATCTTACATGAGGTGGTCACAAAGGCTTCTCTGTTAGGGTGAATTGCAGTAGAGAACTGATGAAGCAAAAGATGAGCCATGTGGTGTCTGGATGATGTGTATTCCAGAAAGATTGAGCAGCAATTGCAAAACCTCTGAGATGCGAATGTACTGGGCAAGAAGACCAATGGGGCTGAGTGCAGTGAATGAAGGTGTTCGCAGCCAGAGATGAGGTTGAAGATGTACAGGAAGGGCTAGCCCATCAAGGTGATCCTTGTAGGCTAGGCCAAGGACTTGAACTAGACCATAATGTGAGAAGCCCATCATGTATTTAGATCTAAATTATTTTTACCCTTGTAAAGTCAGGATACTCTGGGTTTTCTGAGAAGAATAATGACTAAGAAGTGAGAATAGAAATAGACCAGTTAAATGACTATTGAAATACTCCAGGAAACTAATGATGGGGACATGGACCGTTATTTATAGCAATGTGGAGTTTGTGAGAAATTGTGAGATTCCACCTAGATTTTAAAGAAACAGCCAAAACAGGTTTGTATAAATATTCTGATTAGCTGGTAAATTATACCAAGTATTTGAATAGATTTATTTTTAGTGCTGTAATTTGTATTAATCTCTAAAGAAGGAACCACCAGAGGCAATGCCTACCTGCTAACCTATTGTTCTGTTGGAAAAGAAAATTGCAAACTACAGACTACATCTATTACCTTTAAACAATGGCTCAGGAGGATATTTTTGCAACAAAATTTTAAAATTTTCTATTAATATCATCTACCTACACACCTACCTACCTAACCCCTACATATCTGGTGAATATATTATATTGAGTGCATGTGTGGGGTGTACACATATACAGATAGATAATAACTTGGTTAAAATAGCAATATAATTTCATTAAAATAAAATAATTAGAAGCTATTCAGTTGAATATAATTCATGAAAAGTTCAAAATTAGTTTAAAAATTGATGTATAATTGAAACACAACATTCTATTTGTTTCAGGTATACAACATAATGATTTGATATTTGTATAGATTGTGAAATGATCACTACAATAAGTCTAGTTAACATCCGTCACCATACAGAGTTACACGTTGTTTTTTCTTGTGATGAGAATTTTTAAGCAACTTTCAAATACAATCTTTTATTTTTTTTAAGATTTCACATAAGTAATAGTATACAGTATTCTCTGTACCTGACTTATTTCACTTAGTATAATACTTTCAGGGTCTATCCAAATTGACATAATGGCAAGATTTCATTTTTTGGCTAAATAAAATTGCATTATTTATACACACACAGACACACACACATTCTCATTTCTTAGTCATTATTCATCTCAGAACAGCCAAAGTATCTTGGCTTTATGAAAGTAAAAATAATTAAGATCTAAATGCACTATGGGCTTCCAACATCATGATCTAGTTCAATTCCTTGGCTTAGCCTACAAAGGTCTTCATGATAGGCCAGCTCTTCTTTTGTGTCTTTGACCTCATATGGTAGTTCTATTTTAAATTTTTTGAGGAAACTTGATGTTGGTTTTTGTAGTTAGTGCACCAATTTATATTTCCATCAACAGTACACAAAGTCCCTTTTCTCCACATCCTCTCCAGCACTTGTTGTTTTTGTCTTGTTGATAATCGCCATTCTAACAGGTATGATGGGGTATCTCATTGTGGTTCTGATACTACATTTTTAATAGTTAGAGGTGTTGAGCATATTTTCATGTACATGTTAGCTAGTACCTCTTTAAATAAAAGGTTTGTTTTTTTGTATTCTAAGTGAAAACTGTATTTTGAACCTACCATTAGGTATCCTGGAAGAACTAGATGTATTACAATAAATGTGTATATGTAAACATCAATAGTGTTTCAGTTTCATAATGATCTTAAAATAATTTTTTTGAAAATTTCCCCTTCAATATCTCAGCGTGTCATAGCAAATAATTTGATGTAAAAGCAAATTCATATAGGAATCATATGCTTAAGTACACTAAATGCATTTAGAGTGCCAAATATTGCACATTTGAGTATGTAGTTGTTTTTTAAATAACATCAGTTATTTTAATTGTTTGGCTAACATTAGAGCATGATATTCTTTGTTTTCAGAGTGTTTTCCTTTTTTGACTCACTTAAAATAAATTAAAATGCTTAAAGATCTCTGAAGCACATATTCTAGTTACTGTTTTACTTCCAAACTCTTCAATTGCTTTTTGATTACTGTTTCTCTCTCTTTCCTCTTTGTCTATTTAGGGAGGGTCCAAATGGATAGAAATCATAGCCAGGTTTACATATGAGCTGAAAAGAATAAAAATATTTTTAAAATTTTATTTTCTAACATTAACTTGGATTCAGTTTATGAGCACTGTGACAGAATGCCATTTCATTATGTCACTTTAAATTCAGAATGATATTATGAAACTTTATACATCTCTCCAAGGAACAGGATATTGGTTAAAAAGAAACATGTTCTTATTTTATACGGATGCCATATTTTACTGAGGAAAGTATAAACAAATAAGAAGTTCCCTATATTTTATTAAGTATTATAACAATAAAAACACTAACAAAATCTGGATAATTCACATTAAAAAAATTTATGATCTAAAAATTATGAAATGCCCACATGTAAAATGAGAGACTAGGCATTTTAAATTTAACAATTTTCTTCTTAAGTTATTCTTTACCAGGACCCCTTAATAAATAGGCTGACCTTTCTACTGGTCTCATTGGACATTTATATTTTACTTCATGTTCTGTTAGTCACTAAAACTCATTTTCTTTTTGTAGTCTTCCAACAGCAAGGGAGGGTGTTTAAATGATTTGGTAGCATAGCACCATCATGTGGTTTATTTTTGCATAACTCATAAAAATGAAAATAAAATTTGGAATAACATTATATGTAGCCCATCATATACCTTAACTCATTGTTTTAAATATTCCTATTTTTAACCAGTCTGACATGCATAATTCAAAAAAATAAATGATGTTTTTTGTTTATAAGGGCTGTCTGGGAAAATTCAGCCATTGTCAATATAATGAAAATGGTTAATGCCTCTCTTTTTCATATTACATGACTGGATACTTTCCAGACAGCCCTCGTGTTCCTGCCAATAATAAGTTCCTGTTTTTGTAAAGATTTGTCTTTTTTTTTTATTTTTCAACACCTACCTAATGTTCTTAAATAGTCTCATCACCCTCCATATTGACATAACCAATGTGAGTTGTACGCCGCCTTGTGGACATTTCTATGTGTTTCAGTCTTTTCAAATTCACACTGTCTAAAGCTAAATTCCTCTCTTCTCCCGATAAAAGTGTACCTGCTCATATTGTCTCCTTTTTGGAGGGGGGCCCCACCTCCTCCCCAGTTCCTTAAACCAGAAATCTCAGCTTTTTCTTTTTCTGCTTCCACTGCCATTGACCTCTCCTTGCAAAGAGAAGAGAATCCCAGCCACTGATGTCTCCTAAACTAGGGTTCCTGTTTCCCGTGTGCGTGCAGGACAGCTTCTCCATCCCTGCCCAGGCTGTCTGCAAACTTCATACTTTACCTTCATCCAACTTCACTTTTCCTCCTCAGGGAGTGGTCCAAACCTAAATCTGTTCATCACTCTCTCATGCTTAACTCCCTTTCTGGTTCCAATCTAGTAAAATAAGGGGAAAAGAACGAAACAGTCATTTGTCTGGCCGTCTCCGGCATGCACACACACACACACACACACACACACACACGCGTATATGCAAACGCGCACGCACACGCATATGCTACTTCAGCATTACACCAAATTCAGCGCCATTTCTACCAAACATGCTGCACCATTCCTCCATGTGCCTAGAGGGGACTGCCCTACGTGAGTAGCTTCATTAATTCTTTCTTGTTCTTGAACCTGCCCTTCCCTATGACTCTCACCAAAGACTTCCTTGAGTCCCTTAGACAAAGTTGATCACGTCTCACTTTATTCCCAAAACGTCAGCACTTCTGTCAAAGGCAGATGTCACATCCGGGACAACACGAGAGGTGGGGACACGAAAAGGGCGGCACGAAGTGAAGGAATATAGTAGCCAAAAATATATGGCAAGTGGGGCCGAGGGGCCCCAAGCTCATGGGCCGGTGCCTCAAACTGGGCCAGCACAGAGCGCTGACTGGCTAGGACGAGGAAGGGAAGCTTCCATGGAAGTAAAAGCCTTCCTCCTACAAACTCAAAGATTTTGATGTTTACGATCATACTCAAGTTATAAAGCCGATGTCAACATATATTAAAGATATTCTTGTTAAGTAAGAATGATTAAAATTCATTTTACAATAGTTTTACAAACCTGGTTAGATAATAAAGCATTGATACTTAAAAACAAAAACAAAAAACCTTCCTCTTTCCCAGGTCTGTGATGACAGTGCCTCATGGCTGTTCCTGAAAGTCCCCACTGGGTTCCAGCACGTGTTGTGCCTTTACACATACACACAGCCCCAAGGACTCAGTGTACCGAAACCACCCCAGGGGGTTGACTCAGTGTCCAAGTCATCCATAAGGGAACATGACTGAGATTGTTCTGTAAGGTCATCACTGGAGCAGCAGGGGACACAAGGCAGCCAGGGGGCAGGAGATTAACCTCAGAGAGGGTGAGGGGCTGTGCCTCACCTCTGTGGAGCCCAAGCTCTCCCCTGATGGCCCCTATGTGACTGTGCCTGCCTTAGGGTGTTCCTCCCTTGGGGAATCTTACCCGTCATTGACTAACCAGCCATCCTCCGGGGCCACACAGGGTGGTGTGAGGTGTATGAGTGAGGGACGGACAGAACCCCCGAGAGAGGGTCAGTTCTGTCTCCTAGATAGTCCATGTCCCCGTGGCCTCCACGCTGAGCTCCTGCCTCAGGATGTCATGGGGAATGCATGGGGTGGGGTGGGGGGGGACAGACAGGTCTGCAGCATAAGGCAACGGGCAGCTATGATGCCAATGGTGCCCACACTGTAAACACATCTGCTTCTTCTCACTATACTTCGTCATGTATACATTTGTGTTGTTGTGATAAAAAAAATCCGTGAACTATATAGGGTGTTTAAAATTTTTGTTGTTTTAGGTTCCTATGCACTGTTTCTCTTAATCTTCACATGCTGTATAAAGCTCAACATGCTTTTATTGATTGATTGATTGATTGATTGATTGATTTGGTGGTTCCCTGGCTGGGACTTGAACCCAGCCGCGTGCTGATAGCACCGAAGCCTTAGCTGCTACACCACCAGGGAGCCCCTCAACATGCTTTTAAATGACTTAGAGAATAGAGTTGTACTGATTATACAAATGGGAACTGTGAAGCTTGGAGAAAAACAGTTACTTTTTCAAAATCACACAACTTGCAGTAAATTATATCATATGTTTGAAAAATATATACCCGCAACTATTGCGAAGACGGATATACGCAAAGGTTAGAGTAAAATATGAGAGTGGGCATTCAGGGAAGCCAAAAAAAAGTTGGCCTCCCCAGATTATCATGATTTCTATGCATATAAATAATATATTTTACTTAAGCATTTCTAATAGCTGATGAACTATTTTCTCCTTTTAAGAAAATATCACAAAAACATTACTCTTTTGTTGTATTTTGTTTTATTGTAGTTATTACATTAGTTCCCAATATCATGTCACAAAATATGGATATAAATAAAAGGGATGGTCAAGAAATTCATGGAATGCAGGGAAAAAAGGGTGAAAAACATCTATTGGTCACTTTCCCTTTTAATGTATTCACCCTTAACCCTAATATACTTTTCAGATCTTTCAATAAATTTATTTATACTCTCAAAAAGAAGTTTTGATTTTGCTCTCCAATTGCAGCTTTAACCTCTTTGTCCTCTGTAATTTCTTCCCTCGAAGCTGTTTCTTTATATTTGTGAAGAAATAATAATCAGACTGAGCCAGATCTGGACTGTAGGGAGATGGTTTAGTGTTTGGAAGCCACAGTCATGAGGCATGGCCAACAGAACATTGTTTTTGTGCACAAGCACGTTGTCGTGCAAAAGCAGCACTCTGTTCGTCTGTTTTTCTCTTCTTTTTCACAGATTTTTAACTGTTTCAGCAGACTGCAGTGGTACTCTCCAGTTATTGTGACACCCTTACCCTTGTAATGGTTCAGCAGGCTACCCTCCGTATTTCCAAAAAGAGTAGCCATGATTTTTCCAGTAAATTTCAACGCCTTGAACTTCTTAGGGGGTGGTGTGCCCTTTTCATGCTGCTGCATGGACTCCTGCTTTGACTCAGGTTCATCATAATGAACCCAAGTTTCATCTCTACTGACAATCTAAATTTAAATCTTCATCTTCGTTGTCTCTGCAGAGGTCCAAAAACAGTCATGGACACTCGATGAGCCATTGTTTTTTGAAGCAGCGTGAGCATCCTCAGTACCCATCTTGCACTGACTTTGACACCCTTAGATGCTGATGGAGAATATTCAAAATGGTTGTAAGCGGTACTCCAACCATTTCTGCAAACTGCTTTTTATTCAGTCTGTCATCTTCTACTACAAGTTTTTCAACTTCATTCACAATGTCTAAGAAGTGGCCTCAACAGGGCATCCTGGAAGAAAGCAATTTTCAATCGACTCCCTGCCTTGTTGCAAAGGCTGTGCCACTCGTAAACCATGCTTTTCCCAGGGCAACAGTCCCCATAAACTCCTAACATCTCCGCCAAAATGGTTTGAGGTGTTTTCCCTTGTTTTGTGAGGAACTTAATGATGACATGAATGCAATTCTATCCGTTCTTGGGGTTTTCTTCACTTTTGATGTGCTTCTTCGGCAATATCTGAAAGAACACGGATGCAAGTAGGGTGAAATTTGGCCCATATGCTAATAGTAAATCACACAAACAGTTGTACACTAGTACTCCTACCTGTCCAATAACCTGTACACTCTCCAAATTTCTTGACCACTCCTCCTATAATGCCCACTATTCTTAAATCAATTCATTAAAACTATAAAAAATGTACAATGTTGCAAAACACTAGAGTATATAACTTGCCCACATAAAAATCAAATGCATTTCTAATAAATAGTTCTATAACAATTTTTTAGAGATAAGTTGTGTGAACCATATGTTTTTTTTATTTTAATAATTTTATTTAGAATACGTTTGTCTGATAATTCTATTGTTAATTTACTTCTTTTTATTTTAAAACTGGAATACTGTTCAGATTTGTGAAAACTACCATCCAGGTTTTAAAAATAGCCACATTCGATGGTTGTCCTCTATTTTATATGGGTATTCTCACCTTAAAATGTAAAAGCTTTTATCCATCAAATAATCATTTGACTATTATTTTTTTAAAATGCTGGGTGGAATTTCGCTCTCAATGATAAGATGTACACAGACTTTTCCATAATTCTCTCACATAGACACGCATCTGCTCACCCATTTACCCTGACACACATAACATACATCTGTCCTCCAAGTTTTCAACTTTTCCACAGCACTTACTATCTCCCAACATGCTCTCTATTTTGCTTATTTATCTTGCTGTTGTCCATCAACTCCCAGAAGATAGCACATTCCATGTAGGTGGAGATTGTTGTCTGCTTTGTCTAGTTTCATCATCTAAAATAATGTCTGGAGCGTAGGAAGATAGTCAGGAAATAAGGAAAGTAAGTCACTTGAGGAATTTTGCTCTCACTGACCGTCTCTCAGACTCATTTCCCTCTGACCTTCCCACATCTCTGTTTCAGTGTCACCTCTCAGAGATACATTTCCTCTCTGTTCTGTGTATTGTCTGCCCATCCTGTCTTTCTGTCCCATACCCTGTTTTCCTCATAAATCTTATCACAAAGTGCAAATAATGTGTTTATTTTTTGTTGTGGCTTTCCCTTTCTACAGTATAAGGTCCATGATTAAATGGACTTCATTTAATTTGTTAGTCAATATATCCTCACCTCCCACCGTGACACACAGGAAAATTGAATCAAATATTTGATTCAGTTGATGTGGATTTAGAATAAATAAATTAAAGAAGTGCAGACATCATATATGGGTGACTTAATATGAAACTTGAGTAGTGGTAGAGTTTAATAGTAATTTCTTAGGGAATGGGAAAGTGCCATCAACTCTATTGATCATAAAACTCAGTTTTGAGGAGCTTGATTTCTTCTAAAATGATGTTTGAACTATAGTCGTAGCTTTGTAGTTTAGTCTGGTATAATAAACCTACTTTATAAGAGCTTATTGCTAGCGTGCTTCCATCCTGATTTAGCCTAGTATAAATCTGTTCTCTAACTTGTCTTGAAAGCAGCTAGTCTATTTCCTCTTAATCTACAGCTTTGCTATTTGGATTCACTGACAAATCTTCTTCCCATTGACCATTAAGACCTACTATTATATTTTCAAGAGAATAGGGTCTTAATTCTATATAAAAAATGAATTTTGTTAGGAGTAATGACTTTACTGTGTTGGTAAAAATGAGATATGTTTTCACCAAAAACTGAAGCAATAAGTAAATAAGGGAGAAAGCACAGCTACCGCTGAGTCAGCGTGTGATATAACTGGGTCTTCTACTCAGGGTCTCTCAGGCTGGAATCAAGGTGCCCACCGGGGCTGCGATCAGACCTGGGACTTGAAGAAGTTTTCCAAGATTACTGGTTGTTGGCTTTTATTTGTGGCTTTCTGAAGGAGAGCCCTATATTATTGACAGCTGTTGGCCAAGGTCCAGTCTCATTTCCTAAGGGTACCCCGTAAACACTTGCAGGGAGAGTTCCCATATACAAGTTTACCCCTCAAGGCTAAGAGGAAATCATCCACAGTGACTCTTTCTTTTAAACCCTCACATGATTAGATCAGACCCTTCAAGTAAATCTCCCTTTTAGTTAACACGAAGTAAGAACCTTAATCATAGTTGCATAATTTATTTTTCCACAAGTTGCAATTCCAGAGGATGACATTCCAGTCAATTCACAGCCCATCACACACACAAGGGTGGGAAATTATAAGAAAGTACAGGTCACTGGGGGCAGGAATCTTAGGGATATCTTGAAATTCTGTCTACCAAAGCTGTTTTTCAAATCCCTTAAAATATAACTAGAGCTATGCTTCTCCACTCAGCATTGTCTAGAACAAGGCTAGGCAAGATGTCGATCGTGGTCCACCAGTGGACTGCCAAGCAATTTTGGGGTGACTGCCTGAATAAGAAAATAAATGGCTAGTGGACTGCCATGCGACAGTTGGAAAAGTAGCCCTTGACTTAAAAAATTCTGCCCAAGCCTGGTCTAGAAGCATAATGAATCTAGGAAGAGCCCAGGGAGAAAATGTCTTATATTTGATACTTGAACTTAAAGATAAATGGCAACCTACAAAGCGTAAGAGGCAATATGCATTTATTTGAGGTCCAAATAATTCATGAGGTCCTGATTTAGGCAAAAACCCAAATAGTCTTCCAATTAGGAGGTGAAGGCAAGGGGTGTTTATGCAAAGGGGAGGAGGAATAATTACAGAAATAGAAGGAAGGAGTATTTGTGGGAATTAACCAGCTAAGAAAGGAATGCCTGTATGTGTAGATAAGCTAACATTGTGATGTTAATTCAAAAAATATCTTTAATTTTTGGTGTGGTAGTCCTAATGTCTGCTTTCCTGTTAGCTTTGCAAACAGTTGTTAGGAATACAGGCAGCTTTAGGCCCAGTCCAAAGGTTATTTTGCCAGTTTTAACATTACAAAGGTTTGAGGAGTAAGACTTGCAGAGCAGTTCCTTCTGGATGGAGACCCTGACTTCACTTTGCATGGCTCCTTTTATATCATTTTTTTACATATACCATTTTTATACTTATTCTTCTTTGACATGAGAAAACCATTTGGCATTTAATATTTTACAGTTTTTCATGACCTGGACCTCAGTAAAATAAGAGCAGCAAAGGTGGTCAAAAGCAAAAATGCAAAAAAATGATATCATGTCCAATTTCCCCCTTTCTACACCAAAGAACAAGTAAATATAATGTGCTCCATTTCTCCACAGTTAAGGATTCGTGTATACAACTTTCTACAATGTCAATTGTTTTATGAAAATTCTGTTCTAACTTTCCTTAATTGAAACACCCTTAGAAGCAAAAGAATTACTCAATTAACTTCTTGTTAATTGGTCATTTTGTTACTTTGCTGAAAAGGTTTAGACAATTGAATAAGGTCCTAAGCGACACCACAAAGGTTGTGTTTATTGTCCAAGAGCTAAATTAGCTCACCTTTATCCCAGATTTCTGTCATAAAATAAGATTTTCCAATAAAAATAATTTTGCTTGTTCTATATTTATTTCAAACATTAGAGTTTTATTGATTGCAGAGTTGGGTGAATTCCATTCCTTGACACCACCCCACACCCCCCTTTAAAAAAAGGTGGAGTGTGGTCACGGTACCGGAAAATGGTGATTTTTTTCTTCGGGTCTGGTCTTGAAGAATTCAATCAAGAGATGGAGTTCATACAGTACAGGATGGTTAAGAGTTTATTAATAAAGAAAGTACACTCAGAGATGTGAAGTGACCAACCCAAGAGAGGGCAGCAGCCCCTCCTTACACTGTCTGGGGGTTTCTGTCTCTATGGGTGGAAGTTCCTCCTCCATCCCTCTTTTCTGACTCTTCTGTAAGACCCAAAGCTGCATAATAACCTGGTTGTGGGAAGTGGTACTTAAGGTGGAGTAAGTGGGGCTAGTTCCCCTTTCCTTATCCTTTCAATTTGAGGATAGCTGATAGTGGGCAGGGGCTAATTCTTTCTCCTGCATTCATTTTTGATGACTTTATCCTTTTAATTTAGAGGCAACTGATATTGGATGGGGCTAACTTCTCCAGGTGCTGGACCAGGGCCAGGGCGGTCCCCAGAGTGTGGACGTGGGTGATGACCTGCTTCTCCTGTCGCACAGACTACCTACCTTCCTACCTCACAGTCAGATAGATGTGTTGGGTAAAGTCAATGAGAGACAGATCACTATTGATTATCTTTGCTTTTTCTGAGTTATCCAGTTTTATAAAGTGGCATTGCTTAAGGGCCAGCGTCATGAAGAAGAAAAGCCATCTAGGGTATTATTGTGGCATTTCTCCTCAATTTTCTCCAGTTCTTTGATCCCTGCAGGATATAAATTTTCAGTTGCCAAAAAACCAAAGAAAACAAACAACCCCCGCCCCCCCAAAAAAAACCCCATATGTACAGAAAGTTTCTTTCATCTCACTCTGTCTGCTACAGTGATAAGTCAGGAGTTCCTAAAGGGCATAGACTACATCTGATCTTCTAAAAAAAAAAATGTAGGAAAAGTTTTAGAATTCTCCCTGCATTTCTGGGCTTGACATAGATAGACTCTAAAGGGGAGGGCTAAGTTCATCTGATAGCTGTGGACTATTAATCAAATAGGTCAATAAAATGGAGTTCCTCCATCTAGACAAAAATATGCCTGATCATAAATATAATTAGAGGCATTTCAATGTCTAGGAGAGAGTAGAGAGGAGAATGAGGAACAATTGGTATTAACTCCTACATTCAAAAATAAAAGTTAACTCTGGGACCAAAAAGGGAGCAAGTATGTGTCGGGGCAGCTCAATTAGCTTTCTAGACAAAAAGAACTTAGTAGTGAAGTCAAAATAGCCTTACACTAGACGTTAAGGATCTCTAGGATAGTTAAGCCACAGTGTTTAACATTCTTAGAGCATTTAGAGTTCACAGAAACAGAAATATATGTTTCTTTTTAAAAAAAATTTGGGTTAGCTAGTGTAGCCCTCTAGTTTATACACCTGTCTCTCTCAGACATCACTTATGGCATCCAATTTTTCTTAAACACTTCAAATGATAAGGAACTAGTACTTCGTCAGACAACTCATTCATTAAACAAGACAACAGGGTTCTCACTACTCTCTAAGTTTGCCGAATAGAGGGAGCAAAACTCATTTATCATTGCCTCTTTCTGTACTCAAGATGTATCCCAGGCCTCACCACCAGGTGGGACATCAACGTTTTTTTTAACTAATTCAATTTGGTTTGGTTTAATTTTTTAAAATTTTCTTACTTTTTTAACTTTAAGTTACCATTTTAATCATTTAAATTACTGTTCATTGTACTAAGACACTAATAAAATAATCCTAGCTCATATTTAACAGCTAAATTGATAGCCTTTCAATATGTGGAAATGTGTGCCCTGTCTGGGTGTCATCTCCTTTATTCCAGGTTAAATGTTTCCAGTTGTATTTGTAGCAGTTACATATTTTTTTTCTGAATAAGGTTTTGCTATCCTATGTTGGCAGTCGGTTGTCTTTTCATGAGTTTGATACCTTTAATAAAACATGCTTGTCAAGATGTGGGCCAATCAGAACAAAAGCATTGTAGGATTATCTCCTCTCTTTATCAAGACATTATATTACTTTTCTTGTAACTAATAGCTATAACACCAACCGTGGCATATTATGCATACCATTCTTTACTTTTATTGGCTTAAAGATAAGTCAAAATTCCTAACAGAAAAGAAATGGAAATGGAAGAAAATCAATATTGCATGTAAACAATTATGAGGTGAGTAATTAAAAACATAAAAAGTAAAATAAAACATTGAATACAAAGCAGATAAAAACATGATTAAAACCTTAACAAATTAGATAAAATAAAGAGAAAAATTACAGGTATAATAAATACAGATCCTTCTGAATGAAAATTACATGATGTGTCAAATCCAAGAGAAGTTTCTGTTTGCTGTAATATATTCAAGGAATTATGATAGTTTTTGAAGATTGCACAGTGATTTTTAGTTTTTTTCTTTTTTTATCCTTAGAGAGAACACATAAAAAAACAATCTGGTCCTTGAAGGAGAGCAATATATTTCCTTTATTTCCCCCAAGTGTCCTGAGGCAAAAAACAGATGTGTTGACACAGCAATTAGCAAGTCATTTGAGTCATACTATAGAGAATTAATTTAGAATGCAGAAAGTTTTAAAGGTCTTAGAAAACCTCTATGTTAATGTAAATTTCATGTTGTCTTAATTTTTCATAGATGATTAGAAGTCAAAACCATTGACCTCAAAGTTTTCCTTTATATAAAACACTGTGGCAACACCATACTTTTAGAATATTATATTTTCAGGTATTGAGAACACTAAATGAATGTTCAAAATAAAAGTGAATATAAAAGCAGGGGTAAAGTTAAAATTAAGAGAATCAGTGACTCCGTGGACAAATGACTTCCAAATACTATATTTCACAGTTTTCTTTAATTTTATTGTGTATGTTGAAAGCCTTAATTATTGGTACAAATGTCTGATGATGCATTACAGTGCCTAATAATTATGTCGCCCATGCTGAGAAAACAAAGACCAACTCTTCTCGCAATTACCACTGTGTATTTTTGAATGCTGATACGGTCTATTTTTTTAGCAAAAAGACCTAGACATTTAAAAATGTTTGAGAGAAAATGATGTTATTGTCAAAATAAGAAGAGTGGTTCTGGAAAAAAAATCATAATTTTGTTATACCAAATTTTTAACTGGCATCTAAAGAGTATCTTCAACTATTCAATTCTGTTGTGTTTTAATTACTATTAAGTTCCACTAGATGTCAGCATCGTATAAGAACAGAAAATGCTTTCCTGAAAGTCTTTTGGTTGTTGCAACTGTTCATATACAATGAGTCAGTCCTACCTAGCACTTATGTGCACGTGCGTCATTTTACTGTAAGAAACTGATTATCTTTACAAGTTACCCAGAATCTTCTACAAGTGGGCTGTTCTTTTCTTAAACTGTTCCCTTACCCATTAGTTACAAAGGAAAATGAGATGTTGAAAGCAATACCATTTGTATTCACTTGCAAATCTCTAGTCTAAGGCGACATCCACCATCTCGCCACATTCTACATAAATGTACCACCTCACTTTGCGTTTCTCCTCACTGCAGCCATTAGATTTTGAAACAAAGAAAGCGTATACTTTTAAAGTAGAAGCCTCCAACCTTCACCTTGACCACCGGTTTCACTCCGTGGGCCCTTTCAAAGACACGGCCACAGTGAAGATCAGCGTGCTGGATGTGGATGAACCCCCCGTGTTTAGCAAGCCGCTGTACACCATGGAGGTTTATGAGGACACTCCGGTTGGGACCATCATTGGCGCTGTCACTGCACAAGACCTCGATGTGGGCAGTAGTGCTGTTAGGTAAGAAAAAGATCACTTTTTTATCTGTGTGTCAGAAAAATACATTTAACAACCAAAACAACAAAAAGCAAGCAAGCAACCAAACAAGCAAATAAACAAAAGCTCTGGGCAAACCTGTATGAATGACTTAGCTTTGGAACTTGGTGCTTGCAAGTGTAATGACTTGATACGATAAGTATTAGTGGAACGGCCATGTGATTTTAAACAAAAAAATCCAGTATCAATCCCTAGGACAAGGTTTAGCAGTGGTGTGATGTTGGACAAGCCACCCAAGCTAACCAAGCTCAACCTTTCATCTATAAAAGGGATTTAATAATACAACCTCAAAGGATGATTCTCATATTTAACGATGGTAAGATACTTTTGCAGTGACTGGAATATAACAGACAATTACCCTATTTTGCCGTGTGTAATACACTTTCGTGTATAATGTGCACTCACATTTTTGGCCTCAACTTTCAGGGGAAAAAAAACTTTCTTTTTAATTTTTTAATTCAAATTTTTATTAGTTTATATTTAAGTACTTCTGTTTTGTATTATAAAAGAATTTTAGCATTTATTTTTTAACATACTATGTTGCGGCAGGACCAATAACCGAAGAAGTCAAATGGCACTCAGAGGGTCCAAGAACCAGTTTTATTACACAGCGGGCCCAGAGGAGTTACCGTCTCCAACGTCTGAGCCCCCTCCAACAGGCTTTTTGGACTCATAGGGCTGGAGTGGGCGCTGGTGGATGCAGTAAACGAGCAGAGTTACAAAAGCTAAAACGCATGCATTAGGCAACTGGAGGAAGAAATATGACAGAATTTACATTAAAACAGCGATGTCAGTATTTCCATTTCAATTATGGTATAAGAAATTTTGTGGAACACTGTTAATTCATGAAAATACATAAAAGAATTCAAAACATTTATGTCGATATGACATCAGTACTACCCAGGTATACCGTACATCCTTATTTTTCCCTCACAAATTTGGGCAAAAGAGTGCACATTACACATGGCAAAATAAGGTAATACATTTTCAATTACTCTAAAATTTCTGCCTCCCAACCAAAGTTCATTTTTGAAAAGAGTGCTTTTACCCTTTACAACGTGCGGTTTATTTTCTCATGCTGATAGTTGTGTCTGCTGATGGGAGCACAGAGTCAATCCTTGTATAAGATGAATTATGGGATTTCTCCAAGTCCAGATTTGCCAAGATCTCCTATTGACACATAGGCTGCCGGGCAGTGAGTCAACAAAGCAGTCAGTGGAGTATAAAAGTGTAAGAAAATAATCTCTCTCCCCATCCCTCAAAGCCGTAAATTCCACGTGCACACTGAAACATGGTCGGGGGTCCCTTTTCCTCACCTATGTCTTGATCTTACAACATATTTTGAGACTCATTCTCATTCAACTTTGCTTCTTCAGTGCATTTAAATCCTCTGCCACATCCCACACAACCACAAACACTGGGAGGTGGGGGGAGACACACACACACACACACACACACACACACACGTGCGTACACGCGATTTATCCTGACTCTTACACTTCTAACGGCTTGAACTTGAATGTAGATCCAGACCAAACATTAAGTAGGCTTTTAATACGAAAACACTGCTCTATTGACATACAAAAGATATATAAATACACATAAAATTTTATGCCATGGGGTAATTAATGATTAAAAAGTGGATCAACCATTCAGCAGTAGCCTCAAAATGTCCATAGCATATAGGAAAATCTCAGGAAATGTCTTGAGACTATGCAAGCTTTGCTCTTTCTATTCATCTGAATCTGTCTGTCCCCCGAAATGGCCAGAATACATCCCTTCTTGAAGCATGTCTGTGATCAGGAGAGAACTCAAAAGAAGCACATTCGTCTTGGGAAACAGAGGACAAACAGTAATTACTGAGCGTCCCTACATGTCAGGTTGAATGCTGGCTAATTAACTCATTGGATTCAAGTTGTTCTACATGCATATGAAACGACATGATTTCCTTCCAGCTAAACTTTAGAAAACTGTATTTATTATGAGCATTTTAGGGCTATTGTGAAGAAACTTCCACGTTAGTAGTTGTTACATACTAACCTGTGACCATTCATTAGTGTTGTTCCTGGAGACCCTGCCTGGGCCATTGATAACTGTGAAAATGGGAAGTGTCTGGGGAGTAGATTGACACATTCTTCCAAGAATATGAACAGCTATGCAAGAAATATTGAAGGTTGTAAAGAAAGTAATAAAAAGTAAATAAATATGGATTGAGACTCTCTGCAGTTCAATAATCAAGGAGAATTTGGGGACATGGTGGAACGTAATAGCATGTCAAGTTGTTTAAATTTCCCCTATGTTCTATGTTTGAGGAGTGATAAAAGCATGACGGAGTAAAAATATTGATAAATTATGATTTTAATGTTATACATTAAAAAATCGAGGAGTCTATAAGTAAAAAATAGCACCTGATAAAGGAAGATGGATGTTACGAACTTCCAAATACAAGAAGATGGTTAGAGTCCAGACCCTGCAGTGTGGGCTACATTTTAGAGGAACTCTAGCTACAGGCCTGACTTTTTTTTTTTTTTTTTTTTTTTTTTGGTCACTGTCACAGAAGATAGTGTCTGACAAGTACCACTTTTTATGAAATACAGTGTGTCCCCAGTCTTTTATGGGTACTGACTCACTAACACTCAGACACAGACAGATGCCTTGAGGGGTTGTCAAAAGATAAAGCTACTTTTGAATCAACATGAAAGTATCTTCCATGTCCTTGGAGTAAATAATAAGCTTGAATCATGTCAGCTGAGGAAACGTAGGTTATGAATCATCTCTTCTTGGTCTGAAAACGTTTGTTCACTTAAGGATAGTAAAAATATATTGTGAAAAATGTACGTCAAAACGTGAAGTTGCTTGACATGTTGAGGTGTGCTCTGTCTGCTTTACTTTCTTTTGTTTAACTGTCTTTTCACAGGTTTATTTTGCAAGCTACAAACTTGGGCTATGGTATTCCATACTACTGAGCATTTGTCAATATTATTTTATCATCACTGAACACAGCAAAGAAACAGAATGCAATGACATTAATCAAGGATCGAAATAGCTTAGATAAAAGGTTCATTAAGTTGTAATGTATCCAGTTATGTCATGTCTGGTCCCTCCTGCCCTAGAACCTAATTTCTAGTTATTGTTTCTTTCACTCGGCTAGCGTTTACCTTCAGATGCACTGATTTCCTGCCCCCACTGTTCTCTATCCTTTGACCTTCCTATTCTAGAGTTCATGGGAATGATTTCTAGTGAGTCAGATAGTCAGATAAGTGTAGAATATGTGTACCTACCACTAGTGAGGCAACGGGTTTTCACAATAGCAGTCTCCTAAGATTAGAAATAAAATCTAAAATTTTATTTTAACATTAGAATGTTATATTGGAATTTATATTTGTTTGCAATGTGAGTGATTTCAATAACAGAGAGATACTAATGGATGGTTTTGCTCAGTGTGCCACTTTTCTTTCATTCCAAACATGTAAAAATCTTCGTTATCCTAGAGGTGAATTTCAAAATAAAATTTAATCAAATTAATTTTTTGTATAAAATGAGAAAAGGAACAATTTACTTTTAAACTTACTTAATATAAGAAGTGTAGATAATAAAAATCCTGATGATGTAAATAAAACCTATTTAATGCATGTGAATTTCAATATGCAAATTGAAATTTTTAATATTTAATGGAACAATTCAATGATTTATTTTTTGTTACCTTGTTTTTCTTTAATATTTCCAACCAAAACCCATTACTTAAAGTCAAGTAGTGAAATCAATTAATAAATAGAAAAATATTATCAATTACCATAGTAGAGTATAATATTTTAAATAAATAATTAATACCTGATTGTGCAACTATAGGTGTCTACTTAAAATGATCTTATTGCCCAAATCTAGTCTGTTCATAACACCTTTGAAAACTTTTTGGAATCAATTGTAATTAATTTTTATTTTTTATCATGGGTTAAGAAGCTATCAAATGGCTGGTTTTCATTTGAAGGTCTTCTCCAGTGCATCAGAAATTTTATTATATGGGCAAAAACCTAAGCTCAACTACAAAACATGTTTAGGGGGTGAAAGGGAAGAGAGGCCTAGCTAATAAAGTGGCATCTTACCGCAACATATGTAATTTATTTTAAATATTACTGAAATTAAACAGTCAAAATTAAAAGCTAAGAATTGCTCATTCTTTAATTTTTACTATATTAGAAAGTTTTATGAGAATTAAAAGGAAATGTTTTAATTTTAAAATTTCTTGTAGACGTTCTATTTTCAGAGCAGTTTAGGTTCCTAGCAAAATTCAGAAATGGTACAGAGGTTTCTCAAATAGCCCTTGCACCAGACATGTACAGCCTCTCCTATCATCAGTATCTCCACCAGAGTGGTCCATCAGAAACAAGTGATGAACCTACACATTATAATCACCCAAAGTCAACAGTTTACCTTAAGACTCGTCCTCGGTACTGTGAATTCTGTGCATTTGAACAAATATATAATGACGTATATCCATCATTATAACATCATACAGAGTATTTTCACTGCCTAAAAATCCTCTGTGTTCTACCTATTTATCCCTCCCCCAACCAGTCTTTGGAAATCATTAATTTTTCTACTGTCTCCATAGTTTACTTTTCCCAGAAGGTCATATAGTAGGAATCATGCAGTATGTAGACTTTTCAGATTGGCATCTTTTTTTTTTTCCATAGCATACATTAAGATTCCTCCATGTCTCTTCGTGGTTTCATAGCTCATTTCCTTTTAATGCTGAATAATATTCCATCTGGATGTACCACATTTTATTTATCCACTCACCTACGGAAGAACATCTTGATTGCTTTTAAGTCTTAGCAACTACTACTAAAGCTATGTAAACATCCGTGTGCAGGTTTTTATGTGGACATAAATTTTCAACTCCTTTGGATCAATACCAAGGATTGTGATTATTGAATGATATAGTAAGAATATACTTAGATTTCTAAGAAACTGCCAAACCGTCTTCCATTAGACCAAACTGCCTCAAAGGCTCTGATGAATAAACCAAAGTCTAGGTATGAAGCTTTGGGGACAGATGAAAGTTACCATCCAGATATGTAAAAGGATACACCATCAGAAGACCACATATCACTGATTAAAAATGATGAAAAAAAAATGAGGAAAGCTCACATAACTTGGAAGGAATAAAAAATGTAGCAACTATAATTTAATAATATACAGATGATGCATTTCTCTTTGTTTAGAGGTCTATTTTAATATTACATACTGACAAATGCAAAATTTAAGACAAAAGAGTTATGCTTCCGTTAAATCATTATAATTTGATAAATTATTTCATTTCTCATCAAACGAGAAACTATCTAAACCATCTAAGATATAACTTTTAATTCCACTGAGGTAAAAATAATAATAAGGAAGAGGGTCAGGGGCAAAAAAATAAATAAAAGGAACTAATAGGAAATTAGCATTTATTTAACATTGTGAGAAACATATTGGGATTTCTAAGAAAAAATTTAATTGTGATTGTTGATGAAGCAATTATACTCTAAATGTTGCTGTATGAGTCCTAGGTTCTCAGTAAAATGTTTGTGGAAATTAATTGAACTGAATTTACTTTCATTTTAGTATCTACTTTAAGACAAAAATAAATAAACAAAAATTATCAAATAAGATAAGAATGAAGAGATTTTGAGCTATTGTTACTTAAACAAAAGAATATTTCCTATCATGGCCTAAATCATTACTCCTTCATCTTATTATTTAAAGAATGAGATGTAGTACTTTTAGAGTAACTCTGTACCATCAAGGATTCCTTACAAAATTATATTTGAGAATTGGGACAGCATCAAAGGTAACTTTTTCTGTAATTGTGAGAAAGTTACTAAGAAAATTAAAAGTAACAATTTTAAGGGGAATGCTTATTTAATGAAGAGAATAAAACTTTCAAAAAGCAGTTTGAAAACTCATTTATAGAAAAGTAAAATTGTATTCTGTCAATTGGCCTGCACAAATTAGCTTAATGCTTTAATTTTTTATTTCTATTCATTCTTAAAACAGGTTGCTTAGCAACAGTCACTGTGCATACTTGTATGAACTATAGATTTATTTCATTATATATAGATTATAAGCATTTTTCATTTGAATCTCATATTTCTACTCACCAAATAAGTATTAAACTCAAACAAATTATGTGTTCAAGAATTTTGCTCATTTAAACTGGTGAGTAGGACCAAAGTAGATAGTTCATATTATACTGTTGTGATGAGTTGCAATTAAAATATCATTCTAGATTGAATGTGGATCAGTACAAATCCAAAGTCAATACGTGATGGTTTTATTCTGAAAGAGTGTATCTCCTGAAAATGATCTGGACATTTTACAGCTACGTCTTTCTTATCTGCTCTGAAAACATCCAGGAAATGTACGAGTGGTTCCATTGTCAGTTTACTGATAATCATTTTGTATTAATGTCTCCTAATTGCTATATTGGACAAATATCACAATAGAAAATGGTAGCTGTGGTCTCATTTATTGTTTAGTCAGGTACAGGGGTCAGTCACATAGAAGTAGGACATCAGGAAAATGCCAGGACCTAGTTCTAGAGCCTGACCAGCTGTGGGAAGCCACTGGAGATGTTTAGTTGAGTAGATCGCGTTCGTGTACCTTTCAGCAGTACTCAGGGATTAGGCAGGAAGCTTTCTGGGAGAATAACATCTGGAGAAAAGGAGATTCCAGATCTCACAAAGTGATGGAGGTAAAAATTGGATGCTACAACATAGTGAAAGAGAGTCAAACAAAAGCACCACTGTGTGAAATAGGTTATTGGTGATCCTGGTTTGTACCTCAGGGGTTTGAGTGGGAGCTTTGTAGCTCGAGTCTTACAAAGTTGAAGGCTATGTATGTCACAACATGATTTCAGAACTAAGCATGCATTTCTGTTGTTTTTGTTATTTTTTGTTTGTTTGTTTCATTTTTGTTTTAACCTGGGAAGTAATGCAACCTAATCAATAATGTGTAAGGAAAGAGGAGGAAAAGAATTCTCTCTTTCTTTCGATTCTGTGCTGAGGCACTTACATCTTATCTCATTTTGTTTATACGCCAACACTCACTATAACACTGTTAGGTGGATATTATTTTCCAAATATTATAGGAGACAAAGAGAAAAGGCATTCAAGGGAAAATTCCTAACCTGATTGCTCTAGGTAAGTGAAGCAATTAATGTATTACCCTACTTTTCTCTGTTCAAAAAGTCAGTGTTTTTCATGCTATATTTCATTGCATCTCAGGGTGGTTGATTTATGGAATTGAAACTCCATGTCAGTGTTAGACTGAACTGACTGAATAAAATAAAGAGATAGACACATTACTTGATGTATACATTATGTAAGTTTTTGAATTTTTAAACACTAGAAAAACTTAAAATTACAATTTAAAATGAACCGTGTGTACAATAATTCATTGTATTACACAAAGATAGACTTCTATCATATTTGAATCAGTTTTCTACATTATAACATATGCCATAAGAAAAAAATAACAGGAAGTAAAGTAATCAATTATGTCAATTTTGTCTGGGACTGAGGAGTTTTCAGGGCCTCAGAATTTTCAGTACTAAAACTTAGAAAGTCCCCAGAAAATTGGAAAGAAATGATTGTCCTAAATAAGACATTCTGAAAGCCCTAAAGACATTATCTTGAAGTAAAAATATTTAACTATCATATAGGTAGAGAAAATGGGTTCTGTGCATTGAATTCAATACAGTATTTAAGTAGCAGGTGCTATGTGCAAAATAACACTCCAGGTCCTTGGAAACCCAGAATTAAGCTGGCCTCAAGCAATTCCAAATAGACAATCACACGCTGAGAAAGCAGATAGACTGTTTAACATTTACTAAAAGCTACCTCACAATTGAATGCTGTGTAACATTAAAGCAGACTCTATTCACTGCAAAGATTTGCAAAGATGTAAATATAAAAACTTTACAAGATAGCATGCAGTTTAATTGAAATGAATGAGAAATGAAGAAGGAAATTCCAAAAACTGATCAGTCTGACTTAGAGAATGGCAAGCTTGAGGAGTTGGGCAGACACACTCCCCTGTGAAATAAGCATAAATGGTGAAAGTTATTCTTTAAAAAATTAACAACCACTATTAGCTGTCTCCAGAAAATTCCCTAAAAGCATCTACAAATGAAGACATGTTTATTTTAAAAAATCTACTGAAGCATGATGAGAACAGCGACGGTGACAGATGAGGTGGTGGCACCTGCTGCAGGGCCGGGTCCTCCCCCCCTCTCAGACCCCAGCCCATCTTACTAGGAAACCCACTCTGAGCAGGATGAGAAAACAGGGCTCCTCTCCTCTCGGCTCCCAACCACGGATGTATCACAACATCCTACCGGGAGGGGCAGGGTGCTGGCATTCCTCATCCTCTCCAACTCCAGAGCAAAAATTCCTGGTGAGTGTGGCTGGAACGTTGGCAGCTTATTTCCTGCATCCAAACCCCAGGGATAGGGCATGTGCTCTGCCCGCAGCAGGGCAATAATATGGGGCTCAATCACTCTCGCTCCGTGTGGCTCCTTCCTGGAGAGTCTTCCTGGAGAACCAGAATAAGACTTCTGCCTTCATCCAGTGCCTGGAGTAATGGCTCAGAGAATGTCCCAGGGTCATAGGTAATGCGTAGAAGTAAAGAACTCTGAAGCTCTTCTGAAAATAGTTCCTTTTCTCTATTTTTTAAGCTTTAATAGACATAAAAGTATATACGACAGTAATTATAACAATGTTTAATTGGGCTTTTAGCTATATGGCTGTACGGTGTTTTGCTGTGTATAATGAGAGGTCTTTTGCCCAAATTTGTGAGGGATAAATTAGAATGCATATTGTACATGAGTAGTAGTAATTTCATATCTATATAAATGTTTTTAATTCTTTTATTTATGCTTATGAGTTAAAAGTGTGACTCTAGAGATCAGTACCAATATGCATATGCAAAATAATACCTAAAATAGGATAATCAGTTTTTTTAATATAAAGAAAATTTTATACATAAAATTTTTTGTACCTTGTATCTGTTCTTATACTTTGTAATTATTTGTTATCTAAAATTTTTGTACCATAATATGTTAAAAAATAAATGCTGAAATTCCTTTCTCATACAAAAAAACAAGTACCTAAATATAAATAAATAAAATTTTGAATGGGAGCTTAAAAAATTAAAATGAGAGATTATTTTTTCCCTGAAAGTTTGGGTATGTATTATACACAGAGTGCATTATACACGGCAAAATACGGTAATATAGATAACAATATATTTAAATATGTGTATACATATATGAGGCTGTTGAGAAGAAATTCAGCCATAAATGTCTCTCTTTTTCATATTGCATGGTTGTATACTTTTTAGATAGTCCTTGTATTTAATAGAATATAGCTACATAGGAATAACATTTTTATATTTTATTAGAATTAAATTAGTATGAATTAGAATCTCATAAGTTAAGATTTATATGGCAAAACCTAGAGTAGACCTAAGAAAAACTAAGAAAATAACTCAAAAACAGTAAAAATCATTAAAAGAATATCACACTAGAAACATTCACTTCATGTAGAAGAAAGTAAGAAAAGAATAAATATAGGAAACAATCACATCACCACAATTTTTATCTTATGCAAGTGACATTTCCAAACAGTTGGAACTTTGCCCATTAAATAAAAAAATCTGAACTAAGAAATTTAAAATCTTTCATAAAACCTACCACATGGTTGCATAACTTTGTGAATATCCTAAAAAGATTAAATTATTCAATTTAAATGAGAGGATCGTATAGTATATAAATAAATGTATTATTATAAAAGGTTAAGGAAAAATTAGTTGTAGGTTTGAAAGGTGAAAATTTGTTGGAATATTTGGAAGAGACTATATATATAAAGATCAAAACAAGAATGCTACTAGGAAACAATGATTGCGAAGTCTTGCATTCCATGCTAAGTAAGACAAATAGGTTTTATTTTATATGGGAAACAGTAATAGAATCTCAATATTGTGGGTTCCTTCAGAATCTCCAGCCATGCCTACATATATTCTACCATGTCTACACCAAGTATTTAGACAGTCAATATTTAATTATTCCTGCTACCTATTGTTTCTTGATGAAACGTTATGACCTTGTACAGCTCTGACATCTAAGTCTTTGTTATATTTATCTGAGATCATAATTTCTACAGTTTCCATCCTCTCATCCCTATCTCCTGTCCACTGAAACATAACAAGTTGTTCTAACGCTTCACATGAGCGTCATTATCAAAATAAAGGCAGCTAGCATGTTCTTGTCTTCTTCCCTTCAGCCTGCAGATCCCAAGTTTCTTTTGAGTACTCCTCATAACCCACAGAATTAAATCATTTTATAGCCCTGTTTGCTCTCTTTGTTTCTTGGACAGAGTCTGATATACAGAAAGTACTTCATCCTGGTCCTCTCCAAATACATCCACTGTATGCCTAAAAAGTGATTAACTTTTAATCTGTATTTTAGTTATACCCCTCGGTAGTGTTCAATACCCCAAAAATCATGCCCTACCTCCTCAATATAATTTTTGAAGTCCTACTAGGCATAAATCATATATTTTATGTTATTTTTTTCTCTCAGATATTTTTCCATAATGTCCAAGGACATATAGTCAGTTCCCCACATAGACTCCATGACTTTGCTTCTGCTGATACAGCTTCCTGAAATACCTTTCTTCTCTCACCTTGTTTGCCTCACTCTGTTCCTGAATAATTCCTATATAACCTTCAAATACCAGCCCAACAGTAGGTTCAGTGAGGTTTGCCTGAATGCATAGGTTTTAAACTAAGTGTCTCTTCTTTCCAGTCCTGTAGTATCTTCTGGGTTCTCTAGCAGGTGTTGAAATCTGTTTATATGAATCTGCCCAACTGCTCGCATATGTCTATGTCATTGGGCATTGTACTTTATTTTTGTACTTCTTAATCCTAGTACAGTGTGTAGAGCATAGTGAGCACAGAGCAAATAGTGAATTATACAACTGAACACAGTCTACACCAACAATTCTTCCAGAAATGCTATAGTAACCAAGGATATTCAGTAGCAATTGTATTCTTAAATTAGGCTGTGCCCAGTTGACTAAAGGTGCTGGAACAGGGTATTGTGAGAGAAGGCTTTCTTGTTCAGAAAAGAAGATTATGTCATAGGGAGAATTAAGTTCATTATATCCTGTGCTCCCTGACTTTTAAATGTGCCTTATAATTGTGTATTTATATTAAATGTTTCAAGAGCATTCCTGTGAGACAGGATAACAACATTGAAATCATAAGAGATGAATGCATTCTCATCCCTCAGATCAGCAAGAGAATTATCAAAGGCAGATTAACAGCATGACTCATACTCTTATCCTATAATACTCAGCATCTTCTGGTTCAGAAATCAGTTACTAATAAATATTGACAAGCTAAGAGTTATTAAATCTCATCCATAAAGGCAAAGTAGCTTTGATTCAGCACTGAAAGGGCATGCAAACTGTCCCAGTTTCAAATAAATGTCCTGTCAAAAAAATAACTTGCTATTTTGAAAAACGTGCCCTAACTAACTTTCCACGGGGAACAAATAGATAGCTTTCTTTGGTCTGGAGATTAAGATGGGCTAATTATGATGATGTTATCTATTTTGAGCCACTGTGTAGACTGACCTTGCTCAGATTCACCTCGCCAGAATAATGGTGATAAATAGTGCTCTGAGCCTTTTGTTTAGCGGAGCCCTTTCACATAAAATGTTTTCTATAAAATTGGTAAGAGTATATAATGGTAATTATAAGGAAAATATTGATGAAGTGCTTCAAATAGCAGTTCTAAAATTTTCTAGGTATGTGAACTTGGGCAAATTTCTGAATGTGCCTATGCTTCAGTTTTCTCATATATAAAATAGGAAGATTTATAAATAATACTTATTTTTTAGGGCTTTTGTGGGGATTCAATAAGTAAATACATGTAAGCATTTGGAACAATGTTTAGCACATGGTAAGATTCCAAAATGCCTATTATTATGATTGAAAATATATGTTTGAAAATAATTTTATATACAAAACTTTTTATTTCTACCGTTACCTCAATATCTGTATAAATGCTATTGCTGTGTTTTTATTCATTTTCTTTTCAGTCCAACTGCTTCACACAGAAAAGGCAATATCTGTTATTACCAAGAAGGTTAGCTAATAAAGAAGATAAAGAGACATTATTAGCCAAGGTCACTGTTTTTTTTTGAAAGGTGTCTGGATATATAGAGCAATAAAACAACAATGGCTCTTTTATATGTGTTTGAGGAAAATATTTCTGTACAATTACCATGTTGTCAGTTAAAAAATGTCTCCTCAGTTTCCATAATATGATTTTTTTTCCATCCATGAAAACAAAAATTCTACTTTTGTTCTGATCTAAATTCTTTGTAGCTTTTTGCAGATGTTCCCTCCTCCCACCTCTTCCCAAAGCCACCATTAAGGAATCTTTGACTGTTTGAAAAGTGTTAATATTCAGCAGGTTAAGGAAACCCATGGTCAGCTTTAGAATTTTAGTCTCTGCTGAGCTTTCAAGATGTCAGGACCCTAAAATAATATGAACAGCAGGAGTACTAAATCTTTCATTATTTCCAGTTTCCCCTTGAGCATACTGACTTTGCAATAAAAAAGCTGTCATTTACACTCTTCTTTATTGCAAGGTGGGTAATAGCTACAGGGAGAAAAAAAAATAAGAAACTGTGTCAAGTTGGCCTGACTGCCATTATGATTAATGTGTAATCATCGCACATTTGCATCTACTCTTTTTATATACAGGTACTTCATAGATTGGAAGAGTGATGGGGACAGCTACTTTACAATAGATGGAACTGAAGGAACCATCGCCACTAATGAATTGCTAGACAGAGAAAGCACTGCACAGTATAATTTCTCCATAATTGCGAGTAAAGTTAGTAAGTATGTCATGGACGGAATCAATGTTATACTGCAGCTTTTGGATTTAACACTCTTAAACGAGTCCCTGCTGAGGTGTTTTTCATTTTTGGACTGACAGCCAAATGGTCTCCTGGGGAAACTCAGAAACCTGCTCCATTTTCTCATAGCGTAAGTCCAGAGAAATGGTGACAGCTGCCAATGAGCACTGTTTGCAGGATTGCATGAATATCTAGTAGTGCATTTCATTGTATGACCTCAACTGTCTCCACGCTATACCCTCAAAAATCCACCAGAGTCCCAACTTACCTTCCTTCCCAGGTCCCTGTATGTGTTATTGGGAGCTTCATAGTCCAGGCAGAATGAATAATTATTACAAAAATCACTCCTTCTAAAATATTTCTGAAATTGAGGGGAGCATTGTTTAAAGCATTCTTCTTTTTTTTCCCCTTAATTAGAATGTGATTTTTAAAAGAATATCACTATGGAATATAGGCGTTTTAAGTACAATTCTTCAAGGAGTCACTCAGAACCTATAGAATTATTAGAAATGATTTCTTGTGTTGATTTCTGCTTGGTCCAAGAGAGAATCCTCTAGACTAAGAGTGATTATGGGTCTTATTTATTTGGCTGGGCAATCGATATATTATCACAGCTTCCCAACGTGACAGAGTAGGGTGGGAGTGATGACATCTGGCTATCAACCTAGTTACTTGTTTGTAACAGAAGTGCGTCTGCCTAACAGTCCTTCTGCTTATGGCCGCCTGAAAGGTTTGGGGAAATCCCTTCTGAGTATCTTTCACTTTGTTTCCTTCTTATTTCACTCTGTGCGTCAGGTACAAACACTTTGCTAACTTGAACCTCTTATCACTGGGAAGAGCTAACTGTGAATGTTTCTTTAGAGAGGTTTTTGATCAATCTCAATTCAGTGGGTTGCAAATAAGCAGTTTAGTTTATCTTCACCGACTGCTTCCAAACGTGAGCAGTCAGACACCCATTCCCAGGCCTTAGTGACATCTTGAGCTGATTTCATTGCTTAGAGGTTATTCTGATTATTAACAGTCAGCCTACTATAGGTGTCCACCTTATCTGTTGGAATAGTGGCCTGTCCTGTAAGAAGAATGACCCTACTAGGGGCCACATGTTGACAGACAGCTTGATCATCTTGGCTCAGCTCAGCCTTCCACCCATACCTGCCAGTGTGGTGGGTGTATGAGAGAAACTTGGAACGTCTACTCGAAGCCACTTGCTAGCCGAATACCACAATATAACCCGTCAGTACGATGTGAAGTGGAATATACCAGGGCTGTCTGGAAAAAAAAATCCAGCCACAAATGCCTCTATTTTTCATATTACAAGGCTGGATACTTTCTGGACAGCCCTCGTATACCCGGTCAAACCCTTCCCAGATGGGTACCCACAACATTGTGAGAAATAGGACAATTGTAATCATTTAAAGCAACTGCATTGTGGGGTCATTTGTTGTTACACAGCAAGCGGTGACTGCAGAACTCAGTGACACCGTAACTTGGAGCTACAATTTCTTACTTATAGGGGTGTGATTTTTTTTTTCCAGTCTCTTGGAGTGGAAAAGGGAGCAGGAAATAAAAATGCAGAAATCAAGGGCTACAATGGACTGGCAGGAAAGACAGTTGCCCAAACACAGTCTTATTATGGGATTTTTGAGTTACTTGGCAGTGGGTCCCGAGTGGGCTCTGGCGCCCCATCTGCACAGGAACTTGGTGTGGGCACCCAGTGGGAGACCTTATAGCCAGCTTGTCCAACCCGCAGCCCACACGCGATCCAGGACAGCTTCAAATGCAGCCCAGCACAAATTCGTAAACTTTCTTAAAAACAATATGAAAATTACAAACGGACTTCTTTTTTAGCTCATCAGTGTTAGTGTATTCTATGTGTTTTTCTTCTTCCAAGTCAAAAGGTTGGACACTCTTGCCTTGCAGCTTCTTAATTCCAGGGTCCCCTCGCACAGCAGGCAATCTGGGGAGACTTAGTAGCATGAGTTCTCAATTTCAGCTCCTTTCTGCTGTACCCTCTTGACCCTGGGAAATTCACAATCTAGTCATTCTAATGAAGCACGTCACAGGCTGCTCTTCTGTGTCCTGTCTCTGTCCCGCCCTCCTCACTCAGTCAGGCTCTGAAAGCAGATCATCTCGTCAGCTGAGGAGTCATCTGCCGAACAGAGGGCCACTCTCCCCTCTTTGGAGCCCCGCTCCCATTCTCTTCATTTTCCTGAAGTCTCCTTTCACACTGGGCATCTGTCTTCCTTCCTTCCCTACCACGTCTTACTACAGTTGCATTTGTTATTCATGGTAATTATTCCTTTCATTCTAACTTTCAGTTATTTCATTCATCTAGAATGCTGGGGACAGCTTAACTATGTTGTAATGAGAAAATAAACTAGTTTTTTAAGATCTTTGGCAAGTACAGTGAAAGGGACTTGTCTAAGTTATTGAATGTGAGCGATATTACATTCACGCTAATGTCTTGGGCATAGTAAGTGACAACTGACCAGAGACAGTCTCTTTAAATAACTTCTATTTATCCCCATTATTCATTATAAACAATTTTTAATTAGAAAACTGTCTAATCTAACCTACATCATCTTATGAATGCACACACAAAACACGTGCATGTTTTCTGAAGTAGGAGTAGTAGTAGGCCCAGTGCCTTTAATCAAGGTGAAAGTCTGAGATGGTCTATTCGTCACCTGTATTGTAGCTCCGGAAGGTCTTTTCTCTCTGGTGGCTACCTAGGGCACAAAAATCATTAACATGGTATGAGGGCACTCAAAGTAACAAGTCTATCACTTCCAGTGAGAGTGTTGCCTTTCAACTATTTGTAAGATGGAGGGAGATTATGAACCTCACAGTAGAAGCAAGTGTCATCGATCCTTAAAAGCTTAGATTTTATTTTTTTAAACTTAACCAACCTTATTTTTAAAATTATACATATTATTAGAGTACATGCTGGATCTGCCACTCCATATAGTACTTAACCTAAATTAAAATTTAAAACCCCTCGTGTGTGGAGTCTCCTGAAGTATGTTGGCTCTTACTGCAACATACACAGAACTGTGACTGAGATACATGATCTACAAGCACAGGGATGTCCAGAAAGTATCCAGCCATGTAATAAGAAAAATGGAGGCATTTTTAGCTGTATATTTTTTGGACAGCCCTCATTTGCACAATATAAGAGTAATACCAAACTAATATTTCTAAAATATCTACCCCTGGTCTATTTCAGTATGTATTTAAAGATTAGAGCCATTAGTTTAGAGCCATTAGGAAGTCTGCTGGGGTAAACACTGTCTATCTGTATGAAAAATAAAGAGGCTAAACACATACCACATGGGAATTCAAGACTTTGCAATAAGAGTAGCTTATTGTGGACTTTATTTTGCTTGAATTTACAGAGTTTAAAGGTAAACTTTATTTATATTCTAATTCATAAGGCTATTTTCCTTGATTGAACTAACCGGCTGAGCAGAAAACTATCATCGTAGTGAATGACAGAAATAAATAGCCCACACTTGCCCTGCCAAGAAGAACAAAGTCATGTATGTGTATCTTATTGCAGATGGAACTAGCATATGTTTGGCCCTGACTCTTCTATAAAATCTCTCAGGTGAAATGAAATGGTACAATGATTGAACAACTTTCAATTAATTAAAAAGCAGTCATTAATCAGTATTGCTGTAGTTGGAGGTCCAAATAATTTTATTAGACTTCTAATAATTCTTTTATACATGATTGCTTTGCTATTTTTATGATACTAATCTTGAGACTTTTTGAAGAGATGGAAGCTCCAAAAATTCACTTCATTCAAATTATCAAAAATTTTCAACATGCAAATATTTCTATTTTTTTAGTGTTACTATTAAAAATGTGCAAAAATGACTAAAAGTAACTACCTTAAAAACTTAGAACATGTTTTGTATAATTATAAAATAAACTGATGATATCCGAGACAATTATTTTCTTGTTCATGTAATTATTATCTCGATGACAGTGAATCGTTTCTATTCATTGTGGAATAGATAAAAAATTAGTGAATTGACTTACTAAATGCTTTATTTGGAAAAATACTTGTATGTACACATATCATTGAGTTGAGATTAAATTCTTAAAGATTAATCTTTAAGATTATTTGGTATATAAAACTACTTTGTTATATGTTCTTTTTACTTCCACATAATACAAGTGATATCACATTAATATATACAGGGATACTATCCATAATTCTGACTCAACATAAGTTCATACATTTTTTTTATAAATTGTGTGGAATACCATTTATGTGCCAAGCACTATTTGTTGTGGTTAAGAGAAAACTAAGACTGAAGTCTGTCCTTAAGGGTTAAGATTTAGGAATAGTTACAAATTGAATTGAAATTATTGTTAGTTTTGATGTCTCTTAGCTATCTAGCCAGTTGGCTATATAAATATATAAATGCATGAAAGTTTTCTGAAAATAATGCAGTTATAAGTGCCTTCGTTTTTCATATCACATAGCTGGACACTTTCTGGACAGCCCTCATATAGCTAGCTAACTAGCTGGATAGATGGCTTGTTTATTTATGGGTGACATTTTCCGGATAGCCCTCATAATAAGCATCAAATCATTATGTTGCACCCTGAAACTAATATAATGTTATATGTCAATTATATCTCAAGCTCAAAAGCTTTCTACTACATGTTCAAAAAGGAATCTCACTTTCCTCAGCTGGTGGGTTTGGAAGGTAGTTATGCTCTTGGACCTGCATTCCTATGAGCCAGCACTGTGTGGTTACATTGTTTCCACCTGGGTGACTACCTGGGTTTCTACCTGGGTTACCCTCACAGGAATCAAACAGCAAGGGTGAGTCTGGATTCTCTGCAGTGTTTAAGCAGCAGACATTTCTCCCTATTATAGGCTGTGTAAATATAATGAATGCAAATTTATGTTACAATAGCTTATATTTTATTTTAAACTTTTAACTGCTTATGGGTATACTAACATAATCAAACTGCTTAAGAGTACTTTAAATCACTATAATTGCTCCATAAAAGTCACATGCACAACAATGATGCTAGTCTTTTTTTTTTTTTTTTCTTAGTTAGTATCCAATTTTCTCAGGAAATTAAACTTATATGATAAGCTTTTCACCAACAGGTTGAAATTTGGATAAAAATTTATATATAGCTATTTGTGGAAAATTCCTTTTAACATCACATACTAAAAATGAAATTCAAAAATAAACAACACTTTTACATGAAAACATGTTATATTATTAACATCATGCACTATATTTTACTTCATCTGTTTCATCACGCAATGTATTTTATATCATCTGTTTATATAGTAGTCCTATCAAATATGAAAGTCTTAGTATCAAAGACTTTGTCTTATACATCTTCGCTGCCCATAGTCGCCCATAGTCTCTCATACTCTCTAGAACATGCAGATAAGTACATAATAAATGAATAAATTGTGAGTAGTTTCATACTTATGTGTAATATATGTTACATTTTAAGTGAACATTTATATAACTTTTATTAATTTTTCAAGAAATTTATATTTATCATTAATATAAATATAGCAGCAACATTTTATTACACATTTATTTGTTTATTTCTTGATATATATATTAAACACTATCCTTTGTGTTCAGGGCATAAGATTTACAAAGGAAAAATATCTTCCTCAGATGGGCTTACAGTCTAATGGGCATCAAATAAGGTAAACTGGCAATAAGCATACCACGTTATAATATTAATATGGAAAATAAGTGCATAAGCAGAGCATTGTGGGTTCACACGGAAAGATACGAGAAGAATCCTCCACAAGATTGTAGCGTCTAAACTGAAAGAAAATTGTATTATGATGGAATTAGGGAAAGCAGGATAAAAAGGTATTCTAGGGGGCAAAGATGGCATATGAAAGGTCTAGAAAGTGGAAGCAAGCAAAAGGTAAAGAAAAAAAGTTATTTAGTGTGTGAAAAAAATACGAGTGAGTAAAAGGTAAAATTCCTCTGTTTGTCTGTCTCTCTGTCTCCTCTCTCTCTCCATACTTATCTCTTCCTAGCCATCCTCTCTCGCTATTAAAGAGAATCCAAATAAGAAATACAAAGTTCTCTGACACCCCCTGCCCAAAGCCTCCCCAGGAGGCTCCGATGTTTTTATCTGATCCTAAAGTAAAAAGGTGAACTCTGAAGAGATATAGTCCAAGACAGAACTTGATTTGTCTGGTAGTCTTGGAAATTTATGCTGGTTGCAGAATGGTGGAAGGATTGGAGGATGGTTGAAAAATAGTAGAAAGATTTTTAAGTAATCTAAGAGAGAAACTTTGATGATTTATTTTAAAAATGGCAAAGAGGTTAAAAAGACATGGAGAAATTAGAAAATTAAGAGGTGGAATTGTCAAAATTTTTATCAATTGGATGTGGGAATGTGGTGAATGAGGGGTCACCATTAGTGGCCAGATATCTAACTAGACAGCATGGAAAATAGTGGAAAATTCAGAAATAGAACAGAGGTATTGGGCAGACGTGAGTTTGGTTGTGAATAGGTTGAATTTGGTATTCTTGCTGCTTTTACAAATAGTCATGTAGTCAGTGTGTGTACTGGTCAAGAAATCAGGAGGGAAATTTAGGTTAGATAAACAAATTTAGGATTGATTAACATAGATTAATGAGTATGTGAGTATAAAAGATAGTGGAGCAATGATGTGTACCTAAGCCATTTAAAGTATAGGCAAAGGGCCAAGCAGAAAAAGAATAAACAAGATGCTCATGGGTAGAAGTGAACAGAGAGTTATATAAGAGATAGAAACAACATTTTGATCAACTAATTTGATGAGGATTGTAGGAGAAAGGGAAGAGCAGAGGATAGAAAAACAGGTTTGTGTTTTGTGCATTATATTTGCATTTCTTCTGTGACTCAGTTGATTATAATGAATGGAAAAGAATACATAATCTTAAACTGTTAATAGTTTATTATATTTTTTCAAGTGCATGTTTCAGAAATGTGGTTGTTTACTGACATTTATTAACTAGCTGTATAAAATTACCAACTTTTCATATCAAATCAATAATGGATTTTACAAGCCTTCAAAATTACTAATTTAGTCTTGTGATTATATTAAATTCACTTGAGAATAGTTTTAAAAATTACAGATACTTTAACATAAAGTGAAATGGCATCTAAAATTAAGTCTTGTCGACCATAGGTAAATTCAAGGAAAATGATGTCAGTGGGTCGTGATTCACACAGTTTTCCTGTTAAATCAGCTGTTTCTAACCCACCTTTGTCTCTAAGTTCAGTTTGTTTTTGAAAGTGCATTTATTTATTTACTATTCAATTTGCTAGCATTCATTAGGCACTGTGTTAAGCTCTGAAAGTTTAAATATGAATATGATGCAGTCCCTGCTCCTAAGGAACTCAGAATGTCGAGAACTTCATGTTATAGAAAATATTTAAAATCAATAATTGGTTTCCCCTACTGTTTTCATTGGAAAAACATAATTGGTGGTATTGTTAAAGATTTATTTTTTATTTTTGGACATCAATGTTTGTCACCAACAGCACAGAAAATAACATTTGACTTTAGCCTAAGTATATAAGGATAATTTAAATCCTTTTCATGGGTGGCTTAGTCTAGTAAAGATCATACTAGTATAGTTGAACAGAGCTCTTATTAAACACAGTTTATCTTGCAATTTTAAAGACAAAGAAAACCTGTGTTATTTAACACTATAGTTTGCACTGTAATTCAGATTATATATTAATCTAATAAATTCCATCTTTTGCAAAGTTCAATGCTTACTTGAGTACAGTAGTTCTTGAATAGAGATAGTCCTACTTCCTTAGCCAGAATTTTTAAAATAAGGTAGCATCTTTTAACTTATAATTATGAAAAGTTTTACAGTATGCAATATACAAGGGTAGAGAGAATCATGTAATGAAACTAATAGACCCATCAGTCACTTTCAGTGATATGAATGTGTTGTTTTTATTGTTGTTATAGGTTTTCCTCTATCCTTTTTTGGGTATTTATTTTATAATTGCCACAGCAATGACTAGTGACATTTAATTTTCAGTAGTTCTAAAAAATATTGCAATACATATGATCATCTCACACAGCAAATATTTGTCTTAGCTAAAATTCCAAAATCATCCCTCTGAGAAACAGTTTTAATAAGCTGTTACAATAATGATTATATTTTTGTGACATGTTACTCATTGAGATAGATGTTAAAATCTGTATTGCAGGAGCATAAATGATTTAAAGTTACCAAAAGGGGATTTCTTATGGGAAAAAATAGGCTTTAATTATAAGAACATGTTTATAGGGCTAATCTGTGCTATTAATACAATGGTGGGAGAAGCCTCACCTTGTTTGGAAGACATCCCATCCTCATGCTAATTAATAAAATAAAACTGTAATCCCCCCAAATAAAAAACTCTTCATAAGGCCTTGGGACTTTGCATTATGTACTAAGTAAAATAGAAAGTCTTATTTTTACATTTTACAGCAGTCAAATGAATGTGCTAATCTTTAACCTGCAATATGAATTAGTTGTCTTTTTTTGTGAATAGCTATATAATTGTCAAATGCTTTTCTCTAGTACACAATATATAATAGAGTTTGAGAACATGGACTTGAAACCAGAACACCTGGATTCAAAACCCATTTCACCCCCCACAACGCGTAAGTTCTGGAGAAGTTACATCCCCATCTGTTACTCAGAGTCCCACGTCCAATAACGGGAATGAAGCAGCACCCAGCTCAGAGCTGGTACGACCTTCAATGAGTTAATCCATGTAGTGGGTTTTAGGCTCCAGGTACATTGTAAGCATTTTAAGGTACTAAGCATAATTTTGCTGTTCTTTTATAATTTCCTCTTTGTTTAGGAAAGTGAACATAGTTTAATCAAATTGTGGAAATTTATCTACAGTCGTGTTGTATGAGTTGTGAATGACAATAACAGAAACCGAGCGAGGTAATCTCCACGAAGTGCTGTTGGTCATGAATAATGATACTTTACTGAAAATAATCTAACATTTTGTAAAATGTCATTTATTTAGTACAACAAACTCATGGATTAGCAACTATTAACATCAAGTGTTTTATATGAAAAAACTGAGCTGAAAAATTATTATATAAGTTGTAAAACCTGAACCAAACCATGTTTATCAAGTAAGAGAAATACTATATAACTAGTATTTTTGTAAGGTATTTTCTGCATCTTTATCCAAGATTACCAATACACATTCTATAAATGCATCATATATTACAAAATATGTCATTTATCTTCATTTTATGTTATCTCTATCTATACTGGTACAGGATGATAGCCTGCACTGTGTCATATGTGAATATCTAAACGTTTCTTAAGTATTACTTATAGTGCTTTTTAATTTTTAAAATAAATTTTGGCACAGCAGGATATGGTAGACTTGTTACAGTCAATCATGCAGTGAGAGCTTGTATGAATCTTTTAAATTAAATTTAATAAAATTATATAGATTTCAAGTGTTTAATTCTGTAATATATTATCTATATATTTATTGCCTTGTGTACTCACCCCCCAGGCAGTTCTCCTTCCATCACCGTAATTTAACACTACTCCCTCCTCTGCCACCCCCTACCCCCTTATCAGAGCAATATTCCACTGTGTGTGTGTCCCACGTCTTTCTTATCCAAGCATCTATTGAAGGCCACCTGGGTGATTTCCTTGGCACCATGAATAACGTTGCAGTGAACATCAGAGTACAGCATTCTTTAGAAGCATCCAGACAGAGGTCCAAAGTAACGCTGATATTATGACTCTTCAGTGGCACTGCAGATGAGAAATTTAACACCAATCGATCAATAGAGAGTGTATGGTGGGACAAACATAGCATTTGGATTTCCCTAGTCTTGAGTCTTAACTCCCCATTCCTCTAGATGTGAGATTCTGGACAAGGGTCTTCTAACAATTTGGGGTAGTTTATCAATCTGGTAAACTTCATAAGGTAAAATGTTACAATAAGTAAGTTAAAACATGGGTACTGGCATGCTTTGTTAGTTTAAGTATCTCTAGTCTTCTTCAACAGTTGACGGGGATGCAGATAACAAATATACCATAGGCTGGGGCTAAAACTTGAATTGAGATTTTGGCACTTTTCCAAACCAACATTCCTTTTGATACTGTAGAAAGCCAAGCTTATCTACCCTTTCCTTTTTGTCACAAGCAAGTAATTTTAAAGTGTATCCTATCCTTCCAAATTCTATCTGTTACTTCTACTTCCTTGTGTCTGTTATTTTAATTTTAATTTGTAAAAAGCTCCCTCTCCTTCATTCTCCTTGTATTTCATCACCTTTCTTTCCAAGAGGAATGATTGTGAGAGTTATTTAAATAAGTAGATGATTCTACCTAATAAAGTGTTATTTACATAAACACAACATCGGGAAACATTTTATCCAGTGAAAAATATCACTATTGGTAATTGGTTCTTTGAACTAACACTGGTATGATGGCTACACTTGTGCCAGAATAACAGCTACATGGCTGACCTTACTCTGGTGGTGAGTTTCACAGATAAACACTGGAATAGTGTACTGCCATTCCTGATAGCAAAGCTTTGATACCTCACTTATTCATCCTTTTATCATTTATATTTAGCACATCTCAGCATTTCCCATAAAGCAAGGGTCCTTCAGAGTCTATAAAAAGGCTAATTTTTTAAAAAAAAATTAATACTACTTCCAACTAAAGTAATAACTATGTGTTGTAATTATCATTTTTTTTTTTGTTTTCAACAGGTAACCCATTATTAACTAGCCAAGTCAACATATTGATTAATGTCTTAGACGTCAATGAATTTCCTCCAGAAATAGCTGTGCCGTATGAAACAGCTGTGTGTGAAAATGCCAAACCTGGACAGGTATCTTACAGTATTGTTCAGAGTGGATAAAGATCGACAATATGCATGTGTTTTCGGTTATAAGACCTTACATGAGTATGTACACACATACGAGGGCTTTCCTGAAAGTATCCAGCCATGGAATATGAAAAGTAGAAGCACTTAAGGCTTGATTTTTTTCTGGACCCCCTCATATGTATATTAGATGCAGAGGGTGCTAAAAAATGTGTACATATGTTAAGGAAAGAAAAATACTGTATTAAAATTGTAATACTCAATATATACCGATAACAAAAGATGAATTCAAGTCACATTTGATTTCTGCCATGACAAGAGGTGCTCAAAGTGGTTACTATCAGTGCCCAGACACTGCTGATTACTGGGAACTACTGCTTGGGCAACGCTGACCACCGTGTCCACTTGTATCGCTGCGCGTGCTGGTTCGGTTTCTGCCCGAAGCACCGTCAGTGTAGCCGGTTTTCTACGGTCCTACAGTAGAAGTCAAGGGCTGTTAAGTCTGGAAACTTAAACAACGTTCTCAAATTTCAAATACCAATTCAACGTGATGTTGTGCTCCTCAAAGGACAACCGTGCTTCTGCCATTTTCTGTGACTGTCCTGCCTGTCACATGGTGACACTAGCACTCATTTGATTAGCACCATCTTTTGAGCGAATGTCATAGCGCACATTGATACCCTAATTCAATTCAGCTTCAAGAAGTATTACATAGTCAACATCACTTCAAATGTCTACACATTTTTTGGCACTCTGGTGTGTATGTGCATGTGCACTGTTTGTTTGTTTGTTTTCTGGATCATATATCTTGGACAAAGAAACTGTAAGTGCTATTGTAAATGTATAGATTAATGGTACATTCATATTTGTGGAGTTAATAGCACAACAATTAAAGTTATGATGGTCTAGTCTTTGAATAACTATAAAGGTCTAGGATTGCAGTTTCTGCCATGTTTTCCATTCATTTATTATAGATTTTTTAAAAAATTTGTGACTGTAAGTCCAATAATCAACCAACTTTGGAGTCTATTTTTCTATAGCTTCTCCTGCTTTGTTCACATGCTTTTATGAAAGAGTACTGAAAATCTCTTAAGCACATTAAAAATGTAAAGCTGGTGGCCTTGAGAAGAACATGTGCATTATTCAAAATACCTAAATTACATTTTCCTTATTAAGTCAATATCACTCAAGGGGAGGTTTTAGTGGGGAGATGTCATGAGGGAAGACCACATAGTTAATGAAAGTTACTGTTAAGTCCCAGGATTTATGTGGAGTGGTGGTGGGTAGCTAGCTTTTTTCTACCCTGTAATACATGAATGACTGAATTAATAAAATAAAATAATGACAATCAGGCATAAGCAAATGATGAGAGTGTGTCATGAAATAAGAATATGATTTCACCAATCCTGTGCACCTAGATTTCAAAGGAAAACAATATGTTGGTTTGCTTTGGTTTGCTGTATATTTCCAACACCTCTAACTAGTATAACTACTCCTCTAAGTAAATTTGAAGAGTGTTGATTCTTTCTCGAGAAAAGTCTTAATAACTGAAATGGTATCTTTATTGAAAAATACCATTTTTTAATCTATAGTATTTGTTTCAATTCGAATGTCTTCTATGCTTTGTGGGACATTTGTCTTATAGTTCTAATCCTATAATACCTATTAAATTAAAAAGGGCTATTAATTTTTTATTAAATAAAATTAAAAATCAATATTCTGACTTAACACTCACCCTCTGTCACGTGCTTGATAGCTGCATGTTGTGTAAGCAGCTGCCATTTTGGTCAGTGAAGATGTAGAACATTCCACCAGCACAGAAACTTTTAGTGTACTGTGCTGACTAATCCTTCTTCCAATAATTTTGGGAAAATATTTATTTTATTACAGCATGACTTATTTAGTCATATTTTCCAAAGTGATGAATTTGCCTCCCACTGTGAATAGGTACAGATATGCATTTAAACACAGTTTTAAACCTTTATCACTTTAAGTGTTCTCAAGATTTATGTAGCATGAGCCCAGGGTCTGTTCTAGTTTCTGAAGCTGTGTGAAGGTTTATGCAAATAAATACCCTGTTTTAGCTACTTGGGAAGTTAGAAGAGGTTTGCCACAACTTACCCATGTTTAACTTTCTGGATTCCTTCATTCTGACCCCAAAAAGCCACTCATTTATTTATTAAGTAGTAGGGACATTAATAGTTTCATATCAATCAGATTCTTCTGTTGAACTAAATGAAAGCGTTTTGGGAATGCAAATCCGCCTCAATGCTTCTATGTTTGTCTAGTAAATTAAAGGGTTTAAAAAGTTGAGAATAGTAGAAATTATGAGATGATTTCATTTTCTTACGTATGGACAAATTGGTGAGGAATACAGTAAGTCCTTGGAGTTTTTCATCTAATATCTTTTGGGCTTTTTGCATCCTACTAAACAATGTTTATGTATAAACCATAACCCTGAAATTTCATTTGAGGTTTTAGGGAGTGCAATATATGTGCATTTTTTTCCTTTTGCTCCTCATCTAGCAACTATGGGTAAGAACTATTTTTATCTTCTGGACTATAATCAAATATGTATGTATGTATGTATGTATGTATGTATGTATGTATTATCTCTCTGTCAAACTAAGAGAAAAGATGATACTATATAAATCATAAAGGTTTAATAGTGAGCCAGTAAAGATTTATATGGGAGTTATTGTCCTTAGCAATGACTGCCAAATGACAACCTCAGAGAAGTACCTCTTTATACCCAGATTTTCATGTCTCTGCTCTTTCAAAGGGCTTACCTTTATTCTAAAGTTATGTCCTTGATATCTCTTGGTGCCAAATACCTTTAATGAAGTAAATGATTATGATACTTGTTAGTACTTAAAAGCAAAATTAAAAAAAAAAGAAACTTGACAAACAGGTACTGGTCCTGTTTTACAGATGAGATACAGTGATCTGAGCATATGAGTTTATATGAAAGAAAGTTAAAGTGCCACAGGATCTGTAAGGTATTCTTTGACAAATTACCACATTCCATGGCCTGACCTTTGGTGTTAAATATGAAAGTCTTATCCATGACAGGTATGAAGGGTAAATAGATCCTGTGCGACTGAATCACATTGAACCAGAGAACTGAAGTTCTCAGTCGAAGACCAATTTTTCAATTTACAAATTACTAACACTGCACGAGACACTCAAAGTCCCAGTTCGTCTCTCTCTCTCTCTCTCTCTCTGTGTGTGTGTGTGTGTGTCTGTGTGTGTGTGTACTCACACAAAGCTGTAAGAGAATCCATAGTGCTAAGATGGGGTTTTAAGCATGAAATCAAATAAAAAGCTACTAGATGAATCTATGTTTCATGACATCAATCTAAGGTCACATGATGCTTTACTTTGCCCACTGGGACCAAGAGAGAGAACCTGAAACCTGAGGTCTTCCCTGTGACAAATCCCAATGCAGTAGAAGAAGGTGATGGCCTGATGGGCACAGTGCTCTCACTCCCTACACACACACTTCCTGAAATTCATGCTGACACAAAGCCACTGGATAGAGTAATAAATCAATGCCTCAAACCATTCATATTTGTTTAGTTATAGTGTGAATTATAAATTTCACCATTGGCCTCTCCGAAGTTATTTTTAATCTCCAAATTCTTAAAGCCATCTTATCGGAGTATCAGAATTTTAACCATAAATGCACAGTGTATGTAAGCAATTTAGGAAGAATTTTGATACAGGATGAAGACTGCTTACTTTTTAAAAAGAACTCTATGAAAACATAATTTATATTTTTACTCATTGAGGAAGAACAAACATAACAAAAACAGATATGGGTACTTTGTATCTCTTTTTTCATCATTTTATTTTTTGTGAAAATAAATCTCATTCCCACAAACACAGCTGTGCCAAAGTTTTGCTAACACAAAGGCTTTTAAATAATCACTGATTTTGTTTTCAGAAAGCATTTTCATATTTAGGTTAGAAAGCACTTATTTCATCTAATTTAAAATGCAAGCAAAGTACATTTTGATTTTATTTTGCTTATAAGAGAAAGTGTTCTATGCTATTCAGCTTTTGAATTGTGTAGATACTGATTTGGAATTCAGTCATACCCTATAATTGTGCCTGCCCTTATTAACCATAAATGTATAGATATTTGTTTATAAAACTATTTGCAAATAACTGGCCCTCTGATAGGAATCCTCCAAGCGTCACCTCTGTCAACTCACACGCTTCACTAAGTAAACTTAGACCCTGGTATGTCAACTTCCCTTGGAAACTGATGACTGACTGAGTTTTGTCTCAACTTTGTTTCAGATCATTCAGGTAGTCAGCGCTGCGGACCGAGACCTTTCACCTGCTGGGCAGCAGTTCTCCTTTAGATTATCGCCCGAAGCTGCCGTCAAACCAAATTTTACAGTCCGAGACTTCAGAAGTAAGTTTAACCACATAAAACGTTACCTCTTACTATGTATCTTTGTAAAAGGACACAGGTCGAAATTAATGCTTATCCTAAAAGCGCCCAAGTTCATAAACTATGGAAATTCGTATGTGAGAAATATAAAACCACTATAGCTAGTGGTTAATAAATATTTATTATAAATTATTATATTATAAATATTTAATCTATATAGACTATCTAATGAGGTAAATTACTTCCATTTAGAATGCAAACAATCTCTGAATGAGTCATTCAAAAAAATCTATCTGGGACATAGAATGCTTTTCCTCTTTTAAATATATCATTTGATCCACAGGCACATTACCTATACATACAAATAGCTAATTGCTTGGTAACCAATTTATTTGAGTAACACATGGTACAGCACAGGTTAAAAATAAAGACCTCATATTTAGAATAATATAAGCTTGCATTCCCACTGCATTACTATATAAATGGAAGACTCTTAATGTAATAAATTCCACTAAATAATGTTAACCTCACAGTATTCACATTAAATAAAATAATACTCACATCCTTTAACACAATGCCTCATCATACTACCATCAAGATCATTTTTGCTATGACCTGTACTATCATGTCTACACCTCGAATTTCTACCACCATTACTACTATCATCATTACTACCACTACTACTGCTAGTCATACTGTTATATCTGATATTATTTCAACTGCTTCAAAAAAGTAAACAATGCTGGATTAGAAATGTTAAGTCTAAGTACCGCTAAGTGGTTCTGACTTGTTTAGTTCTGTGGCTTTGGGTGTTTTATCTCCTTTAAGTTTCCATATTCTAAATGATGGAGAATAAAAACATCCAAGTTTTTTATTTAATATTGGAGAGTAAAATGTTTTACTCAATTCCGTGCTTACAGAACAAATAAACAAATTGTAATGAGATATGATGATGATGATGATGATTGATAGAAATTAAGGGTTGTTTTGAGAAAAGTTAGTTTACTGCAAGTACTTAGGGGAAAGAAATGACAAAGAAGGAAATTTAGTATGATTTTCTGCATCTTGTTATGAATTGTGAGCAATGGCTACAAATGAAACAGGATCCACAATATGAAGGGCTTTATAAGTAGAGAGACTACATATTTTATCATGAAAACTGGAATACATTGGAGAGAAGTGGATAATATTAATGATTTTATATTGGAACAACATACATAAAAACAGGGCCAAGACAAATCAGACATATGGTCACTGTATCTGCAGGCCGAAGAGATTATAATTTAAAAACAATGACTTGAGAAGTCTTTGAATGGATTAAGCAAGAAAATAACATGTTCAGATGTGCATTTATGAAGATCGGTTTGGATATAGTGAGGAGAAGACACTAGAGGGATATAAGACTGGTTCTGATGCTACTACAGAAATTGGGTGAGAGAGTCTTAGATTATGATAATGGTTGTGAGGACAGAGGTAGCTGATACAAATAGAATTAATAGGGCTTAAAGCTAGATCTTCTAGATTTTATATGTGAAAATGATGGACAAGGACATAGATTTTCACATCATTGGCATGGGCAACGGGGTACATCATTCAGTAACGTAATCATTGACTGTTTTCCACCATTGTGTCCTTGTTGGCGTACCTGTATCTAATTATTAATAATTATAATAGTATGAAGTAGGTCATCTTGCCTTATAGTACAGTGTTTTCTCATAGTCTGAAATGTGCCACTCATATTAACATTGACCATATTCCCTGTTTTATCTTAAGTTATATTTGTAAGTGTGAGTTTTGTTCCAAGGGGATAGAAACATTTTTTAGCTCACATATTTCATATTTATCTTCTTGTTTTGTGAGAACATTTAAGTTCTACTCATTTATTGTTACAACTAAAACAAATTTTTCATTTCTATGTATAGAAATAAAAGAAGTAAAGAACAAATGCATAAAAAATGGTGCTTTCAATAAAAATATCAATTGCTTTTGTATAAAACTAATAATCATTCTTGCCTTGGATTATTCCAAGTAAATATTGCTACTTTGATCTTATGAAAACTAAAATAAATTACTTTTGTAATTAAAGTAAAGATTATTATAATTCATGTTGAAATTTTTGATGAATCTTGATTTTATTAACACACTTTATTTTCCCTTTCAATGTCTTTTAACTGATGTGCAAAAGTTGAAGTCTGTATGTATACACAGATAGATATTTGTAAAAAAATCAACTTTTCATTTGAAATAGTGAATTGCTATTTGTTGTATTTTTAAAAATAGATTTTTAAGTAAGATTGTTTGCAGATTCATATTTTGCAATAATTTATTCTTTTATCATGTAAGAAAACATTCCTAGAAGTAGATTTTCTCACTGACATTTTGATGTCAGAAAATAGGTAAACATGCATGGCTCTTGTTTTGTTAACCATTCTATATTCTCTGTGAATAACAAATTTGAGTCTTACACGAGAGAAGATTAATGTTTCTTCTTTCCCTAAGGACTATTTTGATTATATTTCATTACATTTTGGCAGCTTTCATCATGATAAAAGAGAATTAAAATACGGATGTATTTCACTGATTCAACAAGAGCTTCCTACTGTTTAACAAATACCAAACTTTTAGATTTAAAGTGAAGCTCATCTTTTCCCAAATGTCATGTTTTGTAGACAACACAGCTGGAATTGAAACCAGAAGAAACGGATACAGCCGCAGACAGCAAGAGTTGTACTTCCTCCCTGTTGTCATAGAAGACAGCAGCTACCCTGTCCAAAGCAGCACAAACACAATGACCATTCGAGTTTGTAGATGTGACTCTGATGGTACTATCCTCTCTTGTAATGTGGAAGCCATTTTTCTACCTGTAGGACTCAGTACTGGAGCTTTGATTGCAATCCTACTGTGTATTGTTATACTCTTAGGTTGGTTTCAATATTAATTTTCTATCTATCTATTTATCTATCTATCTATCATCTATTTATTTATCTTCTGTGCATCTTCTCTCTTTTTAATAAGATAAATGGATGTTTCTTCACCAAACTGCCATCCATGGAGAAGGAAGATTGTCCATCTATATTGATTTATATTTTATTAAAGTTTATTTTCTGTTTCATGCATCACAGATATTACCATAAGGCACAAATAAATAACATCATCAAAAATACAAAAATTTGTTCCAGCCTTAGGGTATTTTCAAGTAATAACAGTTTATGGAACTTGCCTCTCTGAAATTTTCTATAATAAATATTCCATTTACAGCAATGGCTTCTCAATTCATTTTACATCCTAGTCAGTATTTCTGCCTAAGATATTATATAACCATTAAAAAATATACCGGATGAGCAGTGGTTGCCAAATATCAATTTAATAAAGAAAGCAAGAAAAGAGAGAGGACAGGAAAAGAAAATAGAGAGGAAGTAAAAGGACCTCTGATTTCTTTTCCTGTTTAAATTGCTAGCCAAAAGCAGCATTTATTCCACTTTTCTCACATCTCCTCACATCAAAATTCTAACCATTTCCATTAGAATAGAACAGACCCGACTTAACTATCTAGCAGCACTGCGAAGGCACGGGATTGAAGGAAATGTGTTCTGTGACGGCTCCGTGAGAATAATTATAAACCCACTTTAGCCGTTTCCCTCTCCCGTGGGCTCTGTCCAGCTGACTCATTTCACCTTAATTCGTGGCCAGAATCAACGAGTAAAGAGAGATTTTACATTTTTCTGGTCATTCTTTTGCATTCAGATTTCAAAAGACACACAGTTGGACACTGTGGCATGAGGTCATATGTGAATGTTTATTATTTAACCAATAATTCTGACAAATGTTGATTCCTCCTTCCTAGGATAGAAAACAAAATTTAAAAAAATTTTTATACTAGAGTATAAAACATGGAGTAAGCCATGATATAGTAGTTTTCTGGGTCATAAGCTCATGTCAGCTTGCAGGGTAAAGTTCTAGTTCAATTTGCACGATGTGGATATAAATTCTACACAGTCACTTTGGTGTGTAGAACAATGTATTTTTTTATATCTTTATAATTCATAGTAAATTGTATCTGGCATCAGTTTGTACTAATGATACAAACCTTAAAAGGGCAGATTCAAATTAACATTCTCAAATCTGAAATCAAACATGATCAATTAGGTGTTTAACTGCAAATGAACCATTTTTTTCTCATGCTGCTTTTTTCTCTAGAAGCTATCTGAGCCCTAGAGTATTTGTATGTCAACCCGGCCTGAGTTAGTATATTCTGGATGCTTGCCTTTGGCCACTGGCCCTGATACAGTGTAACAATTAATCTTGCTCAGGTCAACTTTATCACGCACTGACATCTGCCATTTATTCATCCAAATACTTACTGAGTATTGACAGTGCACCCACCAGCCTTGTTCTAGTACTTGAATCTGTTAGTACACAGCAGTAAATGTTGATGATCTTAGTCTGGCCATGGGGTCTGCACCATCTACTTAAAAGTCCATCTATTTGACTTTAAATCTTCCAACTTATTCTTAACCATTTTCATATCATTGTTGGAGTGAGGGAAAGTGCAGAAATTTGTGATACTTGGATAACTTTTAGGTGACCCTCAAGCACATCTAACTAATCTCTTTCTCAGTCATGAACTCTCTAAAGCCATTTTATATGCAAAAATTCTCTGTGACATTTGCAGTCTCTCATATACTTCCAGGTGGACAAAGGGTAGTCTCTTTAGTTCTGAAATTTGTCTAATCCCTGGAAGGAGAGCAGAGTGCTACATGTCTCTTTAAGGCCCCTTGTACAGAAGCTCGACCCATAACCTCTTCCTACTTTTCAATTCATCAAACTCTAATTTTGGAGAAAGAGGAATAATGTTTTTTCATCATCACACAGTTTCCTCTACTTTCTAATCTTATGACAATTGTCCTCCAAAATTCATTGTGGCAAATCAAACGTAATGTGCCCTTGTCCATGTCCACTGCTATGGAGGAGAGGGGGAATTATGATGAACAATGTTGAGTGCTGACTTCATGGTTTATACCTGTGTGTACTCATTCCTACGGGAAGTAGACACTATCAATTTAGCGATGGCTGTGCGTCAACCAGGAACAAAGATATGTTCAATAATGAGAGTATATAAATTAACTATTTCAAAATATTACCATGTTTCATGAATGTAACCTAAATGCTTACACATTTGGTTTGAAAAATGTCTCAATATGGCAGAACACAGAATTTAAATAATTAGATGTTTTAGTTGATATGATTTCTAAAACTAAGGCCCTTATATTCTGTATTCTTTCTTCTCTTTCTTTCTTTTTTATATTGCTTTTAAAAGTGATTGCCACATGAAGATTTATGTTTATTTCACTAGAAACACAGTAACATTACAGTTGTAAACTTGAATTTGCATAATATCTAAGTGTTACTAATGGGCTATGTTATTCAGGTTATACATTGATACAACATACCAATGTTACACAACTCTCTGTAGGCTTAGAACAACCATTATTATTGTTTTATTTTTGTGACACACTTTCTACCTGACACCAAAATATTTATATACAACACATGTTAAATATAAGGCTACACATGTTTGTGTGCATCATTTTGCTGTGATTTGTTAGTCAAAAATTTCAAAATGAAGTAGAGTTTAGACAGGAAAAAACTGCAACCATACAATCCTTATTGATTACAGTATGGTTACTTTGAAAATAATAGGATATTAAGGAAACTCAGCCAGCCCTGATTTATTTTATTTTTTTAATAAAGAGATGAGCTGACATATTCTCAAATTGCAATTTTTGTCTTGTTCTAGCCATAGTTGTGCTGTATGTAGCACTGCGAAGGCAGAAGAAGAAGGACACCCTGATGACCTCTAAGGAAGACATCAGAGACAACGTCATCCATTATGATGATGAAGGAGGAGGGGAGGAGGACACCCAGGCGTTTGACATTGGTGCTCTGAGAAATCCAAAAGGGATTGAAGATAATAAAATTCGCAGGGATATAAAACCAGATTCTATTTGTTTACCTCGGCAGAGACCACCGGTGGAGGATAACACAGACATAAGGGATTTTATTAATCAAAGGCTCCAGGAAAACGATGGGGACCCAACCGCTCCACCATACGACTCCTTGGCCACATATGCCTATGAAGGGAATGGATCTGTAGCAGACTCCCTCAGCTCTATAGACTCTGTCACCACGGAAGCCGACCAGGACTATGACTATCTCACAGACTGGGGACCCCGCTTTAAAGTCTTGGCGGATATGTTTGGCGAAGAAGAGAGTTATAATCCTGATAAAGTCACTTAGGGGAGAAGCAAAAACTACAACACAACCAACCGGGGAAATTTAAGAAAAAAATACAAATAGAAATAACACATACACACACACACACACACACACACACACACACACACACACACACTCCCCCAGGCTTTCTAGGACAGGATTCCTTTGACTATCTGTTTCTAGCAAGTTGCTATATTTATCCTATTGTCAGTTTTGGTTTATTCTGCCAACACAAGATCAATTCTATTATATGTACTTGCTTGGTTTTGTTTTGTTGTTTTGGAAATGCACTGAGACAAGCTCAGGCCTATTAAATACAATTTACTGACATGACAACCTAGAAGAAAGATAGCTATGTGGCATCACGGTGGAAGAGTGTTAGATTTTTCTTAATTCCACTAAAGTGCCTACGGAAACTCTTATCATTTAAAGTGGTGTACAGTACACTCTGCCGTGATGGCATTGCAGGACTCAGCGACACAGAGGACATAAAACAAAGACATTGTCTTTATGTCCCAGAGCAATAGCAACATGCTGACTTCTAATTCGTTTTGAGGAAGAAAGAAGAGTACTTTCGGAACCCTTCTTATAATTCTTGTAATTCAAAGTTTTTTTTTCTTTTTTAAACTGTATGCCAAAACACATTTGTTTTTCATACCCTTTCAGAAAATTGAATAAATATGATAATAACAAATTCAATATGTAAGTCTTGAATTTTAAGAGCAATGTTTAATCATATCATTAGTTCATATTAAAGCTATTCATTGAAATGTTACTTTTTCAACAAACAAAATTTTTAAAAAGGAGAATTGAAAAAAAAATCCCTCTTTATAAAGAGAGGCCTCAGGGCTGAAATTCCACATTAAAATAAATATTGGTTTTGTTTTAATACTGCGCTGGTGTGTGGAAAGTTGGTTTTAACAAGTGAATGGATCATGAAGTCTTATTCACAGATAAAATTGTAAGTTGTGTTTCCATGAATTTTTTTGGAGGAAAAAATGTCATTAATTTAAACATGGGGAAAAAATTCATTATACAGCTCAGAATATCTTACAGTCTACTGATATTTGATGACCAAAGAAGATAAAATACATATTCAATAATATGTACTTAGGATGGATTTATAGCATGTTTAAAAACTATTTGTTATCCATTATTGAGCAAATATAAAATCAGTGACTTCAGGGAGTTCCCTGGTGGTGTAGTGGCTAAGGCTTTGGCGCTGTCAATGCTGCGGCCTGGGTTCGATTCCTAGCCAGGGAACTACCGACATTAAAAAAAAAAACAAAAAAAAAACAACAAAAAACAAAATCAGTGACTTAAGGAATTTCAAATCAAAGACTAACTTCTTAAAGAAACACAAAAACAAAATCACACAGTTGATTTACTTATTTTATTATGAATTTCAACATTTTCATGACATTAGAGCTCAGAGTTGTTTTGTTACACTCATCTACAACAATTCTTATATAAATGATCCCTACAGATTCTCTGTAAAAACACTTACTTTTTAATTTGATGCATATTTCTAAGAAATATTAGATTTTTAAAGCATATAGGTAAAGTACACTCATAGATAATACTTTCAAGTGAACAGTCTAGAAATGCACTTAAAAAGATAACTCTAACCATACTTCTTCTTAATATTGTAAGTATACAAGTGACTACTAAAATATTGAAACTATAGATAGGAAAAAAATAATAAAAGTTGCTTGTAGATCCATCCTGATCCATCACTGTTGTCTAACTGTATTTATGAAATACTTACCAGTATATTTGTATTGGCATATGGGAATTCACATATGGGAAAAATGGGTAGAGAGATGGATAATGTAACAACTTACGTTCAGTCCTATGCTTTATTTAATGCTTATTTCAAAACTCCATAACCAATAATTATGTTGTGGCAATTTGGCCATTCTAATTTGCATTTCCCTTTATTGGAGTCTAATACTCCCCTTATTGTCTCTACCAGGAATAATTATTAAACCCATTTTCATCTTTACACCACCTCAATATTATCTTTGTCTCACCCCTGGGAACTGCATTAAAATACTCCTGTAGCATAATAACTTGCAGTATGATATGCTTTGGGAAATACTGATATAAAATTTTTAAAGCTGATTATTGCATAACCATAAAGGAAAAAATAGTAAGGCACCTTCTGGGCTTTCTCTAGCAACATGACTTGCTATGCAATGATGCATGACCCTTTCCAGGTTAATATGCAAGATCACTTTGGGCTGACAAACTAGTTCTTGTCAGGAATCACTGCATTTTACATGTTGGTAGAGAATTTGGCTGTTGTTTCACACAGTCACACAGCCAGAAGATGGTGGCACGAAGAAAACTTGGGAAGGGTATGTCATTTAAACCACAGGACTGAGATACTAAGCACAACTATAAAATTGGTGGGTCTTATTTTCACCTAACTAATCAGCCTCTTTTTAGAACCTCCATCATTTATTTTTGCTACACCACTGCATTACTCTGCTAGGGCTGCCATAACAAAGCACCACAGACTGAGTGGCTTTAAAACCAGAACTTTATTTCCTCACAATTCTGGAGAGTAGAAGTCCAAGATCAAAGTGTCAACAGTTGGTTTCTCCTAAGGGCTTCTCTTGTGGGTTTGTATGATATTATAGATGGCCATCTTCTCTCCGCATCTGTACATGGTATTCCCTGGGCTAATTCATCTTCTTTTAAGAACTTCAGTCATACTTAGCTTACTCACATAACCTCTTTTGTTTTTTAATTAACTCTTTACAGGTCTTATCTCCAAATACTCGAAATCACTTCGAGGTACTGGGGATTAAGACTTCAAAATGTGCATCTTGGGGGGTTCCCTGGTGGTGTAGTGGCTAGGCTTTGGCGCTCTCACCACTGCAGCCTGGGTTCAATCCCTGCTCAGGGAAGCAACCAAAAACAAGACAAACAAACAAACAAAAATGTGAATTTTAGGTGGACACAATTCAGCCCATAGTGTCTGCGGTTACACAGATATTAACAGCAATTTTTAAAAAGTATTTGATTCATAATAAACATGCAAACAAATAAGCATGTGAAAAAACAAAACACAGCCTTTAATGGGAATACACAGTGCGAAATCAGAGTAATAGAGTAAAAAGAAGTCTTTTGGTGCTCATAAGTCAGAACTGTTATGTATTATCATTTACACTACCAGAAGCACTAGACCTAATATTTCAATATTTGCAATATCTTGGAATGTTTTTTAATAATAACACAATCACTGGCCTTCATTCAGGCATTAAGCAGTATAAAAATGTTTAGAATTTACAAAGGGAATTTTGACAGCAATAATTACACCATTAACTTTTTATTATATTCCTGTTTATATTCACAGAAATATATATGTGTATGTTATATGTAACATATGCATGTTGCATATATATTATGAGTATATTTATAAAGTATAAACTTTATTCTCGAAGAAGTATTATTCGATCAACACATGAGAGTAAAAGAGTGTGATGTACTAGAAACAATCTAAAATTGCTTTGACATAAATTCTGTAACTAACTGGACATGTCAAATGGGGCAAGCACCTTAGCCTCCTGTGTTCTAGTCTCTTGGGTAGAATTAACTTTTTGCTCCTGGTATTATCGAAGTTTTTGCTGAAACTTCTTGACTCTTAAGTTCTAGTTACAATTATATGAAGTCCATTAAACGATTTACATATTGATTACATAAAATTTTGATGATCACAGAGGTCTTTATAACATAGTATAACAAACATATTTGAAGTATGGATTCAGTTAATTTATACATTAACCCCATCACGTACCACATCAGGAGAGCCAGTCAATTACGAGTATTTCTTAAATAATAACTGTCAAAATACTCAGCAAGTTTGAATGGGAGAGGAAGAGCAAGAGAACAAAGTAGTAAAATACCTAGACTCAAATTATGAGTCAAAGAGGAAAAGCAAGTGATTATAGGAAAGGATTAGAAGTGATGTGTTAATCCCTGTCTTAAAGAAAAGAATATTTTAGAAATTCCTTAAGTTTTAACTGCTATTAAAGTGAATTCCTAAAAGAAGATGTAAATATGCAGGTATTAAATTTGAAGTGGGTCCCAAACTAAATAGATGGTAAAAGAGTTAAGAAAACGTCAATGAAGAACATTAGTTCGCTTTAAAAAAAAAAAAAAGAGTGGCAGTGAGATAACTTTATAAATCTCTTCATGCCTGAAAATTTCTCTTGCATAAGATGAGGACCTGATTTATGTTTTACCTAGACAGAGTGATTATTTAAAATTATTTTATCCTTAATATTTTGAAGGTGTTTTCTATTCTAGCATCCAACTCAGCTGGTGATATAAGATACATACCACCCCTTCCTTTATATGTAATATGATTTTTTTATGATCACATTCAGAATTTGCCTTTTCTTCGGTGTTTTGAAATTTCACAGTAATGTATTAAGTTGAGACTTGTCATTTTCAGGACTAGACACTGAGGCCCCTTTCAAGATCAAACCTCAGTTGCTTCGTCGTGGGGAGAATTCCTTGTATTTTTATTCTTTGATGGTTTCCAACCTGGTGTTTTTTCTGTTCGATCCTTGTGGAATTTTTAATATTCTATTTTTTAATATCCTGGATTTCAGTTAATTGTATTATCCTTTAAATATCACTTCCCCTCTTATATTTTATCTTATTTTCACGATTACCTTTTCATCTTTGTTTTTCAGTTGTAATGATTTACTTTGTAGTGTTGTTTTTTTTCAATTTCAGGAGTTTTTGTTATTGTGTTACTCTGTTCTTTTTTTTATTACTCTTTTCTTGTTTTTTTGATGGTTTGTTTCTGTACTCTCACGCCTTTAAAATTTTTGAAATTAATTTTTCTCTGAATTACGTGATTCAAACACAGTATGGGAAGAAATAGAGACATTCATTTTAATTTATTCACTTTTAACTCAGGTCTCATTCCAGTCCTCTGCCATATTTGATCTGTCTAAATAGAATATTCCAGGATTGTGATGAAAAGAAAAGTTCTCTATTAAACTACAACACTGGTTGTCTAGTCAGCACATTTTATGCCCAGCTTCATTATCACTGTTTCATTAGCCTTCCAATAATTTACTCAAAGTGCTTGTCTGCTTATGGAAAGTGTGCCATTCTCTTTAATGTTGTGGGATTAGACACACACACACACACACACACACACAAATTTGTGTGTATGTGCATTTGTGTATTATAGAAATAAGAATTTCTTTAAGAGAAGTATTTATATATTATATTTACATATATTGCACATACACATTACATAGTATATTATTAATATATATTATTTACAAATACATACTTCTTAAGTTACATTATTATTGTCGCTTTGTTCTAGCATGAAGGGGACAAACTGAACCAATATAAACAGTCATAATGGCCCCAAATCTAAAATATTAATACTGACTTTTTCTATTATTGTTATGGATAGTACACACACACACACACACACACACATACACACACACACTTAATATTTTTGATAGTTTCAATTTTCAATAAGTTTTGGACTACCATTTCAATCTTTTATTCAAGTTTCTTGTAGTTCTTAGTGTAATGGATTTTCATGGCAGTCAAACTCACTAAATATCCTGAAGGGCCTTAAACTCTATTAGGAGTTTAATTGAATGTTGTTTTTATTGCCTAACTTTAAAATTTAAAAAATAGTAGATAAGAGTGCCTGAACAACTTGTGCAAAATCAGAAAAAAAAACCAAACATAAACGAATAGGCAGTTACGCTCTTAAATTGTGAAGAGTTGAAGCAAATCTAATCTTAACTTTAATTTTGAGCTTCTTTTCACAAATTTTCAACTTCTACACTGTTATATGTTACATTGTAATGACAAGTATAATTAACACAAACTTCTGGGAATTCTGGGTCACACATCACAGCATATCATTGTGCATCCTTATAAAGAAGAAAGAAACTGAACATTATTTATTCTGATGTTGATAACTTAAGAACCAGATTTCAAGGAAAAATAGTTTCTGATAATACAGGTAAAAACTCTATTATAAAATTGAAAATATTGATCTCCATTTTACCATGAGTCAATGTATTTGAAACTATATCAGCTTAAATCTTCTTTTGAACACCCACACTAATTATCTATATATAAGTGGTGGTCAAGAAATTCACAGAATAAAAAAGAAGAAATATAAAATAATTTACTATATTTCCTTTTCAATATATTCACCCTTAACCCTAACACACTTTTCAGATCTTTCAGTAAGTTTATTTATACCCCTAAACATTTTTTGTTTTTGTCCTCAAATTGCAGCTTTAACCTCTTTGTCATTGTAAATTTCTTCCCTTGAAGCTGTTCTTTTATATTTGGGGACAAATAATGATCAGAGCCAACACAACATCGTTCTTGTGCACAGGTGCATTCTCGTGCAAAATCAGACCCCTTTAATCCAGTTTCCACTTCTTTTCTCCTTCACAGATTCTTTTAACTGTTTCAGCAGACTGGAATAGTACTGTCCAGTTACTGTGACACCCTCAGCCTTGCAATCAATCAGCACCATAACCGTATCCTAAAAAGCAGCAGCCATGATTTTTCTAGCTGATTGTGACACCACGAACTTTTTAGGGAGTGACCTGACCCTCCCATGCTGCTGCATGGACTCCTGCTTTGACTCAGGCTCATGAGGATGAACCCAAGTTTCATTTCCACTGACAATCCAATTTAAAAATTCATCTTTCTTGTCTCTGCAGAGGTCCAAAAACTATCATGAACACTCCACTCACTGTTGTTTTTGAAGCAGCGTGAACATTCGCAGTGCCCATCTTGCACTGACTTTTGACGTTCTTAAACACGAATGGAGAATATTCAGAACGGTCTTGGGTGATACTCCAACCATATCTGCAAGCTGCTTTTCATTCAGGCAGACATCTTCAACTACAAGTTTTTCAGCTTTTTGGATTATGTCTGAAGAAATGGCCTCAATAGGGTGACCCAGACAGAGGTTGTCTGCAATCAACTCCCTGCCTTGCTTGAAAAGGTTGTGCCACTTGCAAACCATGCTTTTCCTGGGGTAACAGTCCCCATAAACTAACACCTCTGACAAAATGTTTTGAGGTGTTTTCCCTTGTTTTATGAGGAACTTAATGATGGTGCGAAATTCAATTTTATCCATACTCGGGGTTTTCTTCACATTTGACATGCTTCTTTGGCAATATCTGAAAGAACACGGATGCAAGTAGGATGCAAATTGATGCATATACTAATAATAAATCATACAATCTAACTGTGTGCATCAGTACTCCCCCCTCTCCAATAACACTTCCATTCTGCAAGTTTCTTGACCACCTCTCATGCTATCCTGGCCTTAATTTTTCTGAACTTTTCAATCCAATTGCATTCATTTTCCTGTCTTCCCAACTTCCCATGAGTATAGCCATACCTTAGCCCTTATTATCATTTACATTTCCAATCTCTAAATGCAACCAACTTAGCATATGCCTCTCCCAATCTACCATCCACTGAATATGGCATTTGACATGATTGAAAATCTTACTATGTTGTCACTGAAAATTGTCTAAGACAATCAGCAATTCTTCCTCTTCCTTCTTCTGTTCCATCAACAGTTTTTAAAATGTGATAGCAATAATAAAAAAGCTACTAATCATTGAACATACGGGCATACTTAGTCAAAAATTATGCTACAAACATTTAATGCTCACAATAACTTGATAAGATATTATATTATTATTATCTTTATTTTATATAGGAGTAAACTAGGCTTAGACATGTGCCTTGTCTATTTAGACACATTTAGCAAGTGGCAGAGACAGGAGCCCATTACAATTATGATACACACACTTCAGCCCTTTATTCATGAAATACAGTATTCTGCTCCCAGCTTACTCACTCATCACAGACCATGTAACAACCTGCAATTTGGTCTGTTGTTCTTACTAAGCTCTTTTGAAGTTCTCTAGTAACTTCATAATTAAAAAAAACAAAGATCTTTTCTTTCATCTAACTGCTGTGTCTATAGAGTTTAGCACACCTTCAGATCTCATCTTTGAATTTCTATTTCCACCTCTTGGTTCACTTATTTTTCTTTCTCTTTCAATGCTTTGTATATCCCTCACATAGCTTACATAAATAATCCCACAGGGTTCTTTCTACTGTCTATTCTCATTTCTTTTTTATGTCATTGACATTTGGAGACCTCTTGCTATAACAGTGATTTCTCTTTGTATAAATAATATTTAAAGAATTCTTAAATCTATAATTTATGTATTTTCCTTCGTAGCAAGATGAGACAATTTTAGGTGTATGAGAGCTGTCCGAAAAGTATCCATCCATACACTATGAAAAATAGAGTCATTTATGACAGATTATTTCCAGACAACCCTCGTATATATTTTCTACTTTCTATATACATATACCAGGTCAATTTATTAACCTCAAAATTATTATACCCAAGTCTATACCTGCATCTTTAAGAGTTTAGTATTTTTTATTACTTGAACTCTGAACTTGAGTCCTGCTGAGTGTGCACTATTTAGATAGATAGATGATAGAAAGATGATGGATAGATGATAGATAGAGGATAGATAGATTGATAAATAAATACATCGAATAATTTGTCCTATTATATCAATTTATTTTCAGTAGGATATTCATGATTCTCATTTCCAGGACTGTCATCCACTTCCTGAGAGATGATCTCATTGAATTGTTATTTTACTATGAAAATACTTTTTTTCATAATAAATTTTTAAAATGACTAAGGGCAGAAAGTTCCCACGTAGTCCACACCCAGTTTCCCAATACTCAGTACTAACGCAGATTAGTATGGTGCATCTGTCACAATTACTTCATTGGTATACTTTTTTATTACTTAAAATCCACACTTTATTTAGTAGTTTTCTAGTTTTACCTAATATGCATTTTCAGTTTCAGGGTCCCATACCTTATAGCATATGTAGGTCACCTTAGGTTTTTCTTTGTTTTTTTTAATTCATTTTTATTGTTAGACTTATTGGGGTGACATCTGTTAGCAAGGATGACATAGGTTTCAGGCATACAATTCATGTCTGTCATAGTGTCTCAGACTTTCCCTGTTTGAAATGAGGATTATTGGTCAAGTATTTAGTAAAATGTCCCTTAATTGGTATTTGTCTGAAATTTTTTCCTTTTGACTAATGATATGGATTCGGGAGAAGAAGATAGCAGAAATTAAGTGCTACTGTCATTACATGATATCAAAGGAACATACTATCAAAATGATATATTACTAGTGATGCTAACCTTGATCATCTGGTTGAGAACATTTGTCACTGAAATTTATTCATTTTCCCCATCTCACACCTTATTCCTTGGAAGAAGGTCACTCCTCACAGCCCACTGTTAAGGAGCTCAGAGTTAGCCTCCACCTCTCAAAGGCAGAACATCTATGAGCATCGTCCAGAAAAAACTCCAGCCATAAATGCCTCATTTTTTATATTACATGACTGGGTACTCTCCAGACAGCCCCGTACATACAGTATATGGAGTATTGCATGGGAGATTTGTCTATTGTCCACTTACTTAGTCAATCATTTATTTAATTATGCATTTATTAATTATTTGTTTACTTGACTAGATTTAGTTGATGCTTTTGTTCATAATCCAGCACTACTTTATTTACAAAGCTGCTTAAATTGGTACCTCTACCTTATACGTATCTCCATGATGGCTTCATTTTTGTTTCCATTTGTTTCTTTATGCATCTTGAGTACTTTCTTCCAGTACAAGCTCCAGGCTCAACTTGCACATGCCCTGCCCCACTGATAGAACCAGCCAATCCCCCTAAAATTTTTGCTTCTTTCTAGTTAAAAATTATATTGGAGACAAAGACCTGGATATTAAGTGTGTTCCTGGCTATTGAGGTGTTTGTGTGTCTAGATCCTCTCAGACGACGAAGCAGGAAAATATAAGTTTTTAAACAAATCTGTGTATATGCAGATATACATATAAATGCTTCTATAGAAGGGGAACACCCCAAGAAACTGGAGTTTATTTATAAAAAAATTGTGTATTTATTCTGACATGTTTAAACTGCAGGTACCTTCAAAATACTCTCCATTTTATGCAATACATCTATTGAGAGATGCTTTTTGCACTGTTCAAAACAGTGTTTGAACTCATACATCTTGACGCCTTTTAGTGTTTGTGCTGTTTTTTGTTTCACCTCTTCCACATGGGCAAAACGTTTTCCTCCGAGGACTTTTTTCATCCGGGAAACAACAACAAAAAAAGTTGCTCAGGGTGAGTTCGGGGAATAGGGAGAGTAGGGCTCAAGGGTCATGCTATTTTTTGATAAAAACCTGCTGAACACTCAGAGGGGTGGGCAGATGTGCTGTCACGCTGCACTTAGTTTGTGTAAATCACCCATCATGAAGTGGACGAATGTGTTGACAATTGTCTCCAAAAATATCCACTGCAGCTGAAACAGCCTCTCACAACAACGCCAGCTGGTACGCTGATGCAGATGGGCTTCTAGAACACTCACCTGGTGGGAAAGCCCGAACTGCGAGGGACCTGCCCTCCAGAATATAATTCTGTTTTTTTCAGGGGGTCCCCCCTTGTCTGTAACCATCTGTACCTTTATTAAACTAAATATTAGTTCATACTAATGTCTCAAATTCTAATCCATTACCACTTGGATCATCATACATCACCTTCTCTCTCATTTATACGTAACTTCTTCCCCCAAAACTGAGAAATCTGCTTCCCAATATCTTCTCTTCATTTACTGAATTGTTCTATTGCAATATGTATGCATAGTACGTCAAAATTGTTACCAGACTCTCACGTAACCCAGCTTTATCCAAGTTGTTTTCTTTTAGTCTTTACAGACTCTATTTCCAGTAATTGAGGTCACAACCTCTTCATCCCACCATCTTCAGTGAGGTTGGTTCATCCTTTTGTTAAACAGACGTTCCAAGTTCTTCATTCTGTCATTGAATCTTCTCTAAAAATATGTATTTTTATTTGTTGACACTGAGGTTTATTCTTTGGGCTGTAAAGTTCCACAGGTTTTAACAAATGTATAGTGTTGGTTGTGTACCATCACAGTCACGTACAAAGTAGTTTCACTGCTTTAAAAAGCATCCCCTGTGTTTCACATACTCCAGGGCTCCCTCCCCGATGCCTGAAACCCCCGCAAGTGTAGTGTCTTTACAGTTTTGCCTTTTTCAGACACCATGTAAATGGATCCTTACACTGTGTAGCCTTTTCACACTGCTGTTTTTACTTGGCAATATAAATTGAAGGCTCATCCTTGTCTTGGTATGTATCAGTAATGTTAGCTCATTTCTAGTTTCAATCATTAATAGCTCATTGCTTTTTATTGCTGAATATCTCTCCATTGTATGGATACAAGTTCATTTCAAGTTAATTTTTATAAAAATTATATTGTGTGTGTGAAGCACTTTTCTTTTTTGCTGATGAACATTCAATGGTTCCAGCACACTTTGTTGAAAAGACAATTTCCATTCTCTGTTGAATTGCCTTTAACCTGCTATATTCGTGTGGGTGTATTTCTGGACTCTCTATTTAGTTCCATGTATTTCTTTGTGTCCAATGTTTGGCAAAATTACACTGTCTTAATTACTGTTGCTTTATATAAGTCTTGAAATCTTAAAGTGTGAGTACTCCTACTTCGTTCTTTAGTCTTAGATTGGCTATTCTAGGTTTTTGCTTTTCCATATGAACTTTAGGGCCAATTTGCTTACATCTACAAGGTAGTTTGCTGGGATTTTGATAGAAATTGCAAAAAATCTATAGAACATATTGAAAGAATTGCCATCTCAACAACATTCAATCTTCCAATCCATAAATATCGATTATCTCGCCTTTAATTTAGATGATCTTTGATTTCTTTCATAATTTTTGCAAGTGCATGCAGAATGTATACATAATTTATTGGATTTATACCTAAATATTTATATTTGGTGAGTATTATAAATGTTATATTTAAAATTTTAAATTACCATTGCTATGGCTTATAAAAGAAAAACAATTGACTTCTGCTTATATTGAACTGGTACGCTGCAATCTTGCTATGTTTGCTTAATAGTTCAGGAGGTTTTTAGTGGATGATATACATAGACCTTTTTGTCATAGTCAAATAAAATTTTGTTATATTTCTTCCTTTCTACTTAATATATTTCTTTTATTTATTTTTCTCCTCTCATTGTGCTATGTAAGAATGTGCTTACTGTATCATAGTTTTGAGTGGCAGTAGTGACAGCAACCATCCTTCCAATGCTCCCAATTAAGGGTGGTATCATTGTGTGATGTTAGATTTTTTTTTTTTTAAATTACTTTTATCAAGGTGGGAAAGTTCCTTTTTATTTCTAATTTGCTGAGATTTAAAAAGTCATGAATGGCTATTGTCCAATGCTTTTCTATATTAAAAGCAATGATCAATAGATTTTCCTTTCTTAGCCTATTAATACAGTACATTGCGTTGATTACTTTTTGAATGTTGAAAGAACCTTGAAAGTAAAATGAATTATACTTGTTTGTGGTATATACACATCAACTGAATAGTTTCTATTTTCTCTTTTTTATTTTTGTTGTGATATTAGGGTAATGTCAGTCTAATAAAATGAATTAGGTATTATTACTTCTCCTTGTATATTCTAGAAACTACTGTGTACAGTTGGTATTATTTCTTTCTTAAATATTTGGCAGAATTTCCCTGTGATATAATCTGGTCCTGGTATTTTTTTTTCCTGGAAGGCATATTAATTATGAATTTAAATAACTTAATAGATACGGGATTATCCAGGTTATTTATTTCTCCTTGTGTGAGTTTTGTTTTGTTTTGTTCTAATTTTCAAGGAATTGATCCATTATAGCTATGTTAAAAGATTTGTGAGCACAGTATTCTCTCTGCATGAAATTTTAAAGCAATTGCTTCTTTGTTTATGTGTATACTTACATCCTATATATCACTAAAACTATTAAATATGGTGAAGCTTTAATTTCTTTAATCCAAATATATTATTAAACGAAGGTGGCATTTGGTGTTTTACAACTGCTATATGTATATCTGTTCAACTCCAGCAATATAGCATAACGAGTTACTATTTAGGAAGGTAATGTGAGAAAAAGCCCTGTTTTTAACAAGTCGTTAAGCTGATGAAAACAAAGAAGAAGCAGAGCAAAATTTTAGCCTTTTCTCATTACAGTTTATCAAGAGCATTTATTATAACATTCTTTAAATTTTTGAAACAGTGTAAAGATCACATGCAAAATACAATGATAAAAATACCTTAATTGCCTAGCATATGATTGTTCTAGTTGCAGATACAGAAATGGAGAGGAATCTGAAATAATTCCCCTTAAGAATTCAGGCTCATCATGGCATATGTAAGATAAAGTCACATTCAGAAAGCATATTGCAGATACGTTTAAATCTTTTATATAAGGATATGACATTTTGTCTCAGGTCATTTGGTCTCTTAGACATATTACCTTGCATGCAATCAAGTACGTGAGTAATTTACAAAGCTTGAAAATTTTCCTATAGAACATTATAGGTATTAATATTAAATTAGGAATCATATTTAGAGATTAGTGCAAATTTTATTTTTTAAGAAATATACTTGTATAATTTTTAGTATCAGAAGAAGATTTAAATGAACATTTAGTGATAATGTGGTATATTTATTCACAGCTATATGCTTTGATATCTTTCATTTCATCCACACAATTCCCAAGAAATCAAGGCCCCTCACTTCATAATGCAAACAGAAATTCTCAACCTGAGTAAATAACGTACCTACAATCACATCACTTTTAGGTGACAGTTTTGAAGATAAAAGCATAACCAAGTAAAAACAGCAGCAACAAAATCAATGACAGCTACAAAAACTTTCAAAATTTCTACCTTGCAAAAGACTATTTCTACATAAAATTAAAGAAATACATATGCTCAAATATCTGTTCATTTCAACATCAAAGATGCCTGACTTCGAAGTGAACCATTTTGTCAAAAGAAATCTAATCTTGAAGAAAATCAGTACATGGGATAAGTAAAACCTCTTTCTTAGTGCAACACACATGACATGTTTCACCTTGCAGTTCACTCAGAAGAAAACTGCATTTTCATCAATTTCTTAGTTATAACATTTGAACCTTTTTTTTTTTTAAAGTAAAAACTGAGGCACTGAGAAGCTATATAATTTCCCATAGTCTCAAAGCTAATAATTTTCAGAATCCTGATATGGACATTTGTTAGACTGATTTCAACAGTTAAGCTCTTTCCATATCATTTCTCTGTCTCCTCTTGACATACCTAAGCTTGATAATCTTTTACTTATCTCTAGCCTATTCCGTTTTTCATTCAGTTTATAAGTTGCTTTAAAATTAGCTGCTAGATTTATTTCTCATGACTGCCACATACCATATTCCCTCCTAGATATCTCAGCAAAAAATCAAGATTACAACTTTATGTAGTAGCCATTAATTTTCTTTGTTCCACAGATTTTCATTCACTCTTCTTCTCATCTATTATCTTGGAGAAAGTATTTACATAGTTTTCTGGAGTGCCAAAACCACAGAGCTTTGCACTATTGTATAATATTTGCACCTAGAAGTGTCTCAGAATTTGAAGAAGGAAGTTCCAAAGAATATAATTTCAGGTCATTGTATATTTTTTTCTTTATACAAAATTACTTATTTATCTATTATGTTCTTTTGCTTATTATCAGGTTGTAAAGGGTTTCAAGTCACTCTAAGCAATTATAATACATGTTTATATTCTCTTGGGTACCTTCATTGTCATTCATTTATTCTTTCAAGAAATTGTTTATCTAATTTGCATCATTCAGTAAAGAAGCTTCATGAGAGAAATGTATACTTATATTCTGATTTTATATGGACCAGGAGGGATAGACTATAATAAATTTTGAAAAAAGTAATCTTGACTATAATTTTATAAGTGCTTACAACACCCATCAACACACAACATATTTAATATATGGGGGTTGTACGGAAAGTATCCAGACATGTCTAGATATGTAACCATTCTCGTTATAGTGACAATTGCTCTTTCAATTACCACAAGAGGAAAAATGAGGCATTTAAGCATACTTTAATGTAGTTTTTCTTTTTTAACTTATCAGGGTCTGGTTATTATGTCACTTAATAAATGTCACTAGAGCATTTAAAAATCATTTTATTCAGGGTTCCCTGATGGTGTAGTGGCTAGGCTTCGGCGCTGTCACTGCCATGGCCTGGGTTCAGTCCCTGCTCAGGGAACCAACCAAAAAAAAATCATTTTATTCTGAAAGTTATAATAAGTTGTTAGTCTACATCAGCAAACTGACCCTTTTTATAATAGTTATATAAAACAGTGAGCTCATGTATCTCACTAGGTATCAAGTTCATTTTAAAAATTGTTTTTATACTTTTGAACATTTTATTAAATTAGATGACATCTTAATTTTTGTTATTCAAAATGCATTCATTCTTACAACACATATGTATTTATTTACAGCATTTGTGCGATTTCAGGTTTTTAAAATTTTTTTTATTGTTAAATTTATTGGGGTGACATTGGTTAGTAAAATTACATAAGTTCAGATGTACAATTCTGCAGTGCATTGTCTGTGTTGCATTACGTGTCTGCCATCCAGAGTCACTTCTCCTTCCATCACCACGTATTTGACTCACTCACTCTCCCCCCCAACCCCCATTCCCTCTTGCCCTCAGGTAACAACAAATATTTATTGATGACCTACTCTGGCTAGACATCATGTTATACATTGGAGAAATATAAGTTATCAAGAAATTCACATGTCTTGATATCTGGGAAATTAAATAAAATATATCTGTATAAGTGTGTATGTGTGTGTTTGTGTGTGTGTGTGTGTAATTGTTTTTGTCAAATAAATATCTACAACTGGCACTCCTGTAAGTTTAGAGCCCTCAGGGAGGTAGAGTGCCTATCTGTGCTTTATTGTTAAGATGAATTGATCAATTGTATATTTTTCCCTGTGCATAGTATCTCTTCTTAAGTCCTCCCAAAAATGTAAGCATCGTACAACACAAAAATTATACAATTGTAAAATTAATGAGTTATCACTTACAGTCAATTTTTTACCCTGTATCATTTTTCTCTTAACTTAGGACATACAGTTTTGGTGATTGTATGAATAGTATCATCTCAGTTTTATATCCATTGAGAAAACAGAAAACAAAGTTTTAGAACAACTCTAACAACCAACTCTTAGACTGCTGTCTTTGTGCTTAAATCAAAACTTGAATAGATTAGAAAAATAACAAACAAAGCCGTGAACTTTGACAAAAATATCCAGACAAGAGTTTTGTGGCTAGCCTATGATGGCATCCCCCAACCTTGCAGTATCGCCCATCTATGTTGTGCATCACCTTTAATAGTTTCTCTTTGCAGTGGTGAGAAGCCTCAGCACGACCTTGCTGTGGCCCGGGAAGGACAAGGAGAGAGGGGACTGTGCATGTGTTTCCCAGCCCACAAGCAGCCCAGTCTGAGGGGTCAGCCCACAAGGCTCAGGGCAGAGACCCTGGGGCAAACCGAGACCAGAAAGGCACAAGCCCGCACTGCCAGGCAACTCTGCAGCTCCAGGCAGAAAACAAAAGTGTGAGCTCTGGCTGTTCCCCACATTCCAGATCTCCTCCCTTCCAGTATTAGCAGTGAACCCCAAAGAAACTGCAGCAGTGAGTGTGTCAGGTTAAGGAGTGGGATGTCTACAAGGAGAGAGGCTGCCAGAATGAGGAAACAAAGGAATACAGCTCAAAATAAACTCGAACAGCAGAAAATTACAGTAAACGGGATGGATTAAAACAACCTATCAGAGACAGAGTTCAAAACAATGGTTATAAGAATAATCAGAGATAATTTCAGCAGAGAGATAGCAAGCATAAAGAAAGACATAGGGACCATGAAGAAAGATCAGGCAGAAATAAAGATGACAATAACTGAAATGAAGAATGGAATAAAAGGAATCATCAGAGGAAGCAGAGGCGGGAATCAGTGGTTCGGAGGTAAAGCAGCAGACGTCTATAAGGTCTGAAAGCTTGCTAAGCACCCCCACTCCTGGGAAACTGGATGCTTCATGAACTCCAGGGAAAAGGAACCTCTTTCTGGCCACAGGGAGACCCCCTGAGATAAAAACACACACGCTGCTCGGCCTATGTGACGATTTGCCCAGCTGTGTCTCTTCAGAAACTCCCTCCTTCCCTCCATACAAAGCCCTTGTTACAGTAAATCTCGGTGCTGACGCTCTTTTTGGCCTCAGCCACCTGCACCCAGATGCTCTGAATAAAATTTTGTTAAACCCTCACTCGGCCTCAAGCACCTTCCTCTCGGTGTCCCTAACAACATCCAATCAGAACAACAAAAGAAGAAGGAATCCACAGTAATGAAGATGTAAGATTCTTCTGGGACAACATTGAGTGTTAACAGGATTCGCATCCCAGGAATAACAGGGGAAGGCACAAGACTGTCTCCTAGCTACTTTTGAGCCAGAGTGACCAGCAAAACTTATCGCCAAATAGTTACCATAAGCTTATTGCACACTTAATATTCTAAAAATAATTTATGACACTGTAATTCCTTAGAAGGACATAGGGGATAAAACACACTTAACAATAACTAATCTATGTAAACAACAAATCATTTGCAATAGCAACTTCTAAACAAAGTCTTGATGTAGTTATGTATGGAGCATTTTCAAAATAAAAACTATACACTTGAGGTTAAAGGCTGAATTCCAGTAGAAAGACAGCAAAAGTGAACCCCGTTTTTTTTTCACTGCAGGAAGTTTGGATTAAAATAATTTACACCTGGAACCTATGTAATTTTTGCTAACAAATGTGACCCCAATAAATTTAATCCAAAGTAACAAAAAAAGTAAAATAAAATAAAATAATTTGAGAGATTGGGATATTTGGAATATTTGTTAAACATGTTGAATGACCAAAAGATGGTTTTACAGATGGTTTACATTTAGAAAAATATGTATCATAGCTCCCACCTTCAATCAAAGTGGTAAAACAATTAATCCACCATCATTTCTTATGGCAAAGGACAAAAAAACAAGGTTAACTTGAACTGGGCGAGATGGAAGACCTGGTTTCCATGGCCTTGTCTTACCACATTCTCAAATACGATACAGCATAGTACAAGGATGGATCTGTTCAAAAGTGGGTGAAGCTTTATGCTGTGTTTAGTTATCAAAACTGTTTAAAGCACTTTTATTTTATTTAAATGCTTAAGGTTTTTACTTTTATTACAATATACACGGGCTGTCCAGAAAATATCCAGCCATAAATATCCAGCCTCTATTTTTCATATTACATGGATGAATATTTTCAGAATAACCCTCATATATTTTGCTAAGAGAGAGACTCAAATGGACAATAATTCTTTTTTAAGTAATAAAATTCTTAAAGTTTTTTGCAAATTATGTTTTATTTGGTTAATTTAAATAATAATTTATGTTATATCTGGCTAATTAAGCAATACTAGTCTCTTGCAAATTATCTTATATCTGGATAGTTCTAATTTAAGAATTATTATTGCTTATTATTACCATACTTGCTAAAATATTTTTTAAAAAGAGTTATTACATTTCAGCTCGGGAGCAACAGGAGTTTATAATCAAACAATCTGATAGCAAGGTTGTGCTTATCTCTTCACATTAAAGGGAAGAGAGAGCTATTAACAGAAATTGAATGTTTGTGATAAATAGTAGACAGAGCATGGATAAATTTTGCATCAGTCTGATTAAAGAGCCAACAATAGTCTTTGTTGAATTTAAGTGTTCAATTTTAGTTTTCTCATCAGCATATAGAAAAGACTTGAATAACAACGCAGGACCTGAAAAAACAAAGAACTTAGTTATATTAATATACTTACAAATGTATATTAGAATTGATATAACACATATAATCAACATATCCTGTATAACATATAATTTATATATACTTCCTAATATACTAATATTAATACTACTTAATACTAACTAAAGTACTCAGTAATTCTTTTTCTTTAATTAGAGTTGAATCTCTTAAAGAAATACTCATATTTCTGATTTATATTTTTCCTTCTCAAAGAGAGAATTTGTTTCTTTGTTATTATCCTGGTCATCATTGCTAATTAACTCATACCCTGCTAACTCATGCTTGTGGGGTGAAAGTACTAAACAACAAAAGAGAAAGGGCTAGAAAGGATGACAGGCCCGATGAAGTTCTCTCCTGAAAAATCAACAGCCAGAACCGTAAGCTCAGAATGAAAGAAATTATTACACTGCCTAAGACCCTACCATGACATGCCCCATCAGAAAATGTCGACTTACACCCAAATTACTTGAGCTTTTTCTAACATCTGCTGTATTGCTGATAGTTAAAACTGCTGGGGAAGAACCTAATCTGCCACAGATTAAGTGTACCTTCCGTCCATTTGAGGAGGGCGGAAATGCTTTGGGTTATTATGATGAGAAGAGAGAAGGGGTGATGGAGCTTTGGAAACATTACCTGAATCTGCATCATCTAGAGGAACCAGATTCATTGCTGCCTTACTTAGACAATGTTTACTACACTACGTGTAATTTTGAAAATTTCATTATTTTTCTCTGTCACCTCAGAGAACAGAACCCAACTGCTAGTGTGTTTAATCTAATATGTGTTTAATATCTTTAGATGTAAGTTTTCTGTGGTTTTTCTTTCTTGTAATCTGATGATTCTATGTTCTTATTTATTTCCTTTATTAGACATTGATTGTTTATGATGTTTCTTAAAACTTTTTGTCAAAAACTATAATGAATTAAAATAAATCTTGGATCCTACTTTACCGAAAGTATATTTGAGAGAATTTAGTCATTATCTCAAGTTGAAGAGATTTTAATAGTCTGTCAAAATATTTAAAATTACTAGTGAAAATGTATTTATAAACTTGTAAGATAATTAAAAATATATCTGTAATGTTTGAACAGATAATGGCTCTGTTTTAGAAAATTTCAGCCTAGATTTTATTAAAACATCAACTCTGATGGTCTGATTCTAAAATTTCCTTAGGCATGAAACAATTATGATATCAAATGTCTCTATTACACCAGACTCCTAGGATATCATATAAGAACGTCTTAATTTCACTTCTACCATGTCGGAATGTAGACACTAACCTTTCAATTTAATCCCTTCAAAAGATATGTATTTCCAAAGTTATGTTTTAATAAAAAATACATTGCATCAATATCGGCCAGACAAATCAAAGAGATTGCTATACTTTTTGAAGAACATATATATGAAGAAAGTAAAAAAGTGACCCAATGTATTTTCAATATTCAATCAAAAAATATTCTCTGAAATATTCAACTCAAAAAACATGAAAATATAATAAGAACACATACACCCATTCTGGAGAATCAATTTGTCCTGAGTTTTGTAACACTAGGTGGACAACCTTGAGAATAAGGAAAAAATTGAAGTGATTTTGTTACCTGAAATTATGTGTTTTGCTTTATTTACTGAGCACAATTTATATTTGCTACTCAGAGAAGTTCTTCAAATGCTACATTTGTTCTAGAGAAAACACATCTCACCAACTTTGAATAATATTCAGATTTTTAAAAATGCCTTATTTACTATAATTCAAGGTAATTTTTAAATTAATGAAGATAGAATTTTTTAGACCTCTATTCTTGCACATCACCCCAAGTGCCATTGTCCCTGTTGTTAATAATAGAAGTATCTACAACTTTTTTCTGGTAATGGAACTTGAATTGTCTTTATGTCATAGCAGATAGATACTTGTAGACTAACAAAATATGTAGTATATGACATGGGGTTTGATGGTAGACTAACAATTGAGAACAGCATAATGTTCTAAATTATTTTGAGTATAGCATGACCAAGTGGGCTGACACTAGTTAATGGGACATAGAAATGCAGTCAACAAGCCCATTCTCCACTTACATGGCAAAAGACAACAGGTAAATGCAAGAAATGAATTTCACTTTAACAAATGCAAAACAGGACTTTTTGTTGTTCCATTTTCAATGGATTTTTTTTCATTTATTTTAAATTCAATCGAAGACAGATTGGTTATTGATTTTCTGTCAGATTTTGAGAACACAACTCCTGGAAAAATGAATGTATTCTCCACTAGTATGAGAAATATGTATGATTTGTTCTTATCCTGAATGGTGTCAATATTTTTATCAGAACTAACACAAGTAACAAATTCTTGGCAGGCAGGAAATGGCTGGTGGCATGTCATAGTGCAGTCTGCAGAAGCCCCATTGTAAAACACCAGGCAAGTCTGCCTACTTGAAACAGGCAAAATAAATTATACAGATCCTCCATGCTAAATTTGATAATGAACTTCTGCTGAAAAAAATAATGCAGGTTACAAACCTATAACCCATATTTAATAACTTCCTCTTGAAGCAGGTAGCCGAGCTCTCAAAGAAAACAAATCCATGTCCTTGCCACACAGTTAGATTCTTGATATGATCATCAAAAGGATTTATTTTTAGAAAATACTGCCAGAGGTTGTGTATTTCCAAGGACCTTGTAACTGTGACTGTCTTCACAGGGTCGTGGCAGAACCAGAGGTGACTAGATTAAGTTCTGTGTTTTACCATGGCATAGCTTTATATCCTCAGCGGTGTCTGAGAACAGAAGTAAGTCCCTTCTGTTACGGGTAATTCTAAGAGTTAATGGTGAATCCAAATATATATTTTAGTTCTCATCATCCATCTCAAAAATACTCATTCTATTTTGTTTTACTGTTTGTAATGTAAAACCATATTCATGAGTTTTTAGAAGTTAAGTGGATCATGTGAAAAATATTTGTATTCAATAGGACAAAAATGAAGCAAATGTGATCTTATATTGAGCATAAATTTAGTTTTGATATATTTCATGATTTAACTAATGCTCTTCTAGCTGGTGGATTCACCAAAATTATTAATATACTTTTACTTTCAAACTTTAAACAAAACATATAGCTGAAATATTTTTTTCCAAATCACTAGGATGCCATTGTGCTAGTGGTTTCTTTTGTTTTTTTCCTTAGCATCCTAAATGTGAATGATCAGAATAGAACTATATTTGTGAACTCTACTTTTACATTATATTAACTCAGTACATATTCAAATGTCACGTAAGCATACTCTCATGAAGTTTAGAATGTCTGAATAAGAACCGATTATGGGTGGTCTGGTGTATAGGTATGTGTTTAGATGTCTTCCATTTGCTATTCCAGATCCATCCTGTACCCTTGCCGACCCTATTCAATATCCTGAGACAAATGTGGAGGTTTTACTTAGAGACTCTTGTGTCTTCTGGCTTCTGGCTGAGTTGGCCAATGAGGGGACCAATCTGAGAAAGAAGAGAGAATACTTATTGTTCTGAAATCTGCCATGTAAGGTGACCCCAGGACAACCAGCTCCTTCGATTGGTCTCTCCACCTCTCAGTGAACCTGACTCTGGATCTCTTTCTTTTTTCCACAGAGATTATCAGAATTTATTCTGTTCTGATCATCTCTTTCTGCCTTTGACTCATTGAGGCTGGGGTTACTGATAGCCATTGTTGCTACTTCTACATTCCTGCACTATCCCTTGAAGTTCTCCTGCAGTCAAATAGCACGGAAAATAAGCAGTTCCTTCGAACATATACCTTTGACATATTATTTAAATATAATGTGTCATATTTTTCCTGTTGAGATTTTGATACATTAAATGAATCTGATGTTTTTCTTTTTAGTTGTATTATTTCATTTCACATCTTGAAATGAAAATAAAGGCAGCGACACTCCCAACTTCACTTCATATTAAGAATCTTCTTTTTTAATTTAAAAAATGTATTCTATTTATTGGGATGGCATCGATTAGTAAAATTATAATGGTTTCAAGTGTACATTTCTATAATGCATCACTTACATACTGCATTGTGCATTCACCGCCCAGAACTAGTTCTCCTTCCATCACTATGTAGTTGGCCCCTTTAACTCTCTTCTACCAGCCTCCTCCCAACTTACCACTAAACTGTTGCCTGTGTCTGTGAGTTTTTGTTTGTCTTGTTTGTTGCTTTCAGTTTTATATCCCACATATGAGTAAAGTCACATGGTTCTTGACTTTTTCTGTGTGGCTTATTTCACTTAGCATGATAATCTCAAGATCCATCCAAGTTGTTGCAAATGGCAGTATTTCATCTTTTCTTACTGCCTAGTAATATTCCATCGTGTATGTACCACAGCTCCTTTATCCAGTCGTCTATAAAAGGACACTTTGGTGTCTATAAAAGGACACTTTGGCCATGGTGAATAATGCTGCAATGGACACAGGGATATCTTTATAGATAAATGTTTTCAGATTTTTTTTTAATAGATAGGCAGAAGAAAGAAAGGTGGGTCATGTGGTAATTCTATTCTTAATTTTTTGAGAAAATTCCATACTGTTTTCTATAGTTGCTGTGCCAATTTACATTCCCACCAGAAATGAGTGAGAGTTCCTTTTTCTCTACAATTTCTCCAATACTTGTTATTACTTGTCGTATTGTTAATAGCCATTCTAAGAGGTGTAAGATTGTATCTCACTGTGGTGGTTTTGATTTGCATTTCCCTAGAAGCTAGTGAAGTTGAGCATCTTTTCATATATCTGTTCGCCATTTGTATGTCACCTTGGGAAAAGTGTCTGTTCAGGTCCTCTACTCATTTTTTAATTGGATTGTTTTTGTCTTTATTGTTGAGTAGTATAAGTTTTTTATATATATTTGGATAATAGGTCCTTATTACAGATGTTGTCTGCAAATATCTTTTCTTATTTGGTTGGTTGCCTCTTTTTCTTTTCTGCTAATGTTTTCTTTTGCTATGCAGAAGCTTTTTTGTTTGATATAGTCTTATTCATTCATTTTTGCTTTTACTTCTTTTGCCTTTGAGGTCAAATTCACAAAAACATCTCTGAACCCAAGGTCCGTGAGTTTAGTAGCTATGTTTTCATCTATGTAATTTATGATTTCAGGTCTTATGTTATGTTTGTTTTTTGTTTTTTTTAGGAAGTCACACTTCTTTGAAATGTAGGAAAATAGAATGTTAAACCTCAGAATGAATTATACACATATGAAATTTCAGATTAATCTTGAATATGTAATATTTAATATATATTCAGTTTTAATTTTTAGAGAGAGTAAATTAACTAAATCCTACCCTCTACACTTTCCTACTTAGATCTGATGTCAGAATAATTAATTTATTAATTTTTTGAAAAACATACACACACAGACTAATCCAAATATAATATTTCACTACAGTATATGCAGTCTAAATTTTATTTTTAAATTATTATTTATATGAATTCTTAGTGAATGAAATAATCACACGTTTTTTTCTTTAACTCTGTCCCATCATTTTTTTAGTGAAATAATTTACATCTAAGCAAGGATACTTTTTCAGGTTTTCCAGCTTTTATAACAGAATTTTAACCTTTAAAATGCATGAAAATGACTTCAGTTTTTATTCAGAGGAGATAAAAAAATTTATATCTGCAGTTAAATTATTGTATTTTTCCTGTAAATAATTGTATTACGTTAAGCTAGTTTCTAAAAGTTAATGACACTTACTGCAATATATTATTGTCTATAATTCATTGACCTATACATTAAAACAACTGAAACATTTATGATATATAAAATATATCTCAATAAAACTGTGGAGAAACTGCATGCTTACTTCACATTATGCTTCATATTTACAACAGAAAGAGAAAATGTTAAAATTGTTGTTTTCATTCAATTACTGGTATGAATTCATTGTGCCATTTAACTACACACTGTAATAAAACATGAAAATTTGCTGAAGTGATTTTCTCATCCTATTCATCAGATACTCTCAATTATAATCTGGAATTATATGGGACCAATGGGCAGCAATGTGTTTGAACATATATTATCTTGTCTTTAATGAACTGATTTCATTAAAAACTTCCATGTGAATCTTGTCACTAAATTTAAAAGAGATTGTTGATATGGATATTGCATAATTTCTAAATGCTCTTAAATTACGGTGGGCTGTGATAAAACTTCTCTCCGTTTACACATAGGAGAAAATTTGCTTTGTGTGAAGATTTGCTATGCATTCTCCTTTCTTTAGTACACATTATATGAATTTCCATGGAAAGAGATGATGTAAGACAGAGATCTTTGAACCTGAGATTGTGTTGGCTTTGCTGTTATTAATAATGTCTGAGTCTAGAATTACACTACATGAGTGAGTAGATAAGGCAGAGTGAAGAATAAAGACCAATAGAATGGGGTTGGAGGAAGGCAGGAAAAATTGGATAAAAGCAACAATGATTAGTAAAAAGGACACTTACCTCATCTTCTGGCACAGATAAAAGTGTGAGATCAAAGCACAGCTATTCCTCAAGAGGCCAATGGAGGTAGCAGGTTTTTTAGAGGAGAGCAGGGTTTTTTTTGTTTGTTTGGTTGGTTTTTTTAATAGATGAGTAACAATGAATTCCAACAGATAGGGTGGAAGAGTCTTAGGAATTGATGAATGTGGGATATGGGGTTAGGAAAAAGAAGGTGCCAGGAGACATGGAGAGTCCAGTATTGAGGATGTGGGATAACTCAAACTTGAACTGTTGCCCAGATCCAGGTGGGAAAAGAAAGATGTCTTCAGTATAATTAAAATACCACTTTCTTAAATTTAACACCAAGTACACTGGCTTCCTACTTTTTTAAAATTCCTCTTGAACTTAGAATCAAAGGTACTCGTTTTATTAGATGTTGTTCCTATTTTATTAACAGTCTTTTATATAAAATGTTGATTGCACATTTACATGGACAAATCTTATTCATTGAAAACTCATGAATGCAATGCCTTTAATCAGTGATATCCCTAAGGACAATCCAAAACATTAAATTATTAAGAATCTTATAATTCTCTTAGGTGCTGTTTTCATTTAGAACTTCTGATCCCACTAATGGAGAAAGAGAACCCCCTTTCTACTGGCTGCACCTTCCCAGTAGGGTCTTTTAAGGATCCCTAAATTCAAAGCTGACTATTTGAATTTACCTGCTCCCACCTCCCTCAATCTCAAATGGTAGAAGGAAGTTAAAAGTTACTTATTGGTACCTCTGAATCGGGCTGATATTTATCAGCACAGAACATGTGCAGAAACTTGATTCCATTTTTTCCCCTGACTGGTCTAGAGAATTTTGGACTAAGGCCTGGTAGGGGATAAAGTTTGTTATAAAAAGATGACCTCTGTCATCAGCCCAACCGTGTCTAAGTACTCCATTGTTACAAAGCTTACCATTTTTTCCAAAAGTCCTCAGCCTTCCTTGGAACATTCAGAATTTAACAGTCATAGGTGTTGCTAAATGTAGTATTCTCAGACCACTGAGGCCTAATTCTAAATAGTTCCTGATGGCCATTGATTTTAGTGCTTTCTTCTGTGATTGTCTAGCTTCTTCACAATTTTTTTCGCAATAATATAAATTTTCTTCTCTCACCCAATTTTCCTGTATATTATATAGTTTGATTGGTGCCTGGTTCTATTTCTCTCATTTTTCTTCTCTGTGATTTTTCTCTTCAAGCAAATACCATAAATTTTTTCTTATATACTGGTTTTTCTTATATACTTATTTTTTCTATACTTGTCTAGCTTCCTAGACAGAGATTTGCATAACGTTTCTAATACTCTTAATTCAAAGTTTATTCACTTTGTTTTCTGTAATAAGCACTATCTCCACCACAAAAATCTTGACTGTCTGATACCTGGGGTGTCTGACGCAGAGCTACGTCTTGTGCATTTGTCAGTTCCAGACTCTCTTCCCAATGTCCTCAGTGCCTGAGCAGCGTGGGACAACTAGAGACTGCCTCTCTCCAGAAACAATTCAGAAATCTTTAAGAATTAATTTTGGATAATTCAAATATGTAAACTAACTTCCATGGATTTCTACCTATAATATATTGTACAAAAATTTCCTAAAGGGATCAGTGTGATAAAATTACACATATGAGCCCAGTCTTAGCTTCCTATTTAGATCATCTTCTTTCTGATAAGTAAGTTTCTCCTACTGGCAATAGCAGTGTGATTGCAAGTGTCTCCACCACATTCTTCTGAGAGAATAATAATCTGAGCACCATTACTGCTTACATTCTATTAAAATCCTTCCAGTCTCCAGCTAACTATTCAATATTGTTTAAGTTCTCAAAGAAGGCAAAGGGTTGGGCAAAACAGGAAGGATAAAATATCCTCTGTCACATATTTATTTTTTACCATATTTCCTAAAATTTAGGTAATATAAAATCACTGTAGAAAAATATATGTGTAAACAAATGTGTCTAACAACTTAAAGAATCCAGATTGTACAAAAAAATCAAATTATTTAAATTTTTATTAAAATTAAATGTGAAAGAATGCATTCAGATTAAAATTCACAGTTATCACTTTAGAGACTGTCTTCTGTAAAAATTATGAATTTTAATGTTACCCATTAATTTGCTTTTTATTTAGCAACTATTTATTAGCCATTCAATATGTAGGATTACATAAGAATGGTCCCTTTATTTGCAGCCTTACAAAAATAAATTCGGCTGGTGTGTTTTAAATTTGGTGAATATTTTTAAGTAAAACACATATATTTTTGTATCAAAACTATATTCATTTTAAATGTCTTTTTAAAATTTTAATAACTATGTATTGAGTATAAAAATAGCATTTAATTGAAGCCTGTTTTATTAACAGTGAGGTACTGCAGGTGGCCTTATTAAGAAATTGGTCAAATAGTAGACATTCTTTCAACAAAGGGTAGGAAAACAAGAGAGATTAATATTTTATTATAATTGTTTAACTTTAGTGATATGTTATGGTCACTCTATGACATTAGAAATATAATCTTTGTTCTGCCCATTTCTTTAGAAGGTGATTCATTTTCCTTCTTATGGTTATAGTGTTGTCAGTTTCAGATTAAGTTGCAGCTCTGTGAAGTGTTGTTAAATGAAACTTCAACTTGCAGTAGGTTTAAAATAGAAAGCCACGGCCTGACTTCAGGCTATCTGCTGGGTAATTGCAAGAAAAAACTTTGTTAGGTCCATGTAGAATGAATGAGCACAAGCTCTCTGAAATGCTGTGCAGACAATCCATCCAGCAGAGAAAGGACTTTGAAGATGATTGCCTTAGGAAGTCTGGGGCACACAGGCTGAAGGAGTGACTCTAATTCAAAGAATGCAAACCTTCTTGATTTTTATGAAGATAACTACTGGAACCACTGGAAAGGAACTACTTCATACACGACATAATTGGTATTTTGAAGATATTTTATCTGGCTGAGTTAGCAATGCAGGTTGAAATGGAAACCAATTTACTCTTGTTGGAGTTTTATAAGCATATCTATGTTACATTTAAAAACAAGAAATATAACAATTCTGTCCTGAATTGAAAGTTAAATAACAAAATAAGCCAAAGGTAAAAGTGCACAGCCCATGTTGATAACAGCCATTCTAACAGGTGTGAGGAGGTATCTCATTGTGGTTTTGATTTGCATTTCCCTGATAGGTAGTCAACAAAGTTAATGCAATCTCCACCAAAACCCCAGTGGCATTTCTTAAAGAAATAGAACAGAAAAATCACCAGATTTATATGCAACCACAAAGGACTCTGGACAGCCAAAGTAATCCTGAGAAAAAAGAACAAGGCTGAAAGTATCACACTCCTTGACTTCAAATTATACTATAAATCAACAATAATTAAAACAGCATGATATTAGCGAACAAACAAACAAACAAACAAAAACCACACACACAGACCAATGGAACCAAATATATACAATGGAGAAAAGAAACCTCTTCAATAAATGGTGCTGGGAAAATTGGAAAGCCAAATGCAAAAGAAAGATGTAGAGTACTATGTATCACCATACACAAACATTAACTCAAAATGGATCAAATACCCAAATATAAGATCAGAAACAATAAAATGCATAGAAGAAAACATAGGTACTAAATTTATGGATCTTGGTCTTAGAGAGGATTTTATGAATTTGACCTCAAAAGCAAGGGAAGTAAAAGCAAAAATAAATGAATGGAACTATATCAAACTAAAAAGCTTCTGCAGAGCAAAATAAAACCGTCAACAAATTCAGAACATTTTAGGGTGCTGTATATATTCTAAACTGGGTTGTGTTGATAGTTACAAACAGTACACATTCAAAAAAAGTCATGGAATTACAGTTACAATTGCTGACTTTTATGGCACATACTTTTTTAAGTACCTTAATAAGGAAACATGACAACTAAAAAAAAAAAAGTCACACAAACACACAAAATAAATTTAAAAATTCATCACATAAAAGGTAAGATGAATTTCTGATCACATTAGTCATCAAGCCCTATCAGACAGTGAATTTGGAGAGATTTAAAGAAGGTTAGTAATTCACTCTTTCTCCCTCTCTGATTCATATATTTATATTGAATTCTTCAATTAAATGTGGTATAAGTAAGAAGGTGGAGTCAAATATCAAAATATTTAAGTGACATTTTGTTTTATTTAAAATATTTTAAATGATGTTAAAGAACACATATTAAACATTCAGATAGAAAAATAAGAATTGATTGATACAAATTTAAAAAAATTAAAGGTCTATACTCAAAAACATAATTTGAAGTAATTTTTCCAGCTTTCTTCTTATAAAACCATTTTCAGAAACACATTAAGAAGATTAAATTTCTAATCCTTCAAAACTGACTGAATGTTTGAAATGCGAAAATGTCACAAACTGGTATATTGAAACTAGTCCTGTATAACATAAAAGCCATGGAGAGGAACCACAATTAAGAGAGTAAAATATTTAGAAGCAAAGCTTAAGCATTTTAACAAGTGCTGTCGGGTTGCAGAACTGTCAGACAAAGGATAACACTGAGCTCTTGGGCTTATTCAATATTCTATTAAAATATTATTAGAATTAATCAGTTATAAAATAGACATCCTCTGCAGTTTAACAAAAATCTTTTACTTTTCAAATGCCAATATTTATTTCCTCTTAAAACACCTACATTTATTTGCCATTACCTGTGATTTGATTTCACTTGGAGCCTGATGACGTATGAATTGTATAACCAGACATCCCTGGCATTAAATTCAGATTCAGCTAAATAAACTAATCTGAGGCAAAACAGAACAGCACAACAACAAATACACACACACACACACACACACACACACACACACACACACTAAAATAATCAATAAGCCTCAATTTTCTAATATACCAAAGGTATTGATGACATTTACTTTGACATGGCCTTTACTTTTAGGTGTTGTGATATTTAATAGTCTTCCAAATAATAAATGTCTAGGGAAGGCTGAATTCTAAAGATGAGGCCCACCTCTTAAGATTTCTGATGCTTGTTTATTGAACCCAACATGAAAGTAGGTTGTGATATGAAAGGATATTACAAATGGAAATGAAAATCAAAGTCAGGTAACCTAGAAATGCTTAGCTTATCCAGGTGGGCCTAATTGAAGTAGATAAACTCTTTTACAAACAGAATTTACTCCAGCTTGGAGCAAAGAAATGTCAGAAATTCAAAGTACAGGGGGAATTAGATGCACCTCCACTGCCTTGAAGATGGTGGGGGCCACAGGACAAAGAATTGGGGCATCACTAGAGAGAAGTGCAGTTCTCCAATGATCCCCCACCAAAGACGTGGAGATCTCAGTCCTGGCATCTCAAGAACAGAACTTGGCAAACAAACTGAGTTAGAAGTAGACTCTTCTCTCAAAGGTCCCAATTTGTGTGATGGTACACTAAGGAGCTGGTGATGCCCACCTGGGCTTCTGCACCATAGCACTGTGATATAGTAGGAGAAGGTATGTAGTGTAACCTCAACATGAATGTCACATTTCCTGGCTTTCACACATTTGATGTTTTATGGTAAACAAATATAACTTTACATTTGAATCGATTCAAAAATATTCTTAAAATCTTTTATAAGGATACCAAACAGGGAACAATAAAAAGATACACAAAATAAAACCCCACTAATGCTTTTAGGTACTATAATCTATTTTGACACTCAACACAAAAGTATACAGCATCACTTGGTATACATTTTAGATGAAAAGTCGACGAGTTTCTTTTCAAAACTGAAAAACAGATTAGTCACAAATAATGTGCTTTAATTTGGTTTGCTATTGGAGACTGTAATTACCCTGTTTTATAATCAACTAGTGAAATAGTTACAAATATCAACAGATTTGAAAAAGAAGCAAGTTTTCTTTAATTTCCTGAGCTATTGTTTATAAGCTAATAACTGAGGAAATAATTAAATTACTGCTTTTTTATTAGTAGTACTTACAGCACCAAATTTTTAGAGCATCAGCCTCAATAATCAGAATAATTATAGAGGGCCTACATTAGCTTATCACAAAGCTTGAACATTTATTTAAAATTATAAAACCTGGATAGAAAGATCAAATACCACCATGTATATTCTCAATATGTATTTTCACACTATTAGACTGGCTTACTTAAAAGCTTATAGTTGAAAATAATGGAAAAAGAGTATCTCTGTTCATACAAACACCAGTGTGAATATTAATAGAAAAAAATAAACTTAAAGTCCTTACCTTTGTTTTATTTATTTATTTATTTTTTGGTTGGTTCCTTGAGCAAGGATCGAACCCAGGCCACTGCGGTGAGAGTGCCAAAGCCTAGCCACTATACCACCAGGGAACCCTCAATTACCTTGGTTTTAAAGAAATAGTTACTTCAATCTCTTTTGCTTAACGTAAATGCATTAACTTAAACCTGAATTAGTTCTTCATAAAAAATATTTGCCTTATTAAGCTACTTATCATTGTAGAAGTCTTATGCTTATTACATTGTAAAAGTATTGCTTAATGGCAATAACTAAAATAATAGCAAATCTTTTATAAGCTTAATGTAACTGTTTTGTGAAAATGAGAAAATCTAAACAGAGCTTAACTGGTTTTAGTGAGGAATATTTCAGGAAAGGTAGATAAAAAGAAGTGACAAGTTAATGGTATACATAAGAAAGTAAGAAAATCTTGAGGGTAGAAAGATAGTTTTAAAGAAATAGTGAATATCTGATTAAAGAATACAGAGTTTATTAACTGGACATGGAAGAAAGTGGTGTCTTTTGAGCAGGATTAAAATCAGGTCATTTAAATGTTTCCAGAAAGAATGGGAAATGACAATTACTGAGTTCCTTGCTTTCTGAGGGGTAAAAGACACATATAATAGTAGTTAAGTGGAAGATCTGCAATATAAGCTAAGGAAATTGTGACTCCAAAGCCTGCCTTCCCCCTATTGCATCGCATTGCAAAGCAATCTAGAATGAACGGGAAGAGAACCAAAGTTGATATTACTAGAAATGTCCAAGTGAATGAAAAGATCAACTTTCGAGGGAGAGAATAATGCTTTTGAGTTTTAGTATTTGCACAGGAAAATATAATGAAATGATATGGAAGTGAGGATGTCACCATGATGCACAGCTAGTCATTATTTTAAGGTGAGGAAGGATGGGAGGTGAGAGGGCACAGAAAGTAATGGCGGAAAGCCTTCTGGAGACACAGAATGGGAAAATGTTAAATCTGGCATTAAGGCAGAATTTGTCCCAGGAGACACAGGGTGTGTACTAAGATTCAATAAACAAAGATACATCCCTTTTTCTTTTTCTGGTTTTTTTTATTTTTTAGTGACAAGGCTGAAAAGGACAATGACTAATATATTTTATTCATAGATTAGAAAGTCACTGTTGGCATTTAGACATGAAATCAAGTGTCATCATAAAAATCACTCAATAGAAATTAAGGACTAATTGAAGTTTAATAAAATGATAAAAGTAAGATTCACTGAGTATCTAATATGTCCTTGGCATTTTACACATATAAGCAGAAATAACTTAAGAATTACCTGTGAAAGGAATGTTTGATTGAATTTACCCATGAGATATAAAGTTTAAAAAAATAATCGAACTTACTGTCAGCAAATCTGAGAAATTTTTTTTGTCCTGGGGTTACATCTTCCCTTGAATTTTACAATTGTTTGAAAATATGGCAGATTAAGGAACAAAACTTTGTGTGTTAGCCTATGATCTCCCCTTTATTTTATTTCTCTTCTTACCATTTTCAGGATAGTTTAATTTTAATCTTGTTTTCCACTCCATCAAATAGGTAATTTTTGTATTCTATTCTTGTCCCACCCATTAATATCTTCAGAAACTTGTCGCTTTAGCAAATAATCATTTCCTATGTCTCTGAAGGTTAAAAAAAGTACTAGAGAAATACATAGTGGCTTATGATCTGAGGTTAGGTAAGTAACAATTAATTTTTCCTAATTTGGCCCTGTTATATTTCAGCCTAATTATGTCAATGGAATTAATGCCTCCTCAGACCTTAAATCTGAAAGCTTTGAGGTTGTGGGTTTTTTCTCTGTCTCCTTACTTCAGGATTCCCATACCATTAACTTTTTTTCTTTCTATTGAAATATAATCGTTCTCCACTACTTCATTCATTTAGTGATTTATCCATGTAACACATTGTCATGTATTAAGTGTTTATGAAATAAATATCAGTTCATTACCATGTAATTTGCTGTTTTCAGAATAAAAAATGTATTCATTTGTGTGATATTTTACTCCAATGTATTCTAATGAACAATGCAGCTTATTTTAGAAATAGACATATATTGTTTTTGTTTTAAAATTTCTTAACAATGAAAGTAAAATATAATTATGTACTAATGAAAATTTATGCACATATGTTAGTTTTATGCAAATAAGGTTATATCTCATGTTTATGCATAAATTATACACATGTATACATACATACAGATATGCGTAAATATGTATATATGCATTATATACATGCATTATACATATATGTATGATATATGTTAAGTATTTGTAATTCATAGCAAGTAAAGTACGAAGAACAATATAATAATGGGAATATAAGGACTTGATCTTCTAAGAGGTAACCTAAAATGTATGGTACCAGTAAGATAGAATTGTTCAGGTATTAGATGATTCTCTTTAATTTGCCCACTAACTGTTCCAGGTATCTTGCTTTGAAACCAGGAATTTCATCAGATAAACTACTGAAGGGTACTATTTCTTGATCTTCCAAGCAGAGATGAACAAAAGTCAGATCAGCAAAGTTAATTTAGCTCATAGGTTGTATTAAAAACTTAAGCCTAGGCATAAATCTAACTTGGATTAGTATGTGAGTCTCAACTGGGGTGAGTTATTTTTTTCAAAAATTAATATACTGAAGTCCTAACTGTTCACTTTCTCAGAATATGACTGTATTTGGAGACAGGGTCATTAAAGAGGCAATTATGTTAAAATAAGGTGATTAGTGTGGGCCCGAACCCGTAAGACTAGTGGCCTTAAAACAAGAGAAATTAGGACACAGATGGATATAGAGAATAATTCACCTGAAGATACATGGAGAACAGGGCCATCTGCCAGCATAGAGAGAGGTCTCAGGAGAAACTGGTCTTGCAGACACCTTGATGTGAACTTCCAGCCTCCAGAATTGTGAGGAAGTAAATTTCTGCTTCTTAAGTCACCCAGTCTGTCCTATTTTTTTTTTTTTACAGTTTTAGGAGACTAGGGCAGTTATTATTTAAGAATTTTGTCCTTTCACAATTTGACTGTTTCTTAAAATATGAATGGTTTGTTATAAATGTTAATTTGCCCAATTAATAGTATATAAAGTTACAGAATTACATTTACAATCATGGTGCTTGATGAATTCATGTAGTAAAAAATGTATATTGTATTATATGCTTGAAAAAAAAGTATTTTATATATTAAAATAATGATAGCATGAAAACCAATTTGCATATTTGTATTTGATCTGAGTACTGTTTTATAATTAAATGCATACATTATCAGATAACAGGGTATCATTTTAAAACTTTATGTCAATTTAGGAATAGCTAATGTGAGAAGGGAAAATAGTAATTGTTTGAAAGATATTGGTATTAATTGCTCTGATACTCAAATATCCAGAATGAAACTCTCATTTTGTTTGAAAAATTACAAAACTTTCACGTTGCTTCCTGTAATTTAACTTTGAAAAACAAGGCATTTTAACAGGGAATATAATCACTTAATAGAATCAACAATGAAATAATTTTGGTACATGCTAGCTAAATTTCTACCCAATTAATTCAATTTAAGTGTTTTTAAAAATTTAGCTTTAATTGATATGTGTATTTTTACATTATAGTTGTATTTATATGTACACATGTATATATAAATATATGTATACATACATGTATACATGTGTATTTATTTGTACATCTACATGTATACATAAATGTGTATGTGCTATCTGATGTCTAATAATTAAAGACAATGAATAGATCTGGGTTTGATTCATCTATAAGACAATAATGAAAGAAAAAGAATTTTCATGAAATAATTTTGAAAGGTATTATCATATATCTACCATGAATATTGCATTATTGGGAAAACTATCTCTTGTCACGCCCAAGTTATTTAAAAATTGTGTTTCAATAACTTCTCTAGAGATGCAATTAAAGACTAGTAACCAAAATTAAGATATTTAAATTTTTTAAAAAATTGATTAAAAAAACTTCAACTATGACAAAAATCACATCAAATTAATGCAGCAAAGGGGGAAACAATAAGGTAGATGAAGTACAAATACACATTGTCAATTGTCATTTTGGAAATAAATGCAGTTTAATACATTTCATAGTTCCTAAGTATAACTAAAGTGAATAAACCAAATTCCATCTGAAAACCAAATGAAATAATACGCCTAACTCCATTTGGTGACCAGTTTGGCAAACTTCCTTAGAATTACTTTGTAAATCATGATTCTGCCTTATCAGTCACTATTGGGCCATTTGGTGGCATGTAAAAAATAGAAATGCCCAGCAGGCCTTCGAAGCCAGGTGAGAAAGGTAAACCTTCTGAAGTAGTGAGTTTATCAGGGGCTGCTCACAAAAATTATAAGGCATTTTATCTTAAACTTAGTTCATCCTGTCCAAGATATTATAAAACATATACATTAGGGCACCTATGTGATTCCACCATTGGCAACTAAGAAATAAATTATATTTATAGCTCTCATTCCCTTAAAAACAGTGGGATCTTCTTAACCCCCTTTTGCTAACCATGAATGTAGGTTAACCAGAGATAATTGGTCAAATAAAATATTATCAGTTTGGAGAGAAAAATCTTCTTCCTTTCGAGTATAGCGCGTACTATATACAACGATGTTCTTTGACGAGAGAGATCTAAATCTTATTCTGTCAGCACAAAGATGTTTGCTGTGCACTCTTCTTTTTTTTTTTTTTTTCTACTTCAGGTACTCTGAAAGAGAGACATGGGAAAAAAAATATTACTGAAACGTGCAGAGAAATATTTCAGTACCACACCTTGAAATAAGAGATGTTATTCATTGAATTAAAGTATCCAAATCTAGTGCATGAGAAGAGTTATTACAAGAATGTTTTGTCAAGCTCTCTTGAATCCCCGAAGCAAATTGTAGGCCTCAGGCATGAATTTTGATTACATATTTGGATTTCAAAGTTAGTCAGAGAAATTTTAATCAAAGCTTTTGCTTAAGATTGGGCTTGAATTGAGTGGATAGCACTAAGAAATTATAAAAATTTTAAATTATTGCTAGGAGTATATTTTTTGTTTAATTTCAAAATCTATAAGTAAGATTAGCATTTTTATAGTTCTTAGGCTTCTCTATTTTAGTGGTATTTTTATTATTTAAAAGCAAAGAATTCATAGACATTTTATATTAGTTATGTTATCTACTCAGACTTAAGCAAATAGAGCTAAGATGTTTATAGTTAAAATATTTGGCGTTTTCGAAGGAAAGCATAATAGAGAGGAAATATTAATAATTATAAATTTTGAGCTATTAAACCAAACATTAAAAAGTTTTTTCATATTTTCAAAAGAATTTGTGGTACATTACCAAAACATCTATAGTATAGGAATATAGAGATCAGTAAAATAGAAACAATAGAACATTATTAAACCACTAAGAGCCTGAACATAAAAATGCATGCAATGAAATTTAGTAAAGTTTATAAATTTGGATGGCAAAATAAGCTTGAGGTTTTCTGCCAGCTAAAGCACAAAGAGAATTATGCCCAGTTACAATTTTCAAAACTTGCAACTGGTATGCTAGCTTTACGAACAAGTTTCAAAATACATAACTTGTTCATAAAATTAATATACCAGCACACTGAGGAATCATAAAGAGGGAAATGGGGTAATTCTGGCTTATGTCAGGTGGAGATGCCAGCAGAAGGAAAACAACACTACCATCCAGAGATAAACAAGATGGTATTGAATCCACAAGGCTTCTCTGGAAACCTATAAATAACTGAAATTACTTTCCCTTATACCTGAGTCAGTTTGCTCCAGGGAAAACTGCTGTTTTTGATAGTTTTCAGCAAATCAGCTTGCTGAGAGAGAGGAAAATAAAACAAAACAAATTCTTACACATTTCTTTTTTCCACTGACTTTATTTATTTATTTAGTTCTGTTCATTTATAATTTATAAAACTTTCCTTAGCTTTGCTTGGTAACAGTCTATTTGTGATTCATTACTCTAACATATGAGTAATTTTAGTTGTACCTGTACCTGAATTAAATATCACAGTTTCTTTTTTTAATACTTTTCAGAAAAGTAAAAATTGTGTCTCTTAATGATCTGAAAAAGTTAATCCTGGAAGAAACCTGAAAGTATTTTATAAATTTCATTTATCCCAACTAAGAAGTTTATTAAAGTTCAATTAGCAAAAGTTAGATTATATTCTGAAATGTAAAGTTCAGGTAATCTATGATATCAAAGCATGTGCATTTGAAAAAAATCAACAAAGCAGAAGACAGAGTTAATATCCTCTTTACATACTTAAGACTAAACTTACTTGATCTATCAAAAATGAAGCAAAATAAAACAAAAACCTCATAAGTTATTTGTCGAAATGACAGGACACAAGTTTGAAAGTTCAAATTAAAAAAAGAATGAATTAAATAGGTTAGAGCTGATAAATAACATTTTATTTCTTGACTCTAGAAACAAATAGATTATGCAGTACAAATATAATTCTCTTTATAATTGCATCCAATAAAAACAGAAAATACTTAGTGATTAATTTAATAGAATATGCACTAAAAACTATAAAACATGGCTGACATAATTTAAGATCTAAATAAATGAAGATACGTACCATGACCATGAATTGGCAGAATCAATATTGTTTAGACATCAATGCCTCTCAAATTTATTTAAAGATCAATCAATACTAGTCAAAATTTGTGTAGCAAAGGATTATCTTTGTCCCAAGTAAGGTTTGATGTTTTTCCTCAGCTCCTGAAATATAACCTTTAAGTCTTTGGAATTTTTTCCCTGAAAAGAGTATCTTTGTTTAGCTGTAGTCCTGTGGCTATCTTGTACAACCTCTGTTAGCAATGTGATTTATAATGGAAACTACTGGGCCACGTGGTATCTGTTTGACCACTGAAGGACCTAAAGGTCAGCTACCTGGGTCAGCAATCATTTCTCTGTAATCAAGCCCCAATAAAAAGTCTTGATGCCAAGGCTAAGGTGAGCTTCCCTGATCGACACAGTCCAGGCATATTTCCACACATTATTGCTAAGGGGAATAAATAGGTTGTTCTGTGCAAGACTCTACTGGGAGAGCACAACTGGAAGCTTTAGAACTTGGTATCTCTTGGACTGTGCCTTTTGCACCTCTTCCCTTTGCTGACTTCAATGTGTAATTCTTTGTCGTAATCAATCATAACTACATGTTGACTCTGAAAGTAGTCACATAGACTACCAAATTTATCGTTGGAGTTGGAAGTGAGAGTTGTCCTGGCAACTTGTACCAAACTGAAGAGTGTTCTCCAAAATTCTTGTCACCTGGAACCTCTGAATGTGACTTATTTGGAAATAGGGCCTTTGCAGATATAATCAAATTAAGATGAGGTCATACTAGATTAAAGTGCTCCCTAAATCCGATATGAATGGTGGCTTTATAAGAGTGAAATTTTGACACAAAGTCACAAACACACAAGAAGGATGTCATGTAAAAATGCAGGCGAAGATTAGAGAGTTGCATACGTAAGCCAAGGAAGTCAAAAGACTGCCAGTGACCTCAGAATGGGGCAAAGGATTCCTAGTACCTTCACAGGATCACAGCTTTGCTGACACCTTGACTGTAGATTTGAGGCGCCAGAATTGTCAAAGAGTAAATTTCTGTTATTTCAAATCATTCAATTGGCAGTCCTAAGAAAATAATACAAAGACTCCAAAATTTAGCACAATTTCATCAGGATGTTTATAGATACTGACTGGTTCTAAATTTTTTATGAAAATGCAAGTGACCTATTATAGAATAACCAAAGTAATATACCAGAAAAAAATATGGCTAGAAGGCTTAACTAATTGATTTCAATATATACTATCAAGTTATTTTAACCAAGATAGCATAATATCGGTATAAAGATATACACATAGATCTATGGAATAGAATAAATCCCAGAAAAATTTCTACACATTGTAATTCATTGTTTTTATTAACATGTTTCCAAAAAAATCAATGAGAGGGATGATAGTGTTTCAATTAGTAGTTCTGAAAAAACAAGATAGCAATTTTGTGAAAAAATAATTTTTAATGTTTGTCTCACACAATATATAATAATTTATATGACATGTAAATCTAAACATAAATTGTTTAACTATAACACATGTGGGAAGAAGCCCATAGAAGACAATCTGTGTGTCTTGGAGTAGGAAAATTTTTCTTAGGATGCAAAAAGCACAAAAATGAAGAAATATGGAAAAATTTTATAAAATCACAAGAAAGATCCCACAAACTTAAAACTTGGTCCGTTGAGATTATATATATGAGAGGAAAGTACTTTCATTCTTCCAAGTACCAAAATATATCCCTGGCCCAAAAGATTTTTATATATTCTAACTTTTTTTGGGGGTGGGGGAGATGTATTTCCCTGGTTGGGAATCGAACCCAGGCTGCAGCATTGAGAATGCCGAAACCTAGCCACTACACCACCAGAGAACCCCCCTTAACTTTAAGTTATGATATCTACTATAATACATTGTAAATGTATCATCAATATACATACTAAGTGATTAAGATGACTATCTCTGCATATATTTGTAGATAATTAAATTTGTTTTTTTCTCTTTTGAAATTTTTTCAGGTTGTAAAGTAAAAATACATCTGTAAGAACAAATTTAATAAAGTTACTAAAATGTACAGTAATTGATTAAAATTGCTACTTTAAACCTACTTCATAGGTTTTCTTCACAATAAATACTAAGAGCAGAACATTCACTTCTTTTCTCCTATAGAATTATAAAACTCAGCACTTTACCAATTTATAATGATTTTCTGACAGTAAAAGACAGAGAATAAGGAATAGCACTACATACCATAATAATAGTGTCAAAACTACTGAGAAATTTTAATAATTATGAAGCAAATTATGGGATTAAAGAGACCAGAGTTACAGTTCTAATTTCAAGAATCTCATGGAGTAAAATCTATCTTGGAAGTAGTTATAAAATGTAAAATTTATGAGGCACTAAAATGAAATTTCTTCAAGCAAAAATTTTCTTTATCTTGCCTCTTCAGTAGACTATTATAAAAAAATCTTAACTAAACTCCATTATAATTTTTCTTTTACCTCATGATTATTCATTTATATATTTGCTTCCTGTATATCAAATTAAACACTTTTTTAAATAATGAAGAATATATTTTGCCATGAATATATTCAAAGGATTTTGAATATAAAATTCAGTAAATACAAAAGCTTTCAATTACATTATATTTCAACCTCCATTAATTATTCCTAAATACTCTATCTAGTGACTTTATATAACGTAGGGAGAATTTCATTAACTTTTATCTTTTTCCAAAAACAGGTAACTCCATAACCCTTTAATGGTATTATGTTAAGGGCAAAGTCCTCAGGTAGACATTTGATTGCCTCTATGTGCATTTCTATTAGCTCTTATCATATATATACTGTTTTCTTGCTTGTATACTTTAGCTAAATCATTTCCCAACTTTTCTCTTTCACCCTATTGTCTTGATTTGAAATAATACTTTCCATGAAATTCAATAATGTAATTCCTTTGATACTTACATGTTTACTCATTATACAGATAATATATAATAACTAATACATGTGCTCACTGCAAACAATATGGAATATTGAGAAAAATTAGCCTAAAATAATAATCCATCATGATATCAAAACCAATTGTAATTGATATTTACTTACAGAAAGATATACAGATAATGATTTTCTGATAGGGAAAAGGGAAACAAAAACGAATGACATATATTGCTTTAGTTTTCTATTTCTTGCCATAAGAAATTATCACAATTGTACTGACTTACACAACAAACAAATTATTATTTTATAGTTTTGGTGGTCAGAAACCCCGAAGTCCAAATGGCCTTCCGTGGCTAAAATCCAGCTGTTGGCGGGGCTGCATTTCTTCTGGGGGCTCCAAGGAAGAAGACATTTCCTTGCCTTACCCAGAGGCCACATGTATTTCTTGATTTGTGGTCATTTTGCATTTTCAAAAGCAGCAATCTCATCTCCCTGGCCCCTGCTAACATCACCAATCTCCCTGATTTCTCAGCCTCTCTCTTCCATGTTTGAAGGGCCTTTGTTACGCTGAGCCCACCCAGATAAGCCAGGATGAGCACCCCATCTAAAATGGTTTTAATTTAATCACTTCCGTAAAACCACATTTGTATTCACAGTGTCCAGGGATTAGGATGTAGATATTATTGAAGACCATCAATGCATGTACCTATCCATAAATAAAAATAGTTATTGAAATTAATATTAAAGGGGCTTAAAATGAAGCCTCTAGTCAAATCCACTTTTTAAAAAATTTTAATCATAGTTGCTTTTCATTGTTTGCAACCAAGAATCCTGATAGATTTAAGTATTTCTTAGGATGAACATAAATTCCCTGCTCTCTCCTCAAATGTATAAAAATTTTTCATACACACTAATATTATGTTAATTGTGCTTGGAAAATAAAATTAACAAGTGCTTTTAACACAGTTATTTGTAAAAATAAATTCATAAAAATATTGCCATGAAGAGTGGTGATCTACATATATGATTAAAATAAAAAAGGAAGAAAAGAAGGAAGGAAGGGAGGGAGGGAGGGAAGGAGAAAGGAAGGGAGAGAGGGGAAGAGGGAGGAAGGAAGCAAGGGAGGAAGCAAAGGAGGGAGGGAGCAAGGAAGGAGGAGGGGGAAAGAGAAGGGCAGAAAAGGAAGTTATTAGATCAAGAATTCTTAAAACCTTTTGGTAATGAGCAGAGTTTTTTCAGTAGTGTTTGTGATCTATTAATAGATGGTAGTCTCTCTCTTTCAGCTATCATCTATCTATAACCTATCTATCATCTATCTGTCTGTCTATCATCTATCTATGTATCATCTCTCTATCATCATCATCTATCATCTATCTATCTGGAATTTATTTATCTAGCATCAGTATATCTAGCACCTAGTCTACATCTGTCTCATATAATATTTGCATTTATAACCACTAAATAGACACATCTTGCATTCAGAAGTAATACCATTAGAAAATAATAAAACATATTTTTGCTGCAAAATTTCTCAAATAAAAACATACACAACTACATAAATGCATAAATTCAATTTCATCTGAAAAGCAGTAATATAAAATTGCTTTGAGAAAGAAAAATGTGAAAATAGAATTATAAGCATCTTTCTAGTACAGAATTCAAATTTAATTAACAGCTGTAAAGCTATTCACTTGAACATAAAATTATTTTATTTATGCATACACTGTATTTTCAGGATACCAATTTATGGTTATAAAATAAAATTTTGCTTAGCTATTACATTCACGTAAAGATCTCTTGTAACAATCATTTTGCCCTGTTTTCTTCTGAATAACAAGTGAAAATGTTACCTTTTGCCATAAAAGTGTTATTTTTCTCACCATAAAATAGAGAGAAATATTCTTGTGGTAAAACAATTTTAGTATGTATAATTTTATCTTTTAAAATGATTAACTCTATCAGTCTAAATATTACTATTTCTAAAATACAATTTGAATAACTCACAGGAAAAAAAAAAGCTGGTGTAAGAGTTAGTGTTAATTGTTAATTACTTGAACTATAAATGAGGTTTCATGGATTTTTCTATGGGATTCGACATTTTTTTCTGCCATGTTTTTATAGGCTGCATAACGTCCCCATATATGCATATGATTAACTATAGGTTTTACCAGGTTTTACTGTTTAGATAGTTAGATTGTTCACATTTTTTGACAATTTAACATAACACTGGACTTACCTGTATATATGGCTTTGTGTCTGCATCTATCTTTGGTAGTGTTTCCCACCTGAGATCCAATTTCCTGGGCTCTGTTGGGGGAACTCTCTTCAGGAGAAATTAGCATGAAAATGAAGAAAGGAAGATAGTTACAGCCAATGGGTACAAGAGGAGAGAAAATGTGGTTTAGGGTCTCAGGTAAATTAGTCTTTGCCTTTCCCATAGGGGAATCTGAAACATAAATCACATAAAAAAACTGCCATTACTTTGAGGCAGTGTGGCTGGCCTTTCGTATTCCTATATAATTCGTTTTTAATAGCAGGATGGGGCCCTCCTGAGTAAGGAGGTTCTTTTCAGCGTGAAAACAAGGATCCTGATTAAGGGAGTAACCTTGAGCCATTAGCAGCCGGCACTTAACAGCAACGGAAGGGTGGTGGAAGGGGGAGCAAGTACAGGTCACCTCTACAGCCCCCAGTGCTGCAGCTGGTCCTGGCAGCCTTAATGGATACACAACTCCCTCCTCTCCCACTCCCTGAAATCACACTGATTGGCTAGCGTTTCTGCTGCTCTGGATGGCTTGCTTGCTCGATAGAGATCCACGGAGGGTCTGAGCCCTTGATTACTTTGTCTCAATCAGGTTGTGCTTGTTCTACTTGCACCTTGGAAATAGGAAGTGAACATGGGATTGCCAAGTAACACCTCAGTGGATCACTTCAATGCCAAACCCTCCTCCATCTTCCCGTTGTGTAGCATCAGTCTTACCTGCCCGGGTGATTGAGATCACTTACCTGTGCTGTTTTGGCTACGCTGGTTCATGCTTCCCATACAACCGGCAGGAAGACCCCAAAGAAAACAGTTGGCAACTGTATTGTAAGTTTAATGAAATCCTTAGTAGGTTCCCTTGTTGGAATGGGAAGCACAAACCCCACAAGTGATCCTGAGCTTGCGACCTTTATCCCTGGACCCTGGATGGACACTTTCTACCTGCTGGGAACAGCACCTAAGGTGGCACTCATTTTCTTTCTTTTTTGTTTTTAATTGATTTTTATTGTTAGACCTATTGGGGTGACATCTGTTAGCAAGGATTACATAGGTTTCAGGCATATAATTCTACAGTGCATTGTCAACTTGATGTATAATAAGTTCACCACCTAATGTGACTTCTCTTTCCATCACCTTATATTTAGCTTCCCCCCCTCCTCCTCTCCCACCCCCTCCCCTTTCTCCCCTCCCTATCCTACTTGTCCCCAAATAAACATTAAACTATTGATTGTGTCCATGGGTTGTTTGTTTGTTCATGTCTTTTCTCTTTGTTGCTTTCAGTTTTATATTTCGCATATGAGTGAAGTCATACAGTTCTTTGTTTTTTCTGTCATTTTCAAGTTATACAGAATCCTGAAGCATAGCTTCTTACTCAGTGTGCATATAATTAAATGTGCATAGATGGAATCCATTCCTCGGCATCATTAAAGTCTTTGTTAGTGGTAATACCCTCTGATTTTCTTCTGGAATGCTATGTTGTTTTTCATTTCTTGTATGGGCCAGGAGGACTGGCAGCGCATCGTGAAAATTTAAGGGTTTCCCATGTCTCTTTTCCTGTGGCAATCACTCTTACTCTGCATATTGAAGCATCAATGTGAGAGATAAGAAGTGGTAAACATGTCCATTCTGATTTTCTTTTCAGTCAGAAAAAATAACCCTTGCGATGGTCACTGTTTTCAGTGTGTGTATTCTGAGATGGACCTCCATGGTTAGCTGACCCTCCTAGGCCACTAGCCTGAAATGGGAGGCGTGGTGGTCCTTAGGGACCTTAGAGCATAAGCTCACCACATAATCAGTAGTTCCCACAAGCTGTAGATGTGCCCCTTTCCCCAGAGTGTGGCTATTTATGTAAATGGCTATGCTTTGGGGAGGAAATATGGGAAAAATATCCTGCACGGACACTTGCCATAGTATTGCAATGTCTTTCAAGACCCAATATCTCCTTGAGTAGATAGATGAATTCATATCTGAAAAACACCATCCAAGAACTATGTATATACCTTAATTTTTATTAGACATCTCAGCGTATTTCTGTGGTTCTGGTTCCCTTTTAGACATTCTGATCTTGCTGTACATTACAGTAATTTTGCCTACCTTGATTCTGACAGTTAAATGCTGTCACATAGATTCGGCTACGCTAAGATTCTGTCATTCTCTTGGCTATCAGAGACCTCAGCTCTGTAAAAGCATGTCCTGCTGTCAGCTCAGGCCTATAGCGATTTTCTTACACTTATTACCTTGTTGTGAGATGGTAGTAATTTCAACCAGTACCATATCTTGAAATACCACCTATGCTAATGAAGACTTCTAAATTAACATATTCAGAGAGGATATCTTCCTCTTCCTTGAAATAGAAATCCTCATTTCTGGCTATCTGCTCAGTGTTTTGACTTGGACATGGAGGAAAAATTTTGAAAAGAGCCCATCATATACTGAAATTATGATATTCTCTACCCTCAAACATACCCCATTCATTCTTGACCATTTCTGTTAATGATAATTCTATCTTTTCAATCTCTCAAACCAAAAATTTTGAAGTTAGCTTGCATTCTTCTTTTTATCTTTTTCTCTTTATCCAATTATCCATTAGCAATGTTGGGAAAGTATCAAAATATAATGGGAATCTAATGACTTCTCATCTTCTCACTTTCTTTACTGCCACTGTTATTTCTCATCTGCATTCTTTAATATTTTTTTAATTGGCCTCCCTGCTCCCATATTTAGTAACATTCACTTTCATCAAGTTTACACTAAAATAAGAACTAAGCCAATTGAGTTAAAATGAAATGATCTACATCATTCATCTAATCAAGCCAGTTATTATAATGTCATAATTAGAATAATTATAGTTTCCTATTTGTGTGCAACAGTCCTGTTCAAATCCACTTTAATATTTTCATAGATATTTTTAAAACTTTTTACTAAGAGTTGTGTTAAAATAATTCAAAATAAATTTGTTAGATCTCTATTTTTATTTTTACCTTCTGCCTTTGTCTTGTCTAGTGTGTGAAATGCTTGTTCATAGAACAGAATTGCCAGTTTTATACCTGATCAAATTTAAAAGACATTCAACAATAGCGTGCCTGTCATTTATCTAAACTTTTCCAGACGTAGCATAACCAATAAACAACTCTCCTACAAAATGGCATTTAATGAATTTGCTGATAAAATCAAATGCACTGAGGCAGGGATATTTATGAAACTACATTTTCATGAGTAGGGGTAGAAGAAGTGTTCTTTTCTTTTTTTTTCTTTATAAGATAATACCTTTAATTTATATTCCATATTTTACCAAAGGTTAAGTGGTTATACATTACTCCTTTAACTTTACAAGATCACTAGATCACTGAGAGAGGATTATTGTTGTTTTGACATTTCTTTTCATGCAGTGAAACCCATAGTACTCTAGTCCAATTAACCAGACCTGGTTCAGACTTAATCAGTGGAAGAGTAAAACCTGAACCTCTTGATTTCCTGGTTTTCTGTATTTTGGGGTGGAGCTGACTCCTGAGAATGAAGATTGTGATAGGAAATAATACAGATACTTGTAAGAATGTACTGGAAGAGGGTTGCCAGACATCCTGTATGTCTAATTTAGGAGAAGTGTTCTTGACAGCCTCAGAGGACCACTTGACATGTATGAATACATGAGGATACCAGCAACCAGGTTCAGAAGGAGATTATATTTTAAGTATTTCTAGAATAAGGTGAGTGGTCCTGCTACAGAGAAAATCAGGAATAGTAGCAGTGGTTCTCAACCTTCCTAATGCCACGACCCTTTAACACAGTTCCTCATGCTGTGGTGACCCCCATAAAATTATTTTCGTTGCTCCTTCATAACTGTAATTTTGCTACTGTTATAAATAATAATGTGAACATCCGATATGTGCTTTCCGATGGTCTTAGGCGACCACTGTGAAAGGGTCATTCGACCCCCAAAGGGGTCGCGACCCACAGGTTGAGAACCGCTGCAATAAACTGAGGATGCACAGGATAACTCAACTTGTATTTTAGAGTGAACCAACAAATTCAATACATATCACATATTTCCAGTGAACAATTTGTCGTAAAAGCAAAAATGGCCATTCCGCATTGGTTGTATGTTCTATGAGAAAAGGCTCTGTATCTCCAGTCCAAGGAGAAACTTTTTTACTCACTGATAATGAAGGCTCTGAAGTCAACCACTGAAATATGGCACAGTCAATGTTTGGCTGTAATGTATCAAACAATATATGATTTCCTTTGATTTTTGTAATATTTATTTTTTCTCTGGCTTGAAGGAAAATTTTATCTTGTCTACAGTTGTCTAGAAGCAGTTATTTGATTGTTAGCTCAACTTCTGTCAGATACATTCCTTCAACAAAGAAGAAAAATGTATTTTTGAAGAATTGTTTTATAGTTCAGTCAGCTGGGCTTTTAGAGAATTCTTCTGGACTTGGTTTAAAGAAGTGTTTGGTCTAAAAAGGACTTTTTATCCCTCTTGACTACAAAAGCACTCTGGAACTGGGCACATACATTTCTAGGGATCAAAATTGAACTAAAAATTGTTCTACACTTTGCAGAGGTATCTGAGTTTTCTTGTACCTCAAGTTTGCAAACCTGCACATTATATCATTTTGACTTGTCATGTGATGTACTGTTGAAATGTAATTTAACAAAATCCTAAGTATGGGGAGCTTCCCTGGTGGTGTAGTGGCTAGACTTCAGTGCTCTCAACTCTGTGGCCAGGGCTCGATTCCCAGTCAAGGAACCACCAAAAAAAAAAAAAATACTAAGTAGAAAATTCAATTTATGTCATAAATTAGGTGAAACTGTACTCCAGTTATCTATTACTATATAGATATAGAGATAGATAGACATATATTATGGAGATATTGGTGGATTAAAACAATACCATCTTGTTACATTTGAAAATTTTGTGGGTCAAAATGTTGGGATTTCACCTCAGTGATTGTTCAGCTCTGTGTGAATTAAGCTAGGATTCTAGGTTATATTATTCAGCTGGCAACATCTCTGATCAGGACGGTCCAAGATGCCATCACACACCTGCCTTCAACATTTGCAGGATGACTAGGAGGTTGGGTCCTTCTGTCCTTCCTGTCTGATCAGGACTTCCTATGTCCTCCCTCCTTCGGGATAGCCAGGCGCTTTACATGACCTCTTAGATTCCGAGACAGAAAAGGCCAGTCCTCTTAAATGGTAAGTCCAGGACTGGCGTAGAGTCACTCTGCCACACTCTACTGGTCAAAGCAGTTTTGTGTTTACATTCAAAGGGGAAGAAAATGGATTCTACTCAATGGAAAGAAATTCTTTAACTTGTAGCAACATCAATGCACCACAAACAATGCTCTTTCTTTCTATAGTTTTCGTTGTTGTTGTCTATAGCAATCAACATTTTTTTAAACTACATCTATTGGAGTGACATTGGTTATCTTCCTATAGTTTTTAAAACTTGTCCTGGATTTTTATTTGTTGGAAGGTATTAGACTAGCGATAACAATTTTCAACTACTAATTGGTATTTTCAGACTTTTTATTCCTTCATGATTCAGTTTTGGCAGTTTACATGTTTCCAGGAATTTATCCATTTCTTGTAGGTTGCTCAATTTGTTAACATATATCTAAGTAATTATTCATAGTCTGTTATGATTCTTTGTATTTTGTAGTATTGTAATTTCTCATTTTGCATTTCTAATTCTATTTACTTGTTTTCTCGTTTTTCCTTGATAAATTAACTAACGATTTGTCTATTTTATTTATCTTAAAAACAACAGGTTTCAGGTTTATGGGGTTTTTTTTACTATCTTTTTAGCCTTTGTTTCATTCATCTCCACTCTAATCTGTATAATTTTCTTCATTTTACAAACTTTGGGCTTTGTTTATTCCTCTTTTTCTATTTCCCTGAGGTATAAAGTTAGGTTGTTTATTTTAGGTTTTTCTTTTTTCTTAATGTAGGTGTTTATCACTATAAACTTTCCCATAAGAACTGTTTTTGCTTATGGAGGTTACCTGTATACAAGTATAATAAGTTGTTTTTCTCTTGGTGCTTTTATGATTCTCTCCTTTTATTTAACAATTGACAATTTAATTATAATGTGCTTCAGTGTGAGTCTCCCTAGATTTGTTTTACTTGGAACTCTCTGGGCTTCCTGAGATTTGAATGTTTGTGTTTTTCCTAAGATTAGGGAAGTTTTCAGTCATTATTTATTTGAATAACTTTATGTTCATTCTTTGTCTTCTTTCCTTGGACTCCTATATGCACACGTTAGTGTCCCTGAATGTGTCCCTTAAAATCCTTAGGGTATCTTCACTTTTATAAAAATTAAAAAAAAAAATTTAATCCACTGTTTGGATGAATTCCCCTGGCTTGTATTGAGTTTCCTCATCCTGTCTCACACTTGATCCAGTGTGCTGTTCAACCTGGTTATTAAATATTTTAGTTCTGTTATTGTGTTCTTTAGCTCTGTGATTCCTGTTTGTACTTCCTCATATTTTGTATCACTTGTTGAAGTTCTCATTAAGTGACTAATACTTGGCATTATAATATATTTGCTTCTCTCCTTGTTATTATACACAATGTGTTCATACCTGCTAGAATGATGGGCATACACATTTTTGCCTAATTCTCACCAAAGTGTATTATTAAACATTTTTAATTAAAATTAATTTATATAAGTAAAAACAACATTTCATTGTTTTCTCAATTTCTATGCATTTAATTATTGTTGACTGACCATTTTCCATAGGTTTTATAACCACTTGTCTGTGTGTGTGTGTGTATTTTGTGCACATTATTTTTTAGAAACATTTTCAATATTTCCTAAATTGATTGCTCTTTTTTGTCTAGTTTATTTATATTTCCTACAAATTAAACCCTAGTATGCCCTATCTGACAAAATTATTTTTTCAGACTTGTTGTCATTTGTATTTATAATTTGTTGGTCTTATTTTATTGTTTTTGTAATGGGTGATTTGGTTGATTTTTAAATTTTGTGACTATTGTCCCAGTGTTAAAATACTTTCATATAATAAATTTATCAAGTTTAACATTAGGGCTTAAAGTTTTGTAATTTTCATACTTTAGGAAAAAAAACACACTTTGAGATTGCTTATTTAAAAATGCCCTTCTATTCTTCCAGGCATGCAATTTGATTTTTCATAAACTTCATTCATCCTGAAATTTACTTTGATGCAAATAGATTATTTTTTAATTTATGAAATTGCGCTTAGACTCACATATTGCACAATTGCAGACTTAAACCCTCATGCTGGTCAGCTCAGCGTTCACCATGCTCAATATACGATATGAACGTGGACTGAAAAGTACTCTAGTAAATCCTGGTGTGCTAAGAACTGGCAAGCTAGGGTTAAGCCTTTCTCGAGTTAGGCTCTGCAATTTTAATTTATCAATGGATTCTAATTGTTTTATAAAATTATATTAATTTATAATTATCTTTTATTTCTAAATTCTATATTCCAATGTTTTATTTGTATTTAAATATGGCATTTCTTTTTAGCATCAGAATACGTTTTTTTTTTTCACAGTTCTTCCATCGCTTTGAATTCTAATCTTAACTTGTATTAGAAAACACAAAGGGAACCAGGTGGGCGGGCTGCCTCTAAAGACTACTGCCATCGTCTAAATCTAAATGTTTTAAATGGTTGAGTGTATCCAGTTGGTTTGGAATTGTTACCCAGTTTTAAATTTCACGTGCCATTTACATGTAATTTGTGTCCTGTGGAATATCAGTATCATAATAAAACCTATTCTTGTTTGTGTTCACTCATCATCCTTTTTACTCATTGTGAGTGATGAGAACTTTATTACATTCAAAAAGATACGACTAAATAAAACCAGAGGCGTTAAGTGTAAAATGAAGATTGCTATTTGAGATGACACGGTGTTGTGGCATTTATACAAATATTCACAAACCATAAATTTATATTTCTTAATTTCAAAAATGTTGAAAATTGAATTCTAAAAACCTTTTAGCAATCATTTTTTTTTTCTCCAGGGGTCTGACTAATACTCATATTTAGAAACCTAAACTGTCTGTTCCCTCTTATGCTTTTACCTTAAGGTATCAATGCCAAGACGCTCCCAAATAAATGATGTTAACTGTCTGATTCACTTCCCATGATACTCAAATCACGATGCAGCATTTGGGTTGGAAGCTCATAAATCTTTGATTTGGAGTGTAGTGAGATTCCTAAGTGCACTCTATTTTGATAACATTAAAAATGAGATTTGAAGCTATCCCACTGCACCATTATAGTTTCACTGTAGCTGCTAACAATTGTAAATAACAACCTAGTAGTAATCTAATCAATAATTTAAGTTTTCTACCCTGGACTAAAATACCCACAAGGGAAGAAATTTCTAAAGTAATACATTTGATGTTTGGGTAAAAGAGATCTGGCATTTCAGAGTAGTTTTTCATCCAAATTAAAGTGTTCCCTTCTCAAATTCTCCCACATTCATTAATGATTTAGAAACATCTATGGCCTTTCAGCAATATGTTTTTCCATTATTTATTTCCGCCACGGTGGGAATTATTAACTTCATTTTCTCCAGTTCAGGTTGTGTTTGAAGAAATATACTTTATGACATATTGCAGTATATCATTGGTTTGGCATACTATAAATTTCCCACTTGACATGAGTGTTGAAATTGTTGCAATACAGTTAATCATTAACTAGTTTTGTTCGATATATTCATAATTTATCAACTAACATTCATCCATCTATTATGTATACATGATCTACTTTTAATGTTAGTTTCAAGTGAATTATTTACCCAGAATTACAAGTTGCAAATTCCAAGTGAAGAATAAGTGAAATATTAAATTAAAGCATAAATGTAAAATTAACCACTTTTCTTAAAAATGAACAGCAAAAAAAGAAACACTATATAATTTTTAGTTTACTTTTTTGGTAGAGTATTAGAAATTTTGAAGTGACCACATGTTATGCATTTTATATTTTTTAAGTTAAGGTAACAAGGGGTTTCCTAAGATAGATTTCTAAAAATCAGAGCAATAACCAGAATGACATAAGACTATTAGAAATTTCTTGGCACTTATTTAGTTATTACAATCTGCACCACATGTGTTTCAGCTTAAACACATTTGTGACAATAGAAGCATCATTTAATCAGTTGTGACATATATAAAAGTGATTCATGTGGTGGGGAAAAAGAAACTCAAGAATATCTTGGTCTATTTGCAGATACGTATCTTCAGATTCGATCTGTGTTTTAGAAAAAAAATTTGTTGGTTTGTAGTTTGAACCAATGGATCAGAGGTTACTGATAAATACATAATTGTATTTGGAAATGAGTTAGAAAATGAAGAGCAGGCTCTTTACAAACTGTTGTTTTTTCTTTTTAATATAGCTGGTAACAGTCTTAGTTTTTGTCTGTCCATTTTATCAAAAGTATCACAGTTATTGGTGTAAAGTTATTCATGTTGTTTTCTGATTATCCTTTTATTATCGGTAGAATCTGTAGTGATATCAATTCTCTCATTCTTGATATACGTGTGATTTCTGACATTACCACCTTTTTTTCTCATCCTTAATCAGTCTGACTAAATGTTGAATCTTGTATTTATTTATTTATATTCTTCACATAGAATCAACTATGTTTTCTCTATTGCACTTCTATTAGTTTGATTTGTCCAAGGATCTTGGTTATTTTTTCTTCTGTTTATTTGAATTTCATTTGATCTTCTGTTTGGTTTATTATGGTAAAAGTTGAGAGACATTTTTTTTCTTTTCTATCGAGGTGTTCTTCGCTAAACTTATTTATTTAGGTTGAAGCCAACATATTTTTAAATGTTGGTTTTTAGTTTCATGATGCTCAAATGTGTCACATGGTTCTACCTGGATTCAATGGGATCTAAGAAAGGTAGGCCCTGGTAGGCAGCTGATCCCCATTAACAACTGCAACTACAGAAGAGAAATTACAGTTTTTTTCTTGGGTATCCAGCTATTTCTGCAACATTTAGTTACCAATTACATTTTATATAGTTGAGGACTGTGACTCAAAGATTAATTTTCTCAATATTCTACAGCTAAGCATATGGTAGAGTTGTGATTGAAAATTTCATCTCTTTGTTCATTCAACTACTTCTCCCCAGACAGTTGTCTTCTATTTCCTTGACCCTTATCAGGTCACATAATTATTACCATGTGCTAAAATATATTGGCAACATTTATAATGTATTGCTCATAAAGTTTTAAATGTTTACTGTTTTTCATAGGTTGAATTCTCCAAAGAAAAGAAACTGAACCATAGGGCTTTTATACTTTTACTTTACTCAGAAATCCAGAAGTAGGGTATTATATCACTTCATCTAAGGATGGCGGATGCACGCTAAGAGAACCAAGCATGTGATTAGAGTGTTGGAACTTTCAGACCCACCCTGCTGAATACTAGGGAAGGGAGAGAGGCTGGAGGTTGAATCATCACCAATGGCTGATGGTTCAATTAGTCCTTCCTATGTAATGAAGCCTCTATAAAACCCCCAAAACCTGGTTTGGAGAGCTTCTGTGTTGGTACAAATCTGGGGAGAGCATTGCTGTGAGACAGCATGAAAGCTCTGCACCCCATACCCTCCCCTAAGCATCTCTTCTATCTGGCTGTGTCCTGAGTTATATCTTCTTTATTAAAAAAATAAAGAAACAATGAATCTTCTAGTAAGTGAAATGTTTCTCTAAGTTCTGTGGTCAACTCTAATACATTAATCAAATTGAAGATGGGTTGTTGGAACCTCCAATGTATAGCTGGTTGATCAAAAGTGCAGGTGACAATCTGGATTTTGAATTGGTGTCTGAAGTGTGTATGGGGGAGGTGTCAGGTCTAGGACTGAGGCCTTAGTCAGTGGAATCTGTTGTTATCTCCAGGTAGCTAGCGTCAAAATTAAGTTGAATTGACACACAAATGGTGTCAGAGAATTGCTTAAAGTGTAGAAACCATGTCTCCAATATCAGAATCAGAATCAGGAACTAAATCATTACAATGGAAGATACACTTTATTTTTGTTTTTCAAATTGAGTGCCTAATTAATCCCTTTAAACATACTATTTTTCAGCTGATGAACTAAACTCACCCCTATACTCATTAAAAATAATTTTAAACAGTGCTATAAATAAACATATTCACAGAATCTTAATAGCAAATTTTAATTGCAACACTTACAGTAATTTAAAAGAATTATTTTTTAAAATGCTTACTATTTTATATTTTTCTTCATATAAATATTATCACTTCCTTCAAAAAATACATGATTTTTGCTAACGTTTGAACTCATCGTATATGAATAAAATATATAACTAAAAAATGTTTCCTGTTTCGGCTCTTGAGTCAACCCATTGATTTGGATTAAGTCCTATTTCTGAGATTAGAATATTTTATCCAAGAATCTATAAAGAATATTTGAAGTTCCCATATATTGTCAAATATATAAACATATAACATATATAATAATGTCCAATCTTTAAGTTTTAGGCAAACTTGTATTATTTATGCCATTTAAAATAGCCTAATATGGTGCAACACACTGAGTTTAAAATAAACTTGCTATCACCATTCTGACTGAACTATTTGTTCCTCACCAGTTCGACTGAGCTGTTCGTTCTCTAGCAGATGTGGTTAATTGAAATCTTCCTATTACATGTTAAATAAAGACTTAGTGAAGATTGAATTTAGGATAAAGGAGAAATGCCCTGATTAACATTTATAATGGACCATGAGAGTTACCCTGCTTACCTTCAATGTCAAACTCTCCCTGAAGGATAATTTTGAGAGCTCAATGGGAAGCAGGTATGCCTGCTGTACAGGGGCTATTTTCTTCCCTTTGATTTCAACTAGAATAAAACATTGCTGAAGTTTACTGCCAAGTGCAAGTGGAAATTTTACCTTTGCTGGAGTTGTTTATGTAGCGAAAATGTCCCGTTCAATCTCTTCAGTTTATCATTGGCCAGGAGTATGTAAACAATTACTTTCCACATGCCAAAACTGACAACTTGAGAAAAAAAAAAAAAGAGCCTTCTGGCTAGTGTCTCTATGTAGTAGCCATGGTGTCCCTTCTCTGCTTTATTGAGCCCCCTGTGTCCACAAAGCTTCTTGTGAAGCCTCACTGCCCATGTGAGATGGACTGTGATTCCCCCAAACTCAGATGAACAAACTTAGAAGTTCAAAGTATTCCATTTTCAGTTGCCCATGATAAGTATGATTCTGTGTAGAAGACGTATCAGCACCTCTTAATAATCCATTATGTGTCCTTTTCACCAGGGATAGCTGACACTCTTGAGGCTGCATCCCCTTCAAAGTTAAGCCTAGGTACCACAAAGCCACTTAATGGAGACACTTGCGACCTCTGACGTCTTTGTGTCTGAGCATGTGAGTGCTCATTGCCGGCTCCAGGCAAGCCTGGTGTGTGGCAGAGGGAGTGCCCTGATGCATGTAGCAGCCATCAAGTAATGGCAAAGGGACACTTGGCTTTCTTGTCCCCGTAAGAGCAACTCTGGGGGGTGTGCTATAGCTCTCCAAGCCTGTTAACATGACCAAGTCTCTTTCACCAACAGGAATAACTTGACTGCTGATTAAGTCCAAAATACGCTTTTTTCCTCCAGCTTTAGGACAAATCATTTAACTCCTGTCTTGAGCATCAGAGACATGAATTGAATTTCTTTAGAGAGAGATATTATAAAAAAATGTAGCTTTAATATCTGGAGTCCTATCTAGTATGGTAAATGTTTGTGCTATTTAAAATATTTATAAAATGAGGCAGATTGAGAGAACAAGATATCAAAGCACCCTTCTCCTGTTCAGTCCATATCATCCTTGAGTGACACGGCAGGTTGAACCCCCCCATTTCTATTTTCCCCTCTGTTTCAGGGCCATCAGTGGAAAAAAAACATTGTTTCTTAAATTTGATCAAGAAGCTAAAATTGAAGGATGTTTTCTCAATAGCTTCTTCAACAGTAGAGGGAGCTTTTAGATTATATGGAGGAGAATAACATTCTAATTTATATTTCATAGAAGAAAATCAGAGAAATGAAATTTATGGTTATCTCAAAATATATTTTGGAAGAATTAAGCAGTCTCTGATTCCATTTTCATAGAAGACATGATATTTTTTAATTTGTTACACACTTGAAGAACACAAGGATGTAAAGAAGTATTGCTCCTTGCTGACTTTACTGAAGAGATCTGGTCTCTTTATTGGATTACTAAATGTGGTTTATATCTTGGAACAGCCTGAGAATATTCTAGAGCTCTTGGGATTGTGTTTTAATTGTCAGCTTTCCATTCTCTAAAGAAATAGACCTTTGACAAACAGTATTAAAGGAAGCGTACAATGACCAAATATATTATTCAATAAATAAGTAAATAAACAAATAAATAAAGCCTGAATTAGTGTGATCTTCAAAGAATAAAGACTATAGTAACATGCATACCTGTTTTGCCTATACTCTGAATTCAAAACCATTGTGAATAAATGGTCAATTAACCAGAAGGAAAGATTTAAATTCTTATATCAATGTTTTTCGCATTGCTAAGATGCTTCAATGTAGAATAGGAAGAAATACAGCTTTTTCTTTGCAGCTAAACAATTTATTGTCCCCTTAACTACCTAGACTTGAAGTTGTGTATGAAGAAAGTCACTGAAATTATGCTCAATGACCTGATGTTATAAAAATACAGACTGGAGAGGGAAAAGAGCTACAGGAGAATAATTTTCCTATAGAAAGTCATATTTTTCTCCCTGACGATTTTTGTGGTATAAATTATGTGTCCCTTTGTTTAGAATCTCTCTGACACAGCATTCCTTTCTGACACTATTTATAGAGGTAGACTGGCACAGTGAAAGTAGCCCAGCTTTGCGGTCATAAAACTGGGCTCACAGGGAAAGGGTATTAACACGTGTTGAATATATACTGTGTCTCAGACTCTGTTATGTGTGTTGTATTTATTATACAGAACAACATTATGACGCATCATAAACTGTGGATCAAGAGTCTCTGGGTAAGAATGCAAACACTACCACTTCTAGGGTGTGTAATCTTGGGGAAGTCATTTTATTTCTCTGTGCTTCAGTTGTAAAACTGTAAAGAGGAAGAAATGGAGATGATACTGATAGTAACTACATTACAGAGTTATTATGGGGATTAAATCAGATTAAAATGGCCCCTGTAAACCAGGCATACCTGCTTCTTATTGACTTCTCCAAATTACCCTTCAGGGAGAGTTTGACAGTGACTATAACAATTAAATAATTTTTAGTGGGTTTAGTTTTTATTTTCTGTCAAATAATGAGGACTAAATAATGACAGTCTCCTCCGTTTTGGCCACAATAATTACTAGAAGGATAAGAGCAACTGTATAAATGGGATATTTTTCTAATGGGCAAATTAGAAAATTTTGGGCAAATTTTTCTAATGGGCAAATTAAGCCTCACACATTAGTTAGGATTTGCATCTGGATCTGCTTGAATAATGATCCCTTACTCTTCTATTATAAAATCATGAGGCAGTAAACTACCCAATAGCCTGAAGATTAAAAAAATGGCAAAAGGAGAATGAAAGCTCAGTGCCTGTGACACAGAAGACTATTCAATGCATATTTGCATAGAAGATGAATGAATAAGTTAATAACACGTCTGACTTCTGACTCCTTCCATTATACCAGGTTGCTTCTAGCTCAGGCAGTATGAATATCAATTGAAGGAAAACCTTTGATCTCCTTTGACAAATCCGATGAGTAGCATTATCTGTCCTGTCACCCACAACCCTCTTAAGGGTCTCATGTGACAAATTAGATAGGTTATAAAAAGGTACTTTAAAAGCCATAAAATGCCATTTAGCTGCCTGCTGTTATTTGGTAGGTGACACGGTGCATGTTAAAAGACAAACTTGGATTTGAATCTGGCTAGGTTTGTGACTTTGGTAATCACCTAATCTCCCTAAATTTCAGCTGTTTTGAATGTAGTGAGTGTAACAGTTTCCAATTTAAGAAGTAAATGTGGCAGACAGTCCATATAAAGTCATTTACTTAATCCTGTTGCAGTGCTTAACAACACAGAAGGTATTCGCTATCAACTAGACGTTATTTCCGTAATAGTGTTGTTGTAACCATTATCGTGGTTTTAGCAAGACACAGCATAGGCAGCAGCTCTTCATAGAAAGAGCGAATGTCAGCCACACGTGCCACTACACCCACATCCCGTGACCACAGCAGATGTCACTAACTCACTTTAACCTGTACTTCTGCAGCAGCAGGCACCCACTCCTGATTTCAATGGTAAATGGGATGCAGGTTTTCCCCCTCTTTCTCTCTTAAGATTCTTTCATAGACTACACTAAATGTAAAAGCAAAGATAATGGAGACTCAAGTGCAAATTTTAGGCAAAGAATAAGCTGGTGAAATAGGACGTCTTGGCCTCTTTTTTCCCCCACAGCAGCCCTTACATAATATAAAGCTCAATATAGCTTTAAGAGAAATGCAGGGGGTTCCCTGGTGGTGTAGTGCCTAGGCTTCTGCACTCTCAATGCTGCAGCCTGGGTTCGATTCCCAGCCAGGGAACCAACCAAAAAAAAAAAAGAGAGAGAAATGCAGATTCACGTTAAGAGGATGCAATACGATGAGCACCGAAGTGACTGCTAACAGTCACACTGAAAGAAGGAAGAAGAGCAATTTTACTTTATTTAAAGCCATCTCTACCCCAAGCTGACACAATTTGCACGGAGAGAAGTCACCTCTGCTTTGAGGGGAAAGAGTAGACAGTACTTCTAGGATCCTAGCACTTTTGGGACACGGCCTGATGGACCGATTTCCTTTCTGACTCAGGTACGGAGCTGATAACACAGGCATGGTTCCTGTGTCCAGAGACAGTGAAACACAAAGGAGAGCAGAGAGAAGCTTGCTGCAGCAGGCAAAGCTCTGGGAGACAGGTAGAGGCAGGGAAACTACCAAAGGGAAAGGACAGAAATGGAGCGATTTCCAACATCCCAGGATTTGGTAGAACAGAAACTAGAGAGTGCAAGTGATCACAGGTTCTAGAAATGAAAAATCTGTCTAATTAGTAATGTACATGCACAGGGCCAGAGAAGACAAACTTACAGCAGAGGTTTGAGAGGTGGGCTAGTTGGTTATCATTCCTATGAAAGCCAGTCTATAGAGACAGGGAGATGCGTACCTTCAAGTGCACAGATACCAGTGCAAACCTATGAGGTATACAAGACTCAGGGAATCATACCCCCATCAAAGAATTTAAATAGATCTTCAGTAACTGATCCTAAACAAACGGTACATAGCGTCAGCCTAGTCCCACTGGGCTAAATTCAAGGTGTCAGGTTGACCCTATGTACAGTTTGAAATGGGACAGTACCATTGTTTTCTGTCCCACTGAAAACAGTACATCTGGTCAGCCTATAAGTAATGTATCTACGGTTATACAAAAATTAAGTATTGAAACAAATGACCCAAGTCTCATAACCTGTAAACCACTATTAGCAAGTCTTCATACAACCTGAGAATTCCCAGAAATTGAAGAAAGTCACATCTATTAAGACTTGAAATCCCAGTTCAGATCTGATCGCCTTGTCTGTAGCTTTGTCTATATAGTTCAATATTTTACTCTCTTTCCCACATTTTCTCGTTTTAAGAACCATTTAATAACTATTTAAATAACTATTATGGAGCACCTTAAGTCACAAGCTAATGATGAGATAAGATATATATTCTAATGATTATAATACAGAAGAATGTCATGAATACAATTTGCTACGTTAATATATTCTAAAAGAATTCAGAAGCAGTAAAGGTCATTTCAACTTGTCTGATCAGAAATAGCTTTATATGTAAAGTGGTACCCAAGCTGATCTCAGAAAGTGTCAAAGGCAGGAAAAGGAAGATGGATTAAGAAACAATGGACTGTACTTATACTAGCTTTACTAGAATACTTAGGTTTATACTGGGGGGTTCTGAGAAAGAAAACTACATAAACCTACTAAGGATAGGCTGGACACAGTTTCGAATTCTGGGCCCAGATTTTAGATGTTGTGGTTGTAGTTGACATTGTGCTGAGCAGTTCAGACTCACCCCAGGGGGTACTGGTGGTGTCAGGCAGCACTTCCCCATCAAGCTCCTTCCCAGCCGCAGCCCGCGTGCAGTGATTGGTTGATTAGGCTAAGGGCTTGGCCCCTTTCCCACCATTCAGGATAAGCCGTTGTGTTAACTCAGCTGTGGGCACGCATCGTGGCCTGATTGCGCAGTCCTGCTTACTCCCCTCCTCCCATAGGTATTTATCTGGGAGCACTCCCTAATAATTTTAGTGCATGTTATTCCACATCTCAAAACCAGCTTTTTTGGGAGCCTGACTTTCAAATGTTGCAGTCCGTGGAAAACGAGGGAATTGGAGAATGTTCTAGAAACAAAAAGTACATCGGAAAGTTTAGTACAATTGTTTATCATTCAAGATGGCTGAGTTCAAGCTTTTGCTCTGCTCTTTTAGAAGCACCAATAAAATTATATCAAAAGAATAATCTTATAGTAATGATACTGAGTAAGAGGGAAACTGCACTAAACAAAAGATATTTCTACAAACTCCTGCAAAACAGAAAGAATAAGGGAACCAGTATCGATGAAAAGCAAGGCAATAAAAAGGTATTCTGCAATTAAAGAGGAAGGGACTACAATGAGAGAGAGGCAAAGAGTTGTTAAAACAAGACACAAGTGAAACGTTTCCTTAAATTTAATGTATATTTTAAATTTAAATGGCACTCAATAAAGGGATTCAACTAATAACTCTCCTTGATTGAGAGGAGAGAGAAAAAAGTTTCATATCTTTGAACTAACTCCTTATCTTTCCTAGATAAGCTTCAAGAGATAATCTGTTAAATCAATTATTTAGAAAAAATTATGTCAATGTGTAATCTCCAAATAAGTAACTATGTCCAAATAAGTGTTGCTAAATTTAAGAAATAGAACAAGACATGGAGGAATACTCAACTCTCTTATCATGGGCTCCTCTTAACTATTTAATATTTTTATGTGCCTGCATTCCTATGATGATTTTAAAATAAGGGACATAATAATCTAATAACAATAATTAATCCAATAGAAGAGATGAGTGGGGGAAAGATACAAGTTGATTGAATAATTAAGATATCATTGAAAGTTTAGCCAATTATAATGGCAATAGGAATGAAGTATCCCTACCAATTGCCAGGGGTGGGACTATAGGAACAGAACAAGAAGAAATTGTAGTCAATAGGAATAGCTGATTTAAAGGTTAAGGATGAGTGTAAAACATTTTTTGGTTTTGATGCATGACTAACAGATACTAAAATATATTAGCAGGTCATTAAAAATGTGAGAATAAAGTAAGGGAAATAGTTAAGCTGTAGATTCTATTATGTTACTTTAAAGAGAAAAGATACTGAAATATTAATTGTTGTGTTTCTAGAGGTCCTGCCTCTTCTCGTTTCATCTGAAGGAACTGAGTAATGAAAATGCCTGGTGTTATAGCTGAAATGCAAAGAAAAAGATGCAAATTCTGTTTTAAAAACTGTAACCAGATTCTTGATATCAAAATAGTACAGACAGAGGGGATGTGAATATCACATTGATTCCATAGAAAACTTTAGAAACAGTGTGAGTAGGAAGAAAAGGAAGACATCAGTGGCCCATATAAGAGTACAGGAGAGTCACAGGGAAGGGGAATGGGGTAGAGATGGTGTGGGACACGGCCATGAAGGAAGCCCAGAGTTAAAACAGAAGGAGATAACCGGAGGGATTTGGACGACTTCATCAAAAGACAGCAGAACCTTATGGAGCTAGCCAAGTGGAGACAAAGTAACCCTGAGCAAAGTACTCACCAGTCAAGGGAGCAGCTTGCCTTCCTTGAACGGAAGCCAGCTGGGCTTCACCTGCCTGCAGAGCCAGTGCTTTCCATCAACCCTCGACTATTCATCACCAGCAGCTCTTTCAACAGGACGCCCTCCCCAGCTAAGATGTTTTTCTGAGTCTCCATTGAAACTGCCTTCAATGTGAGTGAGTGCCTGTTTGCCATAACTGAGGACATTTGTAAGCATCACCAAATTATGTCTTGCTATCTAAACAACAAAAAGCTTGATTAAAGTTTATACAGGGGGTTCCCAGGTGGTGTAGTGGCTAGGCTTGGGCACTCTCAACACCTTGGCCTGGGTTCAATTCCCAGCCAGGGAACTACCCCCCCCCCCCCCCCCCCCCCCATAAAAAAGGGTTAAAGCTTATATAGAAGAAAATGTTTTGAATACGTTTACACTTATCAAGATTGTTTCTCTTAGTTTAACTCCATACTTTTTTTTTTAAGTTGCAGCCATAGTAAACTCAGTATTGCTTTATTTTTTGAGCTGAATATACGGGGACTGTCTGGAAAAAATCCAGCCATCAATCTTTATTTTTCATATTACATGGCTGGGTGCTTTGTGGACACCCCCCATATGTATTAGAAGTTGATTCTTGTAGATTTCTTGAAATTCTTGGTTTTTATCTTCTAAAACATAAACTTTTGTTCTGCAGGAAAATATCTTTTGTCCATAAACTAAGGGTATTTCATTTTCCCTTTTTCTCTTCCAAGAACAGAAACATAATTGGAGCAATAAGCTTATGGTCTGTAGCACTCACTGTACAGTTTTAATGAATTGCTTTTACTTTTCATAAGAAAGCAGACTGTACCGTGGTTACCCACAGGGCATGTGTTTTGATGAATGGCAAGAATGAGATGTTTCTGTCATTAAAAACTCCAGGCAGATGCTATTCATAGAAACACCTGCTGATGCTCTCAGGCAGTGGTGCTTAATACTAAGAAATAAATAGAAATTATATATATTTTTTATTTTTTAGTAACAGGCATTTCGAGTTTTCTAGAAAGGTATATTTTAGGTTCACTGGTTTCTAAAGGTTATATCCTATCAACATCCAGTTTATTAGCCTCTGCTCACACTTCTTTGAACCATAAAAAACATTAAAGACCAAATAATCCGGCTTTATAAGATTTCTGGTGACTTTAGAATAAACCCACTCAGATGAATTCTGGCCATTGGACTAAGGCATGGATATTTTTTAAAAGTTCCCAGGATAACTTTAATGTGCATTTAGGATTGAGAACTTTGATTTTAGTCTAATAACTTCTATTTCATGAAGGAAAAATCTAAGGCCCACTGAAGTAGGATGATTTACAAGGTGAACAAGAACATCGGTATAATTATGAGTGAGACCCACTCAGTTCCAGAGCATAGTATTTCTTCTAACATGATGAGAAAGGCCCCCTCTTAAGCAACATCATTTTATCTATGACTATATTAATCTATATCAGCAAATATTAGCTTGAAGTTTAAATCAAAGCTCATATTACTGTTAATAGGTCTTCTTATTTTACCTTGTGTATAGATACCTGTAATTCGAACTAGTAAATATTATCTCAGAAATACTGTTCAAAATTAAAATAGTTTCATGTCTAAATATGATGTAGAACCTTTTAAGGATAAAATCTATATTCTTTTTCCACCACATAGAAACCAGTATTTGATTCTAATATTTATTGATCATGTTGTATGTTGTACACTCACATAACTGAATGAGTTGATAATCAGTTCTGTTACATTTCTTTTATATAAAGTGTAGAGAGAGAACAGGTAAAAACAGCAGAAAGCAACAATTGAAGAGGATGCTTTACAAATGTGAAGTCAATATTGTGTAATTTGGAATGAAATTATATAGGACTGTGTGTAGAACTTAAATCTAAGTAAATATTGAAAAAGTGTCTGTTGAAAAGAATACATATTATATTTGTAAACTAACCTCTTTTAGATGAACAGAGCTATTATTGGTGGTGGATTATTTTGAAAGCATTTTTACCAAATCTTACTGTAGTAATGTTACTTTTATAGAGTTACAATATGTCAAGCAAAAAAACTGAAAATAGCTCATGCTCTTGATCTATAAAAAACATAAGGAAAAAAGAGGATTAAATATAAGCATCCACAATTAACTATTATTTTTAAAATTATCTTTTTCTTTCAAAAGAATGCACTGTAGTTCAGTACAGTTTACTTCAGTATATCATAGTGTCATGGTAGTTTGTGTTTTTCACATATTCTATTAATGAACAAATCTGGCACAAGGGGCACAGACACTGACATTATAGGATACTGAATCTCTACTAATATTAAAGTGCTCACTGGAGAAAAGCAGCTATTTCCCTCAAAGGACAACTGGGCCCTCTTATTAAAGATGATAATGTTAGTAACTCCACCGGAATCCAATGTTACTCAAGTCATATGACTGAAAGACTCAGAAGTGTCCAAAAGGTCCCTTTCTTTTTTTTGCTGTGTTTCTAAATGTATCTTCGGTAGAACTAAAGCTGTTTAATGCTTGTTTCACTGCAACAAGGTCATTTTTAATGAACAGAAGGTAATTAGGCCCAAATGTATTTCTTTTTGTGCAACTGGTTCTATTATAATTTGAATAATCTCAGAGTGCTGGGCACAGGGAGAGAAAATTAGAAGTCTATCTCACTAACTATGTGAATTTAGTATATATAATGAAAGAAATTCCACTGGGAGCAAAGAAAAAGAAATATGAAAGACCTAGAAATTATTTAAGGGGAAAGAGGAAAGAAAATTTGCAGAATGAGTATAAAAACAGAATCACCTTGCAATAATATAATAAAAAAATAATCACAGAAGGCAACTGAATATGAATGTTAAATACATATTCCAAATTTCACTGAGAGCAACCGTTGTTGATATGCTAATTAAATACACACACAGACTCGGTGTTGAGATAGAAACACCTAGACAGTCTCAGTTAATTCACATGGCAGCACAGCCTCGATCTAATTCAATTGGGTTTTTTGTTCACTTATTACTACAATAGGTTAACAATAGTGCCTTCTCTGTTTCTTCTAAAAATGTCATGTTATTTGTCAGTTGAAATATCTTCAGATTGCCCTCCCAGTTGTTTGCCATAGGAATATGATCATCTATTAATAGGGAATAGGGAACTAAACAGAGAGAATGAAAATAGATTTTTATGCAATACTTGATGGGGAAATATGAACTAGTTTATTACTGTAGATTGAATCCTATATAATTGCTCTTTTTAATGCCAAAAATTATAAATTATTGATAATCTTGTTGGATTTAGGAGATGAGAAGGAGTAACTGTCTTTGAGATTAAAGGGAATATACAGAGAAATATTTAAACCATGAATTTTACTCAATAAGGAAGAAACTTCAGCATATAACTTAATAAAAATAACTTCGTAATAAGCTTCCTTCCAAAGAGGATCTAAGCAGCCCTTCTTACCATTCCAACTCTGCCGCCTGTAACTTATCAAATTCCAAGTATTTTTCAGATTCCTTTGAACCAGCACTGCCTTTTTCCTCGTCTCTGCAGTTCTCTAGTCATTAAAAAATAACTTGCAGCAGTCTGCTCTCATCTGTCTGCCTTCAAGCACAGCCACGTTTTCACTCTTATTATTTCTTTAGGAAAGTTTTTGTATAAATTCTTGAATGCTGGTGTTTCTCATATCTGAAGTAAAAGAGGTGTTAGGAAGTCTACTTATAAAACAAAGTAGAACTTTAGAAAAATGTACTAAATCACAATATGTGATTTTAAAAAATAACAGGTGTAGGAAAGGTTGTGAGTAAAAGGAACCCTCATATACTGCTGGTGGGAATGTAAATTGGTACAGCCACTATGGAAGACAGTATAAGGGAGCCTCAAAAAAGAATAGAATTTAGAATAGAGTTACCATATGACCCAGCAATCCCTCTTCTGGGCATCCACCCCAAAAATCTGAGAACATTTTGTCCAGAAAAAAATCCAGCCTTGTCAATATAACAGGCATAGTTACATGGCTGTATCCTTTCTGGACAGTGTATGTGTGTATGTGTGTGTGTGTGTAAAATCAGCGTTACTTATGGGGGCCAAGACATAGAAATAACCAAAGTTTCCCTTGATAGATGATTGAATAAAGATGTGGTACATATATACAATGCTCTATTATTCAGCCATAAAAAAGATGAAATACTGCCATTCGTGACATGGATGTATTTTGAGATTACCATGCTAAGTGAAGAAAGTCAGACAGAAAAAGTCAAGAACCATGTGACTTCATTCATACATGGAATATAAAACTAAAAGTGACAAACAAACACAGAAACAAAAAACCCATAGACACCGACAACAGTATAGTGGTTCCCAGAGAGTAACCAGAGAGAGGGCTGGTAGAGGAAGGTAAAGGGAGTCGTACACGGCGATGGAAAAACTAACCCATGAGGAGGGGAAGCTAAATATAAGGTGATGGAAAGAGAAGTCACATTAGGTGGTGAACTTATTATACAACAAGTTGACAATGCGCTGTAGAACTGTATGCCTGAGACCTGTGTAATCCTTGCTAACAGATGTCATCCCAATAAGTCTCAATAAAAATGAATTTAAAAAAAAAAAAAAAAGGAAAAACTAACCCTGGATGGGGAACACACGATGCAATACACAGATGAGGATTATAGTGCTGTACACTTGAAACCTATATAATTTTATTAACCAGTATCACTCCCAAAAATGTAATAAAAAATGAATTTAGAGATTTGAAATAAAAACTTAAGAATTTTACATGGAGGATGAAGGTGAGGGACACGATGGAATATGGAAAGTAGATTGGACAAAATAGATAAATGGATTCTTTTAACATTTGAAAAACAGGATGAATATCAATATGAAGATCACTATCAAAACAAGAAAGGAGTCAAATTTCTAAATGAGTCAAATTTAACATAAAACATCTAGCTATTTCCTTTATGTGTTCGATATGAACAAGGAAAGAGTAAAATTAAAGAATGCAGGAAAGAAAATTGTATTAAATTTATTGTATAAAATTTAAATAATTTTAAATTTGATTTAAGATGTGAGAAAGCAGTGTGGTATATTAGGATAGAGAATTGCACATCTAAATTAGAATTTCTCTGCCTAAGTTGGTGTGTTGATAAATTTAAGCATATCACTTAACCTCTCGTCTACAGGTTTTCTCTCATTCATAGTGAATAGATCAAAAGTTTGAGACCCCCTTACAGTTCATAACATTTTACTATTATTTTAAGCTATACAAGTAAGCTATTTTAAGTTACTCGTCGTTCTTTTGGTCAAGGATGTTTCCTTTTTATTTTCATTGATATGAATTTGTGAAGAAATTCTAACACTATTAAGTGAGGAACTTCATTTGTAATTTTCCACTAACCATTTTCCAAAGAATAACATGTTGTATTTCTCAGAAAAATTAAATATTCATAGTACATCAGGAAAGAGAATAATGTGTCAATTTATCTGAAAATTACAGTCTAGATGTGTGATTATTTGTTGCTCCTCAAAATAACAGGCTGATGTTTATGGTTCCTAAATCAATCTGATGTTAGAAAATTACGTTCTTGGTAAATCCAGGTAAAGAACAGTGCTGAATTCTCAAATGTATATTATGGTTTTAATGTATACTTTATCTAGTTATTAATTTTCTGTTTACAAGTGATAGAGTATAGTGGTCATCGTGTGCATATTTTATAACATGTGAGTTTATGCATTCATAACATTTTAACTGCAGGCAAAGTATTTAAAAAAAAAACCTGTGATAGACTGAATATTTGGGTTTCTCTAAATCTTCATATGTTGAAATCCTAACCCCAATAGCGGTAGTATGAGAAACTCAGAGGTGATTAGGTCATGAGAGCAGTCCTCATCAACAGGATTAATGCCCTTACAGAAGAACTTCAGAGAGCTCTCGCATCCTTTTTCTAGCATGTTCTAAACACAATTACAGGTTGGCAGTCTGCAACCCAGAAAAGAGTTCTTACTAAAATCTGACTATTCTGGCACTCTAATCTCGGACTTCCAGACTCCAGAACTGTGAAAAATAAATGTACGTTGTTTATAAGCTATCCAGTCTATAGTATTTTGCTGTAGAGACCAAAGGACTGAGACACAGCCCATACAGAATAAACTGATGTTCTCCAAGGGCAGCCACTCCTGAGGGACCTCAGTTGTACTCTAGGAAAGAATGGATATTGTAACTACATGTATGCCATGTGTGGCGCTTCATCAGGTGGACACCTGACAGTCTTACAATACTGCCCTGGCTCCCATGTGCTTGCTCCCAGGCCCTGGAGAGGAGTGGTGGGCAGTAACTATGCAGGTAAGTAGAGAAGAGCATTCCAGGAGAGGGTAGCAAGTACACAGGTTCTGAGGTGGGACAGTACCTGCATTCTGAATAAACAGTAAGGAGATTAGCATGCCTGGAGTAGATAGACTCCAATGGGCTGTCAACACCAAAGGAAACTGTATAGACATGGGTTTGTGATGACTGAGTTGAAGGAGGAAAATACTGTATAAGAAATTGAACTCACACTTGAAGCATTCTACAGAAAGCATGGTTTTGGAGGAAGATAGGAAAGCCCAAGTCCCAGGAGGTTTATAAGCCAAAGGAATTTAGCATTTCACATGTACTTTCAGCAGTATCAAAGTCTTATATAACTTGGTGACAGGCCCAGGTAGTAAAGCAAAGAACATGGCTGGAATGCAGATGTGGCTCTTCTAAGACACTGCATGGGGAAGCTCTATTGCTCTAAGTATTTGATAAGAATAGGAAATAAGAATGTTTTTCCTTGGGGTTTAATAGTTTTCAGTTAAATAAGTTTCATGAAAACCTTAAAAGTAAGTTGTCTCTGTTATGTTATCTGGCCTGTTTTCATCATTTGCATCTAAAGTAATGAGGCCGAGAGTTCTCTTGTGGTTATGTCAAGACCCTCATCCGACACCAATTTCTCAACTCTATAAGGATTCTGATAACAAGAAGTTCTGGCTGTCTTTTGGCAGTCTCTCCACATTGGCTAAACAGAAATGCACCAGCTTTGGAGTTGAGGATTGAGCTTAAAGAAATAACAGATGGTGTGAGAATAAAAAACAGTCTCAGAAAGGGAGTGTGCAGAGTTAAAAAGGGAGAGTCATCCTATGTTCTTTCATTTCACTTGCTCATCATATATGTTGGTAGCATTTCTGAGTAATAAATGGTGATAGGTAGAGGGAAAGACAATGAAAGGGGCAGGCAAAGCAAAAATGTGAAGACTTACGTAGTTTAAGCTGTAATTTGTTCTAGCGCCTGGTTTAGGGTTTTATTGTTTTTGCAAAGGCAGTCTTGAACACTCTTTAAATTACGTTTATAATACTTGAAATGGTTTCTAGACACATATTTGTCACCTTCATAACCCTTAAGGTCCTCAGCGAAGGAAATACAAAGCATTTATGAGCACTCTAAGGGAGAGCTCTTTTGAGTGAAGATAGAAAGACATGTGTAATACATTAACCAGCACGATTAGACGTGGTTCAAACATTAAGTAATACTTCAAGCATATGTTTACAGAATGAAGGCATGCTTTATCACCACACAGAATCTCTCTCTCTCTCTCTCTCTCTCTCTCTCTCTTTCTCACACATATTTTCTTTTAATTTTTGAAATTCATGTTGTATATAAATGCCCTACATTGTTAACTTTGGACACTTCCTTAACATGTCTGCTAATTCCTGCAAACATTTACTTGTATGGATTTTATGTATCTATTAACACTAATTAATTTTAAAAACAAGTATATTACGGATTGCATCTCAGGTATAATTTGGTGTCTGACACCTAACAGTTACTTAACACATGTATATTGCTGTATGCATGGAGCACTGTATTAACGATGTGTTTATTGTTGAAGGATATCTGGGGAAATTGTGACCAAACCCATACTCAGCCAAAGTAAATTTTTAAATATTACACACTTTTAATTTATGTTTTATAAAAAGGTTATAATGGGGATGCCAAAAGCATGTGTACACATTTTAAGAGATGTTACCTATGTATTACTTCTCGAAGTTGAATTGAATTATGGTAGCAATGTGTAGTATGACATTCAGGCCAAAGATGGCGTCCATCAAACGAATGCTCGTGTCACCGTGCAACAGGCAGGACAGTCAGAGAAAACAGCAGAACAGTTGCCCATTTTCCAGGACAACAGGAAGGACAGGATGGAGGTACAGCTGAGTTTGCCCCACCTTCTCCCGACTTAACACCCCTTGACTTCTACCTTAAAGAATGTGGCGTATCACATAAAACCAGCTACACAGACAGTACGTGGGGAGAAACTGAAACAGCGTGCCCAGTGATGCAAGTGGGCACTGTGGTCAGCGGTGCTCAAATAGTAGCTCGCCGTGATCAGAAGTGTCTGGATGCTGATGGTCACCACTTAGAGCACCTCCTGTCATTGCAGAAACCAAATGTGATGGGTCTTCATCTTTATTATTGGTATATTTTATTACAATTTTAAAAGTTGTTTTCTTTCTTAATATGTCTTACACTTTTTTGGCACTCTGTGTATGTATGACATGTGAGTACGACAAAATAAAATGTTAAAAAATATTAACTCAAATTTTTCTAAATGTGTGTATCCATTTTAAAATATGTTAATTATATCTATTTTTATAGAATATTAACAAAATATTATTTACTAATTACTTCTAGTCAATAAAACCTTGTGGAGTTTCTACTATATGCACAAACTAAGAATGCATGAATAAATGAAACAATTTCTGTGTTCAAGGTCTTCATAGGCCACAATGGTGACAAATAGTATTAAAATTATTATAATAAATGTCACATCAAAGATAGATAGATGTAGATATAAATATACACACATAAAGATGTTTATATACTCATATAAATTAAAATATTCATTATATAATCAAGCCACATAAGCTTCCCTTAGTTTCCTAATCTTTAGTCATAACCAACATAATGGAATTTATGTTCCATGTTTGCTATTTTTATCTTTGAACTATCAGCTTTTGGATTTGTTATATAGAAAGTAACCACCTATGTCTTACTTTTAACTCACATATATCATAAACATTCCCAAGAAGAATTTTGGCTCTAAAATGATGTTGAATTTATTATCATCAACATTTAATATTATCAATCAACCTTTGCTTCAACATTGCTAAAATCCTCTTTAGAATTACACTTTGTGACAGAAGTCCAACATTTTGAAAATCCCTTACTGCCTGAAAACAAGTGTATCAACCCCAAAACATTTGTATTACCTCAGGGTACTCTCAGATTAATGTTAACCAGCTAGTAATTTATAATTTTAAAAAGTACTCCATTCTATTAAAATACTCTGATTTTTTTTCTCTTATCCGCTCCTCAAAAATGTGTTGGTTAGAGCTTTGGCACTGCCCTGCTGGGATATAATTGTTCAAGATTGCATTTATAGAACATTCCCGTAGTGTGGGTGCTTTTGCAACAAAATGTCACACCTTTTTACTAGTTTCCTTTGTAAATGTAAATGTAAGCAAAATAAATTTGGAAATAGAACTGTTTCTGTCAAATAATTTCTCTACCTTTGTACAAACCTGGCTACTATACATATTTAACCTCCATTTGGGCAGTGCCATCATCTATGAAAAGCCTTCATGGCAGTATCGTTTTCTTAAGAACCATTTTTTCAGTTATATTGTGTTGTTCGTAGGTCTTGCACATCCTATGCATTCTCTCAGTCTCCATGTCTCCATTTGTCAAAAGTTCTTGAGCAAAGATTTTACAGAAATGTTCATTTTATCAATGCCATGTTGGAAGGCATTAATATGAAAGTAGGACTACCAAGTAGAAGATAATTTTAATAACTCAGAAATAAAATGGCAAAAACCTACCTTATTTTAAAACAGTTAAAATGTATTCAACAAATACTGACTACCTATGTGCTAAGCACTGTTCTAGGCTTCGAGGATGCTCAAGTTAGACACAGACAAAATCAACTGCTATTTTCAGAGTGCTTATTTTTCAGTAGAAGTTTACATACAAAGTGGGAACCAAGTTAGGTGTCTTAGGAGATGATTATTGCTGGAGAAGGAAACAGTGGGGAGGGGCTTGCAATGCTGAAAAGAGTAGCCAAAGATAGTGTCACGAGAACCAGGTAAGGCGACGTGCTGTACTCACACCTGGGGGCAGGGGAATAGTGCTCCAGGTAATGGGAACTGGAAATGCTCAGAGAGAAGACCGAGGTACACATCATACATGGATCTGAGAGCAAGCTGGCCACAATGGCTGACTCAGAGGTTAGTTTAGGAAACTGAGGGTCAGATTATTTTGAGTCTTGTATCCTCTCATTCACAGAAGTTTAAATTAAATGGGGGTGAGAAGTCACTGAAGGTTTGTTTGAGTAGAGACTTCAAAGAATGGCACTGATGTGGTTAATCGCATGTTAAAAAAAATTACAAAAATACAAAAATCTTGTCAACATTTTAAAAAGGGTTGAAGAGTGACCCTGAAAGCCACTGTATCCCTAGAGGTTTATAGATTATTGCAGGGACAATGTAAGAAAAAGATTTAGATTTCATGTTTAACACTTTATTGAACAGCAAAATCCCAAACATCATATATTACTGGTGAAGCCCTTGATCTGTGTCCCATGGTGAACAGTAAAAATATCTGTAAAACGATACAGCAATAAAGTAAAATGCAATTTTTTCTCAATAAATACTGCTTTAGAGGTAATTTAAAATATTGCTGCAACTTTGAAAGGAAGAGCATTAGAACAAATTTGTCCATGTGGGAGGTTTGCTATAGAGCAGATGAGAGTACAGACATTTCTAAGATGAATCAGCTTAAAGTATTTGCTACACTCTCCTTCAACCATGAAATAAATGAAGACATTTTTTTTCTATGATGTTTTAAAAGGAAGATATATCAGAGACATATACCATCTCTACAGTAAATGACCCTTCAATAAAACCTGCATTTTAGGAGAAAATTATGTACCTATAACCACTGACAGAATACCTACACAGCATGAATTTTTAAAAAGAAACATATACTGAACAAATATTATATACAGTAAGAACCTTTAATATTTCTACTTAGTGCTACAGACTATCTAGGCATTCTGTAGTTGAAATATACAGATAAAAAATGACTTTTTTATTTAATAAGAGTCATGATTTGGATAATGTCCAATAAGTAGACATTATATCCAGATTTAATGAGAAACTTCTTTTATGTTAGCCGATGAGTTTTATACATTAGCCCAGGCTTTGAACATGGTGAAACGATAGCTCTAACATCACCATGTCCCAAGGATCAGTAATTCTGACAACAGGACAAATTGAGGGATGATCTTGCAAAGCTAAGTATACTCTGGAACATCCTACATTTCTCATTTTCTGAGATCAATCTGGTAGCAGTACACTTTTTATGCTAAAAAATGTAAAAATACATTTTAGACATTGTAAAGATAACTTATGTCTACTTCTGAATGATTTTAAACCATTTCAAATCACTAAGAAAAAGGATCTAAAGTTCTTTTGTTAACATTAAATATACTAATGTTCATATCCTTGTACATGTAAATAAATGTATGTTGAAGTGGTCATCCAAAATGTCCCTTTCAAAGCAGGTGTAATTTTGTTATCCTTCAGTCTTATTTTTTAACAATTAATCAATAAATATTACTCTTTTTCTGTAATAATCTGAGCTTGAGTTGCTTCCTTCTTTTTTTTCCCCTTACTTCTCTCCTTTTTCCTTTTCTTCCCATTATCTTCCTTCTCTTCATCCCCTATCTGGCTTCTCCTTCATTCTTCTATCATCAAAACCTAATAAATAGATAGATAGATAGATAATAGATAGATAGATAGATCAGTCTAAGATGATCTGAATGGAAATTCTGGCAGAGTGTGGTAGGCTGCATGACACCTCACCCTCCAAGAAAGGCCCACCCCTGAAACGTGTTAATATGTTTATGTTACATGCCAAAAGGGACTTTGTGGGTGTGATTGAGGTAGGGATCCTGAGGTGGGACGGAATACTGCAGTGGGCCCACTGTGATCACAAGTGTTTGTATAGAGGGAGGAAAGAAGGTCAAGCCAGAGACAAAGAGACATGATAACAGAGACAGAGGACAGAGTATGGGAGGAAGGCTCACAAGCCAAAGAGTGCAGAAGGCCTCTAAATGCTAGAAGAGGCAAGGAAGCAAATTTTCTTCTAGAGCCTTTTGTAGAAACCCAGTCCTGCCAACACCTAGAGTTTGGACCTTCTGACTTCCAGAAATACAGCATCATACATTTGTGTTGTTTTAGCTACAAAATTTGTGTTCATTTGTTAGAGCAGAAATAGAAAACTAATACAGAGAGTGACATATGCAAATGCTTGAAAGTTTGAGATATTAAGACATGTTAAAAAATTCAGTATAGCTAGAGTGTGAGATACACGCAGAAAAATACAAGTTATTAGACTTAATTTGAACATTTTTTTTTTATCTGGCTAGGTGTCTCTGCCTTCTCAGATAGAATTTCCATGCCTTATTATATTTAACTTTTTATTTGTCTGTGTTTCTGATCTTCTATAAACTCACCATGGAGATCAGTATTGTTTTCCCTGTTACATCACCAGCAACCAGCACAGGTCCTCAATTAAGAAATTTCCTAATAATCGAGATGACTTGTAAGTTTGATCTTGCAGTGGGGTCAAAATAGTTATGCTATATGTCAGAAATACAAGAAAGTATTATTTCCTTTGATAGATATGTTTTCTCAATGATAGTGTCAATGCATTGATCTTGCCAATGAAAAGTTTCTTAGTGATATCTCATTTAAAAATACCTAGGTTGTACATTACTCGATGTTTCATGGCTTCTTACTGCTCAGGAGTCCTTTCCTAGTAATCCTCATTCCCAAAGTGGCATCCGGATCTGTGACATCGTGGTGCCCTCCTGTCCTTGGGAAGGGCTATGCAGTATCTCACACAGCCCCAGGACCACTCTATGTTCACAGTGTGTTTGTCTCTAATAACAGAAAGCTGGTTTGCTCATCATGACCAGTGCCTAATGGTTTCCTTGTGGTGACTCACCGACTGTTAGGAGTGCAACTGAGCATCCATATTCAAATGGTAGCCTGTTTTTTGTCCATGTGGCTAGCTACTCATCCCAGCTCTCCTGGTGTGGACTCCTTCTGATGATTCTTCCATCTACCATCCTCAGCTCTATTATGTTTGCCTCATTGAATCATATGGGAAAGTTTTGGTGATCTATATATTGTGTTTTCTGATGAGAAACAGGGAATAACTACCTCTAGCTCATCTACAAGTACACAAAATCTGACAGGTTTGTGAACTTGCCACCACGTTCTTAAGTTGGCAGCACAGTGCAAACAACTTAGTAAGGTTTCATAACCTTGGTATATCTGTGTCTCACAGCTGTGTTCATGTTGATCTGTGGCGGTGTCTTGCTGAGTGGGCATTCACTACTGCTCTTTGTGGTTTTGTATGGCATTGTGAGATCATTGGAACTTGAATTAGAGCAAAAAAGAAATATTAAATTTCTTGTTTAACTTGTCAAGAGTGGAAGTGAAATCAGGGACATATTAGTCCAAGTTTATGGGGATAATGCCATGAAGAAAATGGCAGTGTACAAATGGATTAAACATTTTTCTGAGGGGAAAGAAAGTGTCACTAATGAAGAGAGCTCAGGGCAGCCAGTAATGAGCAGAACTGATAAAAACATTGCAAAATTTGTCAAATTGTGCATCAAAATCATTGGCTAACTGTGAGAAGCATTGCACACCAAGTAAATATCAATAGAGAAACATTAAGAAATCTTAACTGAAAATCTTGGCATAAATAAGGTGTGTGAAAAAAAAAAAGGTCCCATAGGAGCTCACTGGTGAACAAAAGAAAGGAGGGTTGAAGTATGCCAGGACTTGTTGGAGAAGCAAGACAATGTTTTGGGCCATGTTATCTATCATTGGTGTTGAAAATGGGTGTACCAATATGACCCTGAAACAAAGTGTCAAAGTGCACAAAGGAAGTCAGCCAATTCTCCACACCCAAAAATGTTCTGTCAATTCAAATTAAGAGTCCAAATGATGTTGTTAACCTTTTTTTATATCAGAGGGATTATTCTTTATGAATTTGTACCAACTGGACAGTCAACCAAGTTTACTATTTGCAATTGTTGAAAAGGCTGTATGAAAAAGTTAGACAAAAACCACCTGAAATTTTTGTCGACAACTTATGGTTCTTGCATCACAACAATGTACCAGCTTACACTACATTCTCTGTGAGGAAGTTTTTAGCCAGTAAACAAATAACTGTATTAGAACACCCTCCCTACTCACCTAATCTGGCCCCCAGTGACTTTTTTCTTTACCTAAAAGTGAAGGAAATATTTAAAGGAAGACATTATGATGACATCCTGGACATTGAGTGTAATACAAAAACAGCTCTGATAGCCATCCAGAAGAAGAGTTCCAAAATTGTTTTGAATGGTGGACTAGGCACTGGCATTGGTGCCTAGTTTTCCAAAGGGAGTACTTCAAAGATGACTGTAGTGATACTCAGTAATGAGGTATGTAGCACTTTTTCTAGAATAATTTCATGAACTTAATTGTCAGAACTTGAATAAGTACTAACCCCATCATCAACCTTGCTACACCAAGACATTTTATTAGACATCATTAGAGCAATTGTAGAATTCTGAGAGGAGCACCACCTTTCTTCATTGCAGCAGTGAAAGAGAGATTTCAGCTTCCCAGTATTATAAACAATTGTCTTTTAACCTTACTCTTGGCTAGATCCAGAAACAAAGACAAAATTCATATCTAAACTTTGCCTTTTCTCCTTCTTCTCTCATTGTTTTTCAACAACAACAAAAAACCTGATACTCATTTATCTCTTCTCTTCCAACAGAAAACTCTCTGAAGACCCCCATTTTTCTAGTTACCTTATAGACTAATACAGCAATAAAAGACAAATAAAACAACAACAAGAAGAAAACAAATAAAACAAACAACAACATTCTCTGATCTGAGACAACCAAGCTTGGATCTTAACATATAAAAATTCTACTTGGACAATTCTGAGAAATCTCCTTGCTCTCTCTTCAAAAAAAAAAAAAAAAAAAACAAAACAAAAAAAAAAAACAACCTTGACTATCAAGAGCATTTGGTTTTAGCTTATTTTCTCACCTGGAATTTTAGTAAGTACACAAGTCTAACACTACCTTCATATTCATAGCAAAGCAAGGGCTCTCTATTTTCAGCCAAATCTTGCCCTTCTCATAAAACACAGAATACCTTTTATTTTATGGTGAAAGGAGCTTTAAAAACAGGTGGGATCTAGAAACTATTTGAAGCAAATATATTTTGATTTAACATCTTCCTCGCATGAAGACTTTTCTTTGAAAGTAGTTGAAAGTCATTGAAAAGTATTGAGCAGGGGAGTGACACAGTCATAAATGCAGGTTTGAAAAATCTCTGTCAGTAGGTTGGAAGGTGTTACTGGATCAGGATAATCTTGGAGGCAGGGTGATCCACTCAGTGCTAAATCAATGATCCAAGTTAGAAACAAGATGGCTGTGACCTTAGACCATTGGTTCCCAAATGGAACCACTCACCCCCAGGGGTATGTGCTGGGCCATTCAGAGGCAAAAATAATAAGTAAGGGCAAAAAACCAGGTAAAGTAAAAAAATGTAAATCATTAATTATGGAACAATAAATGTTACATTTGAATCACTGTTAATGGAGACACTTCAAAATTATTTCACATTAGTGAATGATGATTGGTGAGGGTGTGGTTTTGAACGCTTCCCCCAAACTGCTCTTCTACCAATTATTATGCAGTTTCAGAACAATCCATTTGCACCATTCCTAGAGCTTCTCCAAGCATATAAATATATCCATAGGCAGAATGTTTAATCAGTTAAGATACTGACTGAGTAAAAAGTAAGCGCATTTTCTTTCATTGTGATTCTTTTCAAGTCATTTTTAAATTTAATGTTTAAATACTTGATCATCATTATCAATATTTAACTGTGTTACAAATATTATTAAATTAAATCTGTGGTTTGTACTTCTAGTGTAGTAATTTTTTGTTCCTAACTTATTACCTCATTTCTATTATTTTACATTAAGATAGATAGTGAACAACAGTGTCAGTATTTAAAAACACCTGTTTTAAAAACAAAGGGTAAAATTTATAGAAATGGGTTTAAAAGACGTACCCAAGTGGGAAATGGTTGGGAGCCACTGCCTTAGACAACGATACTTTAGATGGAGAAGAGACAGTGAACTGGGGATACAATTCAGAGATAATGTGGTGACTCACTGGATATGGTAGAAAGAGAGCAGTGAAAATGTCTGATAATTCCTTGGTTTTATGTCATTTCTTGAGATAGGAAATGAAGGAAGAACAGATTCTAAGAAAACAATGATTAAGTGTCCTTTATACAAGAGCTGTACGGAAAGTATCCAGCCATGTAATATGAAAATCAGAGGCATTTATGGCTGAACTTTTTTCCAGACAGCCCTCGTACATGTGGATAATCAATGTGGAAAACCCAACGTAGATTAAGAAATGGGATTTTAGCATATGAAGCAAACATATGAAGGTTGAGAAAATGTAAATGTATGGAGGAAACAGTTTTAAATCAGGAGAAACAATTCATAGTAATAACTGCTTTTTCATAATTTTTATGGAGAAAAATCAATTCTCTTTATAGCACAAACACCAGTTCCTAATAGTGGAAGCCAATAAGCAGAGATATTTGACATATATTCTCTGTATGTTATAAAATCCTTTTACATGTGCACAAGTATGGGAACAGTTAGTTGCCTCTTTTATATATTTACTTTCCTTTGCTTAGTTCTCATAGCTTTATTCTCTTCTGCATCTTTCCTTTCTCCTTTGTAAGATCTAAGTGTTTATGACATAGACTAAGGAAATTCCCATGTTAAAAGTATACAATCTACCACCCTCCCCATCAGATAGGCACATACATCTCCACATTTGCAGATATGGTTACAAGTTATAGGCCTAAGAGCTATATAGGAATCTAAAATACTAGTTCCTTTTATGTGAAGGTTATTTTTTTCTCACTTTTTGTGTATGCAGCCTGCACTACATGAAGTTACACTGGCTACCAAGTCTTAAATACAAGACCATCTAAGAATATTTTTTGAGAAGATAAGCATGTTTAAAAGTCTTTAAAATGTACATTTTTATTGGCAATATCTCTATTTATTAATTAATAAACATCATCAATATCTATGCATATAAAAGCAAATGTTTTAACTATGATACATAGGAAAAAATAAGTGGTTATTTCTAAATTTGATACAAAATAATATCTTAATTTGATTAATGTATTGGTATCCAAATATGGAAGAGAAGATAATTTTTTAACCTTTAATTTTGTGGCATTCACTTTAATATGTAACAAGTTTAGTAATTGTATATTGTAATTGAATAAATACAATTCTCCCTGCTTAATACCATCACTGTAATTTCTGATAATACATTGGAATGGGTGCCTTTATTATACAAATCCATCAAAAAACAAGAAACAAATCACATACACCTTATTAGTCAAAAAATTGGAAATGCATTTTATATTTTTGCTTTAGAGGAAGCATAATTTGATGCCATTTCAATGTTCTCTCTGGGACTTTGTCATGAAAATTGCCCTATTTCCTATGCACATTAAATGTTCTTTCAGGGAAAACATAACATATTCCTGGATAAGTTCCCAGGTGCTGTTAAATAAGTCCAGTCTGCTTTGTAATTTGTACATCGTTCCCTCACATAGTGTTATTTGTGTTATTGATGGATCCATTCATTCTCAGCTGTGGGCTTCCTGTCTTTGTAAATTCTTCAGATGATCCTGCTTGTAATTACCCTTATGCTGAGCTCTTGCACTGATATTTGAAGAAAGTTCTACAAATCACATTATGCATACATAACAGCATTGCTGTATGTGGCTTCTATTCTGTCCCATGTCTGAAACCTCATCTACATGTTGAAAAGAAGAATAAGAACTAGCCAGCGGCCAATTTGTCTCCATAGCCTTCCTCTGGAGGTGGCATCAGATGTTGTCTGTCCTCTACAATAACCTCCCTGAAAGAACTTTGTTCTTGAGGGGCACATTCCTCCCTGCCTAATTTTTCTTAAATATTATGAATTAATCATCCAAAGTTCTATGTATATGTCATTGACATGCCCAGATTTACCATGTCTAGAATAATGAGTTTCACACGTGTATTATCCTCTCTTTAACAGATTTCAATTGCCCTCCAGCTTTTACCATCTCTTGAAATACTCTGAACTGTAACAATTCTAGGACTTTCAACTTACTTATCAGCCTCATATATTTATAAAAAATTATAATTAAATTTCTATTTTTTTTACCCCAAACATTAAAAAAAATTAGTTTGCTGATCTGTGAAGACCCTTACGTACTTCTTGATGTCTTTACAGTGTGGATTACCATCGATCTAACAGCTTTTAGCTGAGGCTCTGATATAAGAATGCAAAGAATTGTTAATAGTATGTTCCTTATCTTTTTAATAAATCCAATCAGGACTTAAAAATATAATTTAAAAAAAATGAGGCTGTCTTTAATTAATGTAATGCTACTAGATCAATTATACATATAATAGTTTAGCTATGAAAGAGATACTTAAAACATTTTCTTCAAAATTTTCTTCAATATTTCAACAGAAGATGGATTCTGCCACACAGCAATAATAGAAGATAAAGGAAAGAAGTCACCCTTAGTTGAATATATCTCAAAAACTGTGGTAAATAATATACATAGAAACACACATACGAGCTCTGACAATTAATTTCTCACTCATCCTAGAAAAAGTGCTGCATACCTCATTGCTGAATATCACTATGATCACCTTCGAAGCACTCCCCTTGGGAAGCTGTGCACCGATGTCAATGCCGAGTCCATCCTTCAAAGCAATTTTAGAACTCTTTCTGGAATGGCCGTCAGAGCTGTTGTTGTCCTCAAAATCTGATAATTAAGTTTGCGACCTTCCCCCCTTGTGTTTGGAAGCACTATACAAACAACTCATTAAGATATTGTTGTCAAGGTTATGACACCTCACCAAGTTGTTCGTATAGTGCTGTCAATGTAAGCATTCCAAAATTGCTTTGAAGGGTGGACTAAGGCACTGGTATCGGTGCACAGCTTCCCAAGGGGAGTACTTTAAAGATGACCATAGTGATACTCAGCAATGAGGTATGTAGCACTTTTTTTAGGATTAAAATTAATTGTCCGACCTCCTATGTGTTTTTACATCATAAGAGGCTTAGATTTCTTAATATACTTAAATCCATTGTGATTCTTCAATATAAGACTGTGATAGGAAACCTTCCCCAAAGTTAGGTGACTATAAAATATTGTGAACTATTTTTACAAAATCATAGGTTCAATAATTCATCTCAAAAAAATAAAAAGCAGTACAAAATAATCTCTAGCTTTATAAAAGAAATGAGCCAGAGAGGTTGAGTAGCTGTATCTATATACCTAACTCATTCGTTGTGAAATTATGATGGTGTTTATCCAAGCTTCTTGGATCCAATGTTCTAGGTCCATGTCTCTTCACTCTGTATAGATTTGGTCATTAAATTCATGAAACATCCACTGAGTATTCAGCAGATACCATTTACAATTGTACTTTTTATACTGAACTAGGGCCTACTACTAGCAGAGTAAAATGAGGAAAAGCTATCCAGACAGATGTTTCATTTCTTCAGAGATTTCAGAATAAATTGAAAGAATGGATTATTAGATTGTTATTGTAAGTGCTGCAATGTGCTCATGTGAATGGTCAGGCAGTTAAAAGGTAGATTTGGAACAATTCTTTCTCATGTTTATTGTCTGTGAAATGCATTCTTTTCTTTCTTTGTTTTAGCCTAAGTTAATGTCTCATGGATTCATGCTTACAGGAACATTGCAGAAATATTCCAGGGCCTAAGTTATAAATTCAAAGTTACTTAGAATGACATAGAAGGTCAAAATCTTGCCTTTGGCAAAAAATCCAATTACATCTTCCTTTACTCATGACCTTTATAATTTATGTTTTATTAATGAAAAATGTTTTTAAATCTCTGCAAAAAATACTGCTTCATGAACTCTAGTCTGGAAAAACTTGTATCTTTTTTCTGTTCGTCTTATTAAATGAGTTCAGAACTATCTATTTGAAATTTCAATTTTTTTTCTAAATGGAAACAAATGTTTTATATTTGGGCAATTCATCATGGTAGTCATGAATCACATGTAGCTACTGAGTGTGTGAGTGTGGGTAATATATCTCAGAAACTGAAATTTTAATTTTTAAAAAGATTTAGTTAATATTAATATAAGTTCAAATAGTCACACATGTCTAGTGGCTCCTTATCAGACAGTGTGATTTAAGTGATTTCATTAAACCTTATTGATGAAATCTCTCCTGACAGCCTCTACCACCTTCCAAGCTAAAGATGACCCTTCTTTTCTCACTCTAGCTACTTCCTAGAGTCTAAAATCAATGTATCTAGCTACTTTCTTTAGCATTCTCTATAATCTTTCAGGCTCTGTCATCATTTTTATTTTTACTTTTTTGAAATCTGCTTATTTTCTTAAAGAAAAGGTTTTAATCCTAAGCCTCCTTGAGTCTTAGGTGCTTCGGATTTTGGTTTGATGAAAATGACACTCCTACTCAGCCTGGTTAGGGTCTGCTGATTTTGACAGGGGCGTAGTGTAAAGCATGGCCAGTGCTGATGCCCACCCGGTGGTGCTGGGATGGATTCCCTTACTCGTGAATGTGAGGGCAATGTTTTAACCTCTCGTCTCAAACCCACTCAATAACAATTTTTTCCCTCCTATACAGTGCACTCTAGTTTTATTTTAGACATCATTTTAAAAATTCCTCTGGAATTATGATGAATAGCAATTGATATTTCAACAGCTTGGCTTACTTTGCATGAGTCAGCTCATTAATTCCAGAAGCTCTATCTTGGCTTAGGGGGTATGTAGAAGAAAAGACATGTGAACAGTGGAGTGGCTATTTAGGAGGGAGAGGTAAGGTACATAGATTCCTTCTATTAGACAAAAACACAATGTTACTTTAGAAACAAATTGAATTTAGACTCAAAACAGTACTTAGAATTAATGTCAGACTGAAATCATGTCACTGGAGGCAAAATGAAAGGGTGTTAGACTTCTAAACTCATATGTTGAATATAAGAAAGTAAATGTGGTCATTATAACATTTTATGGAGTGAAAACAGGAGAGAAAAGTAAAATTTTTAAATAGAAAATAAACATTAGAAACATTTTATCGAAATAGAATTTATCAGTATTTCATATATGATTTTATTTGTTAATTTTGGTCATTGTTTCATCCACAAAAAGCTATTACCCTTTCTCTTCTGGTCTCTGTCTCTCTCTGTCCCTGACTCTGTTTCTGTCTCTGTCTCTTATATATGAATGAAAATAAAACCATAGCATACAAAAACTTAAGGAATGCAGCAACGGCAGTACTCAAAGAAAAATTAACAGCAATGAATACCTACCTTTAAAAATGCATAAAAGTCTCAAATCATCACTTTACTTTTTACCTTAAGAAACTAGAAAAAGAAGAAAAACTAAGTCCAAATTTAGCAAAAGAAATCAAATAATAAAGTTACTGTGAAATTATTAATATTTTAAATAGAGAATCAAAAAATAATAGAAATAAGAAATTTTTTAAAGTTGATTCTTCAGAAAAATAAAAAACGTTATCAAAGACTTAGCTAGAGTCACAAAAAAGGAGAGAAGCAATAACTATATGCAAATAAATAAAATTAGTAATAAAGGAACATTACTCTCAAATTCAAAGAAATTTAAAAAAATTGTAAGAGAGTACTATGAACAATTGTTTGCAAAAAATAAATAAATAACTGAGGTGAAATGGAAAAATTTCTAGAAAAACACAGATGACCAAAACTGACTCAAGAAGAAATAGAAAATATGAACAGACTTATAATAAATAATGAGCTTGATCAGTAATAAGAAAACCTCCTAACAAAAAAAAATCTAGGATTAGATGTCTTCACTTACGACTTCCACTAAACATTTAAAAAACTAGCATCAGTCTTTCTCAAAGTCTTCAATAAAATATATTAGGAGAGAATACTTCCTAACTCATTTTATGAAGACATCATTATCCTAATAGCAGAATAAAAAAAAAGACATAATAATAAAAAACTATACACTAATATCACTTATGCAAATAGAAGCAAGCATTCTCAACAAAGTACTAGAAAGCCAAATCTAATAGCATATTAAACAGACCAGTTGGATTTACCTCAGAATACTAATACATAAGAATAAGAATACTAATTAATGTTAATACACCAGACTTATTCAACAACATAAAATAAAATAAACATAGAATCATTTTGACAGATGCAGAAAAAACATTTAAAAAATATTTTGTGATAAAACATTCAATAAATTGACACAGAAGGTAACTTCCTGAACATAATGGAGGCTGTGTATCAAAAACACTTAGCTAGTAACACTGTCATGGTAAAAGGGATAAAGAGCCTGAAAGCTTATCCCTTAAGAGCAGAAACAAGTATAAAATGCCCACTTTTAACCACTGTTATTTAACATTGTACTGGATCTCCTAACCAGATCAATTAAGCGAGGAAAAAAAAATAAAATTCAAATTTAATCAAGGAAAGCAAAACTACCTTTATTGGCAGATGGCCAATCCATCTCAAGATGGATTATTATGTCAGAGTGTAGCTTTTTCCCCTTTGGTAACATGCTGCTCCTCAACTCCAAGTAAGATGAGCAATATGTCTTCTATTGGCTTTGATGCCATTTAGATACGGGGGCGCTGTCTGGAGGGAAAGGTCATAGAGGGACAACTAGCCATCTCTGCATGGGATATATTACTGTTATTTATAATAATTTATTATTATATATAATAAATTATTATTTTATAATAATTTAAACAATTACTGGCATAAACTTTACGTGATATTAGGAATTTGTAATGGGGTATGTGATCCTTATGACTTGGTAGTTTTTAAATTTATTTCTCATTTATAAATTTTACCTATTATTGTGCCTTTTTTCTTATAATGTTTTATGTGCCTGACTTCAAATATAACAGGAATTTTAAATAAGTGGTCTGCATCTGTTGGCAGATATTAAAATTAATGTAACATGGATTGAAAAAAAGTTAATTCTGTTTGACACAATAGAGATCAAACTATTTGACCAGTTTTTTTCCTGATGTGCTGATGAATTAGCCTGTTAGATTTTAACTTAAAATTGTTAAAAAAAAGAATAAAAATGATGTTTAATATACAATTTAACTATTGTTTTACTTAGCATATAAGAATTAAAATTAATGTGTTGATATATATGAAAATTAATATTTTCCAGTGGTTCTTTAAAATATATATGTTTTATAAATTATGAGAGGATAAACCCAAATTTTATCAGTTAAACAATCAAATATTGCATATCAAAACTATAACCAATCTTATAGGTACTAGATCACAGGATGGTTATCATGCTTGTGTGCCTACTTTCAGGACATTTTTTACTTTTGATCCAATATGTATTTCTTTTTATTATTCTATGTCCTTCACATACTGCCTTCAAACAGTGTCCTAAAATGTTTTGTTACTATTAAAGTGTATGAAAGTTTAAGAACTAACTTCATGTAATATTTCCATAAGGGAATTTCTTGCTGGCATTTCTGAAAAAATTCATGTTTTTTCATATCTTTACTCTGAATATAATCAGTTCAGAGTTTTAAAGAATAGGGAAAAGGATTGAAGTTTAACAATCAATATAGAGAAGTTACTAGACCAAGGAATTCACTGGCATCAAGCAGCAAGCAAGTACAGGAAGCCTGACAGGCAGAGGTAAAGGTTAATGTGTAGCTAACAGGGAAACTAGAAAGAAAGACGTTAACAAGGAGCTGTCACCAGCAATAATTTCGAAGCACAAGTGATGGTCTAAAATAAAGTGTTTACATTTTATCACTGAAGAAAGGGTAACTTTCCTATATATGTGTGTGCGCGCATGCATGCACACGTGTGTGCTCACACACACATGCACACGGATGCTAAAAATATGTATATGTATTTTAAGAAAGAAAAAACTGTATTATAATTGTAGTACTAAATATACACCCATAACAAACGCTGAATACAAGTCACATTTGACGTCTGCAATGACAAGAGGTGCTCAAAGTGGTTACCGTCAGGGTCCAGACACTTCTGTCTACAGTGAACTATTTGAGCAACACTGACCGGTGTCCACCTGTATGGCTGTGCGTGTCTTTTCAATTTCTTCCCGAAGTACTACCAGTGTAATACACCACATCCTTTAAGGTCCCCTCTAGGTAGAGATCAAGAGGTATTAAGTCAGGAAAATGAGTGGAGGGAAACTCAACTGCACCCTGTCGTCCCACCCATTGTCCTAGCAAATGGTCTTGTGCTCCTCAACGACAGCCGTGCTTCCTCCGTTTTCTTTAACTGTCCTGCCTGTTGCATGGTGATGCCGGTATTCATTCGATCAAGGTCATCTTTTGAGTGAAGGTCATACTACACCTTAATATTGTAATTAAATTCAACTTTGAAAGTAAAACATAGTAACATCTCTTAAAATGCATATACCTTTTTTTGGCACCTCGGTATATGAGAGCTGTCCGGAAGGTATCCAGCCACGTAGGTGTTCTCATTATACAGATGATGGCTGGAGTTTTTGGAATACACACACACACACACATGCACACACACACACACACACACATGCACGCACACACACAAATCAGCCATAAATGTCTCTGTTTTTCTAAACAGGTACATACGTGTGTGTGTGTAATTGAGAAATATAAGTTGCAGTTCAATTACAAATGGACGAAGGATCTGAGGACTTCAGGGAAAAGAAGCATAAATAAATCTTTACTATATAAAAAGAAGAATATAGTCACTTTGAAAATAGATGCAAATAAAAACTATAATGAGATACAGTTCTTTTAAAAAATGAGTGAAAAAACTGGAAAATTTGGTAACAGATAACAAAGTGTTATCTAACTTATACTAAGAAATTTCCCCACAGCCACACTCCACACGTTGCTTAAAAAGATAAATTTCCTCTATTACTTTTTCCACATGTAAATAAGCTGCAGGTACTGAGTCTATGGTGCCTACCGTAAGTTGCATAAGCTCTGTTCTTTTCATGTCTAGCACGAACCTCTTTCTAGATCACCCAGTCCAGTCCTCGAGGCCAGCAGAGAAGGTACTTCGGAGTCATGTTTTTCTTCTCCACTTCCGTCTTTCCCTTTGTCTTTGTGTCCATCTTTGTCTTCAATTTCATCTCTCTCTCCGTTTCTTCCTAGGTCACCTGGTACAAAACATTTTGTCAAATGCTGGGAAAACTCAGCTTCATTGCAGAAGAATATCTGAGGAAATCCAAAGCTTGCTGATGTACAAAGTTAAATTCTAAAACTGTTGTGGCATACACCCAATGGAATATTACTCAGCTCTAAGAAAAGAGAAATACTGCCATTTGCGACTAAATGGATGGACCTGGAGGCCATCATGCTTAGTGAGATAAGCCAGACAGAAAAAGGCAAGTATCATATGCTTTCACTCACATGTGGAATATAAAACTGAAAGCAGCAAAGAAACAAAACTCATGGACACAGTCAAGAGTTGAGCGGTTACCTGAGGGTAAGGGGGAGGGGGTGGGAGAGGAGGGAGGGGAGTCAAGTACAAGGTGATGGAAAGAGAACTGACTCTGCGTGGTGAGCACAGAATGCGACACACAGATGGTGCGCTGTGGAGTTGTACACCTGGGGCCCACGCAATTTTTGCTAACCAATGTCATCATAATAAATTTAACAATAAGTTTTTTAAATAAACCTATTTTGAGATGGAACTCAGATTTACATTTTCTTCTGTTGTTTCAGAGAATAAAATAACATTATCAGTGGGAGAAAACAGATGGCTGTTGTAGTTGAGCTCTGTATAACATCCACTACACCACGAGGACTTAGAAAGTGAATTTAACTCAGAAGCAACATTATAATGATTCTCTGGTCACTGGGGCTACTGATAACTTTGATCATTTCAATGATCATGAAATTGAGGTCGTGTTAATAAACCCCAATATTTGAGTCCATCTGCCTGCATGCACTAGCCCCCCAAAAATGCGCGAGCAGGAGTGTGCATTGTAGACAAGAAGTAATTTAATATAAATTGGCCAATTCAGTGCCAGTGCTCTGAAAGACCTTCCTCCCACTGGCTTGTAGGTTACAGCTTTTACAGGGCTGAATCACAAGGCACCATAGGTTAGGGCTTTGAGATGCTTCTTGTTTCGTGGAAAAGTAGCCGGGGGGTTGTTCCACTTTAGGGCTCAGGAACTGAAACACAACTTAGGTCAAGAACGTGTCTTTAGCCTGCCAGAGGTTGGGACCCCGTGTTCATTATGAGGTCTGGGCTACTGCTCCTATGGCCTCAGGTGCTGCTGACTATGGGTAGAGGCTAGGTCTATGAAGGGTGTAATAGGGAGAGAGAAATAGGACTTTGAGAGCTAGGATTCAAAGCTAAATTTAATCAAAGTCCTAAGGATGTTTGGTTTCAGTAGAAAACAAATCTGACTGTTGTGTTTATAAATCACACGCCTTCAGAACTCCTAAATGAACAACAACGTGAACAGAAAATGAAAATCAAGTTTCTTCTAGTGATGGATTTGCCAGCTTACATAATCAGGGATTTTTTTTTTTTATCATTTAATGTTAACTCTCCATTAGAACATTTTAATTTGAGAGGAAATGACTGGAAGTATCAACAAGTACTATGGAAAACAAGACCTGGGTAAGAGGATTTGCAGTGTAAGTGGAATGCAGTAACTTGTGTGGATAGACATCACTGGCTTTTTATATAAAATACTTAGCTGAAGACCCACCACATTATACAAATTCAAAAAGGCTAACTTTTTTTTTTTTACCATTTAAAGGATTCTTCAATTAAAAAAATAATTAATTTAAGGGGTTTTGACATTGATAAAATATGAACATTTACAGATGAAAAATGGAAGCTTTTTAAAATGACAGCATTTTACTTTCATTTATTTTAACTCTTTTGAAGCATTTATTGAAGACAATAGAGATAAGGAAGAAATTGTGGGATGAGAAAATAAAGGAATAAACTAAAGAATCATGGGATTCATTGAGAAGTTCATACGCAAATGGACAAGGTTTCTTCTCAGAATAAGATTTTTTTTTGCATTTCTCCTCTCTCAATTTCTTCCAGATGCTGTCTCTTCTTTTATCAAAACTGTACCTCAAATATCCTAAAATATAAAAAATCTAATTTCAAAAGAGAACTAACTTGCAAAAGAAAAATATACACTGCATCTCTCTGCTGAAAACTTAGTTTTCAGAGTGGGACGTACAGGAAAAAAAAGGGTGACACTATTATCTCAGAGACCACTGTTAATCTCAATTTACATATCATGACAGTGAGGTCCACAGGTTACGTTATTTCATAACACAGTCAGTGGCTTTATTTTACTAAACTCACTTTTTCTCATTGATCATTTTTCAACCTCAAATATTAACATTTCTTTTTGGTAGAAAAAATACAAACAAATATTTTTTATCATATGTCCTATGCATAAATGTTTCCTTGTCTTAAAAAAGACTATTAATTTCAAAGGGGAAGGTAATGTAGCCCATTAAATTATGGAAGACTGTAAAAAGGGAGTATTACCTTGTTGGTTTCAGTATTGCATATCCAGTTCTAGGAGACAGAAATCTTTTCTGTTTCAGTTGTTTCCTTTATTGCACTGTTTCACACTACAAGACATTGCAGGGTTAACAGTTTATAAAGTGACTCATAATTTTGTGCACATCTCTGCCATATTATTGTAATCTACATTCTGTTTAAGATTTAATTTTTAAAATAATTGCCTCTTATTAAAATCTCCCACATTACATTATTGCTAGTCATGCAGAAAATTACTTTGCTGGGAAAAAAAAAAACATTCAATATAATCTTTTCTTCTTATAGCAGAGGTGATAATTGGATTAATCACAAGTCAAAATCTTGGAACTAGAGTACTTTGTTGGCTAAACTGAACCAAGCCTGTCACTTAGAGATGATAGATAATAGAACTTTAGCGATGCTAAATAATCAAGTGTGTCTAGCCACCATAGTAATGAATATTTCAAAAATATTAAAATGTGTTAATTATCCACTGAATATAAGAAGAAGCTATATTAGACCTGTGGGAGACTAGTTCTCTTGTTATGATATCATCATACAAACATGCTTACTTAGGCAACTTTGTTTCAGCTTATCTGCTACTGTTCTATAAAGATTAAAAGCACTTGATAAAGTAGAAGAGGTTTCATATTGTAAATCTTTCAATGATGGCTTCTATGGCATGACTTTGGGGATAATATTAAATCCTAATACTGCCCATTGGCTTGATTCTACAGCGGTTCTCTTCATATACATTATTAATGATTTAAAAATGTACTTTTTAGAGCAATGTTTAAATTCATTCTTAGGAAGGCGGTAAAAAATGAAGATTTTAACAAGGAGTTTGATCTAAGAATCTTTATGCATACGATATCATAAAACTTCAGATACGAAAGGAACTTTAAATTATTTTCTGTTGTAAATGAAGAAATAGGATCCAGAGGGGTGATGTTACCTCTAGAGGAATAGATCCTTAGTAAAAGTGTCGGAATAAGAATTCATGTCAACCATGCCCAGTGAAATAAACACTATTCTATTCAAAGCTATATAGGATAATCATGACATAAATCACTTGGTATGTTTAGATAATTATAGGAGATAATATTCTGTAATTTTTAAACCTAAGTGTAACACTTAAGTGTAACATTAAAAAAATAGCAAATTTCAAACGCGCAACACAAAGTGAACCCACCCTAGTGATTTCCACCTACGTCTAGAAAGAAGGGTATCAACAGCATTCCAAAACCTTGTCGTGCTTTCCTGATCACTATTCAATCCTTCTCCCTCCCAAAAGGAAATGAATGCCTTGACTTATAAAGCTATAAATTAAGGTTACATATACAGCATGTATTCTATTATGCCTTGTATAATTTTATCAGAATCATGTTTGTAAGATTCAATAATGTTTAATTGTGCAGATCTATAATTCATTTTCACAATTGTATAATAAATTATCATGCAAAGTATATACCACTTAAATAAAATTGGCAATATCTTGAAAGGCACAAATGATCAAAACTAATTCAAGAAGAAATAACAAAGCCTGAATGGTCCCTCTTCAAGGGAAACTATTGTTAATTAGAAAACCTTTCCATAAAGAAAGTGCTAGATCTAGGTGATACACCGGTAATTCAATTAACTATTTATGAAATGAATAATAAAAATACCATTTGAGAAAAGAGAGAAAAAAGTGTTTTATCTCATTTAATGATGCAAAAACTACCGTGATACCAAAATTAGAAAAGGTATAAAAGGAAACAATAGATGTAAACATTAATGCATACACAGATGCAAAGTCATCAATACAAAAACCTCTAGCAAAATATTAGCTAGTAGTAAATAGAAACATATAAAGAATTCAAATACTATAACTAAGTTGTGTTTATCACTGGAATGCAATATTAGTTTAATATTAGAACATAAATAATACAATTTGCCATCATGCTATACGTTCTAGCATGTGCATTAGAACATGGAACATTTAAAAAGCACGTAGAACAAAAGGCAAGTCATGATTTTCATTTGATATGATTGATTATTTAAAAATCTTAAGGAATCTACAAAATACACTATTAATAACTAGAGAATTTTGTATGTTCCCAAGAAACATGGACAACATACAAAAATGAAGCGTAAACCACAAAAACAACTTACTCAGTTGAAAAAAATAAAATGAGAACGAGGGCAGAAATGTGAAATAGCTTAAAATGCATGAGGTAAAAAAATAACACAATAGGCCAGTAGGCCATTGGTTTAGCCCTAGGAATACTTCCATGCTATGTTTAGCTTATTGAAAAACAAAACAAAGCAAACCTTGCATATCTGAATAATTTGTGCAACAGACCCAAACAGGAAACTTTACTTGTGAACAAGCAAGGTACAACCTGCTTAATAACTTTTTTTTAAATAACTTTTCTTAAAGCAGATACGGTTTGAAGCAAAGAAGCTTACTCTAAACAAACTGGGTTAGTGCTACAGCTAATGATATATTTTTTTTTCTTTTAGTGCAGCACTGTGTTTGTAACTCAAATTAGTCCACCATTTATGCCCGTGAGCTCATGTCTGCCTCTCTTGGAGAGAAAACTACACATTTTGATGGACAAAATTAACAGGACACATTTGCTAAGGTTTCTCGGTGAGGGGTGGAAGCATGAGCAAACTTACTGAGTAGAAAACGCATTTAATAGACATTGCAGGTGAGGGGGAAGAGCACTTCCTACTCTTGATTTCCTTAGTAGCACATTGAAACATATAATAACATAGTTTCTAAGAACATGGTGGGTGGCCTTGGTCATTTACATACACACATACAACATTATTTCTTTGGATTTAAAAAAAAGTTATGTGTGATACTTTGAAGGACAAGATTTCCTCCAAAATCAGGCTGTAATACTATCCCAAAATTCATTTTCTTTATGTAACTTTGAACATGAATATCCCAAGCCGTGATGAAAGCATTGGGAAGAATTAAAAAAATAATTTATAACAGTGGTAAGTGGTATGGGAATCTGAAAATGAATCTAAAGTAAGTTAATATTTTTATTTCTAATTGTGACAATTTTGGAAACAAAGTGTGCTTTCAAATACACTGGTATTTGAAAGCACCCATTATATGTTAGCATAAATTTGCATAGTGAGAGTTGTTACAGGCGTATATTAACTGGAAAATTGTCCTAAAGAAGATCTCTACAGGGTCCCACTCTCCCCACACCCACCTATTTCCACTAATGACAATCCATACCCAGTTTGTGCTCAATGCACCTCTCATAAAGTCAGTTTCATGGTCATGAGCAGATGAGTATGTATTGGCTGATTTTCCTTCCACTTCAGTGCAAAATCAGAGTACATGGAGGAGAGAGAAAACATTTCTCTGCTTAGCTACAATAGCATGTTCTTAATGGCATTTCCCAATATTGAAATGAGTAAATTGCAATTGAAATCTCATGGTGTATGCATCTTCTGTTCAACTAAATCCATCCATTTATCTTTGAGATTTATAATGGTATGTGAAAGAACATTTTTTTCTGTTCTAATGTTTATCAAGTATCATTAAACAATGAGGAGAGTAACATAGATGTCATAATATTAACGTGGCATAAGTCTGTCTATGTAATGTAGTATGGAAATGAGTACTATTTCAAAAGTTACTTTGGTATATTGACATTAAATATCCACAGGTTGAAGACATTCTTGTCTTATTTTCTAAATTTAATTCATGCTGAATTTTTGTTGTTACCTTATACAAAAAGCATAAATCTTAATAGTCTTTTTGGTGACGTGTTCAAAGTGAAGAAGTATTTGTTTTTCCTAAGAGAACCTTCATCTGGATGTCAAGCACTAAAGACATGCAGAATTTTTAGCATTCTTGCTAAGTTTTAATTAGAATTATATCTTGCATTAACATGGTACAAAGAAGATCCATGTGATTGTAAATTACTGTGAGCACAAATATTTTACAACTTAAAAAGGAATCACTTCTCCACTCACTAACATCTGTTTTTGCAAAATGAGTGAAGTTACATGTGGATATTCACAGGAAAAAAAATCAGAAAAATGTGCTAAATTAATGATAACCACTTTTTAAGTCAATTAAGATTTTAGGATAATGGCTGTTGAGAAGGTTGAATTCCAGGTTTTATTTGGGTGCACTAATTATTTATCTTTTGTTTTCCACAAATGTATTTTAAAGTGCTTTCTATCACTAAATGAGTACAATATTAACAATAACCAAATAGGACAATAATAATAAGCAACTATTATTGTAATGTGCTCAGAATATATCTTCCAGTTATACTTTATATTTATTTACAATTTCAATCTTGCAATAAACAAATAATGTTGTTAGTATAAATATCCATTTTTCCCCCCAAGGACCTAAAGCTCAGTAATTCATGCATCAGGCAGCTAAATTCTGAAGTCTCATTTTTAAATAGAATATACACCACTTTATTATCATAGAAGTCAGAAGTTAAGATGAGTATACACAAATTTTGTAACATCTAATACCCAAGTTAGACTGTTAAAAGTTTTGTGTAGAATAATCAAAATTATCCCTTTCAAACTTTTTTTTTTTGGGTAGTAGTTTACTCAACTTTATGCACTTATCATAGAAGACTTTTCTCTCATTGCTACAAGAAGGAAGTTCTCCTTGACCCTACAGGACGCCTGTCTCACTCCTAAATCCAACCAAGAATGTTGTATGGACCATAGAGAAGCTCATCTGTCCAGCGGCCTGCGAGTGGGAGGGTCAGGCTCCTTCTCCATTTCTCTCTGCCCTTGTAGCAATTGTATTAATAGCTTTTAACCTTGAGTCAGTCTACAGAAATAGATGGACTGGAGGAGAGTCTACTCTGATAAATGGAGAGATAAGGCTTTAGAAAGGCCTGGGAGCGGACAGACGGCTCCATCGTCCCTCAGTTTCACATTCCAGAAGCGTGCCCTCCCTCGGAGCTCCCGGAGACCGGAGGCCACAGGACAATTCTGAGTATTTTACCCTCCTTTCAAGCAAAGTGTGTGGGGCTTTGTCCAGGTGGGACACCTGTAGAGACTGCTCCAGGTTCTATCCCTCTTCTACCTTCTGAATTGCCTTCAGAATCAAGGGAGGTTACTGTTCAAAGTTGATGCTAATCACCTTGTTTATCATTTGCAATCTAAAGTGAGTTTGTTTGTTTGTTTGTTTGTTTGTTTTCCTTTCAGTACCTTTGCTATTACTTTTTCTTTTCCCTTCTCTATGTGCTTTGCTATTTTTGCTATTACTTTTTCTTTTCCCTTCTCTATGTGCTTTGGGTTGTTACTATAACTGTAGCAATGGTGATGTGACCTCTCTGTTTCCAGTGTTAGAGTGTAATGAAAGCTTTATCCTACTTACTGTTTTTAGTTTTTGTTTTGTTTTGCTTTTCCTTTCACCAGGAGAATCTTCAGGATTTTCATTCTCCGTCTGCAAACAGACTTTGTAAAAACACACCCTGAATTATCTTTCTTGTTAAAACTTAAATTATACTTGGCTGTCAGTTATTAATGACTGTAGATGTTTTCCTCCCAATATCTTATATCTGTAATGCCATTTCCATGCCTAGGCAGACCTTTATGTTTTTGATAAGCTAATGTCGAGCACATCCAGCCATGCCCTCTGTCTGTACAACAGAGTCTTGTCCACTCCTGATAACATGCCCCATCCACAGAGGCCTTGCTTTATAGCAGAAGCACAATCTCAGCAGGAACAGGGAATTTGGCAGAACAGAAATGTGTGGGATCAGGTATGGTTCACATAAGTACCAGCAAATTTCTGATTATCCTAAGTACCGCCCCACATCTAAACTTGGCCATGTACGAAACAGAATTGCCTATTTTCATGCACAGACCTTTCCTCTATTAAATCAATTCTTCAAACTCATACAAAATGCATTATATTTAGGAGAGTGCTTCTCTATCCTTTGCATCACTAGATCATTCAGTCACTTGACATTTTTTTTCACTTGGCCCTTTCCCTGTCCGTGGACTTCTGCACTCTGTTGTCTTGGGGTTTCTTTTATCTTTTGCTCCCCCACCAGTGCAGACACTGCTTTGCTTTGTGTATTTAATTCTGAGACTGCTTGTACCTACTGGCAGTGAGTATTATTTAGTGAGATCCACTGGATGACTTCAGTAAGAGATCTATGCTGTTACATGATCAAAATTAGGGTGCCTTATTTGGGGAAGAAATGCCTTTGAAATGAGCACGCTACTTGTTGGTTCAGTGACAGTGTAATTCTATGGCGGCTGTCACATCTGGGACAAATGCAATTCACTGTTCTGTGCATTTCACACCAGCCACTGGAGTTTGTTCTCTAACTTTAATCTCAATAGCTTATTGTCCTTTTCCAGAGAAAATCCAGAATTTGAGTACCATTCTTGCGGAAACTGATTTATTACAAAAAAAAAAGTATCCTGGGATTGTACAAAAGAGACAAAGGCAATGCAAAATACAACTTCCACTCTATGTTTCTATATTTCTTTTTCATTCCCCTTAGAATTGCGTTTGCTGCATTCCTGGCTGGATGCCAGTCCTTTCCTAAGGCATTTGAAAGTGCTCTTAACAACGCTATTCATACATCGTATGAATACGAAAACAGTGAGGAAAAGAAGCATGAGACTTAGCTCACTGATAATTGCTTCTTTATTTCCCTGAATGTTTCCTTGTCAGCTTAGCCGAAGTTATCATCGGGGTCTCTCTTTACTGGTTTGAGTCTAAGTGTTCCTCGAACAGTATCTTTCATGCTGGATCTAGGAAATGTTGCTTCTGCCACTTCGACCCCACCCTTCAGCATTGCCGTGCATGGATAGTTTCATCTTGATGTTTTGGTCATGATAATTTTGACTCTCAGCTTGTGAAAACAAATATTTCTATCATTTTCTATGGAATTGATGAACCTTCATGGAAAACGTATTTTCTAGAGCAAACATCATTAAGTCTGTTTATTACCTTCATCAATTTATAGTACATTGTATTTAAAATAGTTCTATTTATTTTTCTTATTTCATTTATAATTTGTATATAATTATCTTAATAAGAATGTTAAAAGTTTTACAATTAACATTTGATTTATGTATTTGTTGTAGTTAATAATCAAACTGACGATTATACTAAAGTTATCATGGGTTTGCTATTCTGAATGTTACTTTTACTAAGGCTAATTTTAACAGGTAAAAACATTTGCAGATTTATATATTGCCAAAGACAGTTTATTCTATCATCGATTTTGAATAATATTATTTTCAAATGCAATTTAAATATTTTCATTTGTATTTATTCTTTTGGTGTACCATGTAGGTTTTCCCAGAAAACTACCATCCTATTATCTTCACTATATTTCCATATACCAACCACAATTAGCTGAGTTTTTAAGAAGTGTGTTTTTCTATACTAGTCTATAACATTCATATAATTTATTTTTGATATTTTCAAGCTAGGTGTGCTTTGTCAATCAATGTGTTATTGTTATGGTTATTAATTATTGCTGTGTATCTATTTTAGTAACTGATAATGCAAGTTGTGGTGATGCATTCCAGCAATACTTCTTGTCATGAAGATAAGTGATGTTAGTTACTATTTCTTAACTAATACATAAGAAATATTTTAATTTGTTCTCATAAAATAATCTGTATTGATTTATATTTTTATTTACTTATTTCAGTGTCCGTCTAGGTATTCAATGTAGTTGTAATGATTTTGCATATTTTCATTTAATGGTCCATATAATTAGCACAGGAAATATAAATTTGTTAGTGCCAAACAATGATGTCTAAATGTACTTTGGGTCAAAGTACACAGATTGAGATATTTTTGTAATCTGAAGTCGTGAAACTCAGGACATTCTATTAACAATTGAGATTGTTATTTACATGTTTTAGTGGGATATTTGAAGCAAAAGGTTAATATATCAAGAAAAATTTTATAGTTGTTGGATTTGCTAGAGATGCTGCCTTTAGGACGTTTAAATCTATTTGACAAAGGCACTCACTTATTTTCTTTAAAACTTTTGAAGACAACTATGAATTAACATGACGTAATACTTTTCAAGACACCCTAAAGATAATATGTTTAAGCCAAAGGATCTTAGAAAATTGGCCATGGCATATTCATTATCCTAGGAAAAATGGTATGAAAGTTGTTACTACTTTTTCTAACAATAGATGCTAGACAGGTATCTCGACATTTAAACTGTGGAGGTAATGTGTGCTATTTTCAGTCAGGTAGAATAAATAAAAATCTGTATGGCTTGGTAACATTTTTATAGTATCCTTATTCTAAGAGAAATCATTATACTTGCTATTTTCTTACTTTAAATTTCTTTTCCCTCAGCTTCCTTGAAATATAACTGACATATAACGTTGTGTAAGTTTAAAGTGTCCAATGTGTTGATTTGACACACTTAAATATTGCAGAATGATTACCACCATAGCATTAGCTAACATCCTCATCACATCACAAAATTATCTCTTCTTTGTGGTGAGGACATTTAAGATCTTCTCTCTTAGCAACTTTCAAGTATATAATACAGTATGATTAACTATAATCACCGTGCTGTATATTAGATCCCCAGAACATATTCATCTCATTTGCTATTTTCATATTTCTATTTTCTTAACAGAAAACATTTTTTTCTTAGTGACGTGAGCAAGGCAACTATGTTGTAATTATATACCATTACTCTCCATAATTTCTGTCCTAGTGTACATGATTAAAAATAGAATATCTCTTCCTTCTGAGGCAGTCATCATGTTCAGCTCTCCAGGGTGGAGGGTAACTTTTACTCGAGTATGCTAATCACTATCTAAGGATATACAATGTTCCTTGTATTTGCTACTTCAATAATTTTTAGAGTTCTCACTAGTCAATTCCCCATTATTTCAATCACCTTTTATAGTTCAACTTTTTATATAAAACTCTCCCTGTGCAAATTATCTTGTGGTTTCACTTTCCTGATTGAACCTTTATTAATAAAATAGAATATCAAAATTTATTTTAAGGAAGAACTAGATTTAGTAACAATGTTGATTGGCAGGTATAGGATACTGAGGTGAGTAGTCTCTGCTAACAGTCACTTCCAATATGCACATGCCACTACTCTGCCCCTTGATGAGTCTATTTCCCTTGATTTTGGGTCAGGTTGTGTCTTGTTTTGATGGATGAAATGTGACAGGAGAGATGTGCTGTTGTGGAACCCAGTAGTCATGTGGTATAGAAACCAGGCTATACTGTTGAATGATGAAATGCCATGTGGAGAATGCTTTGGAGAATGAAAGACCTTTTCACAATCTTTCAGCCGAGTGCAGCTTTGTTAGAGACTTCAAGTGAGACCACAGGAGCCCAAGAAAACTCACAGAATCATGAGAAATAATGTTATTATTTTGTGTTGGTTTGTTAGGTAGAAACAAATGACCGAAACAGTAGCTTAGAAATCATGGTTAAACTAAGATATTTCTAAGCCCCAGAGGCTTGAGTAGGCCAGGAAATATCAGCTAGATGTCTCACAACTCAGACACTTGTTTTTCTCTCTTCTTCAAGAAATTTTTGTCTAATGCAGACATTGTTTACAAGATTTATGAAAACCATCAAAATCCTACAATCATTTGTATTACTCATGTAGTAACAGCAATAATTACTTAAAATTACATGTTTAGTTTCTTGTAGACATGGCAGATGTTGTGGTGACTTGGTGACTGAAAAATTAAACAAGATGCACAGACGAGATGGACAGAGCTAATTAGGGGCTTCATGGGACCACAAGGAAGATGCTCTTATCACAGTAATGTAACTCTTTAAGAGTTTAGCTTCTCAAGGATGGTAATAGCCCAGGCAGATGATAATGCCCTGATTTGTAAATTTTAGGCTGGAATTCCAAGGAGTTCGTGAAGAAAATCTCTGTTTATAGTCCTCATTTGGTCAGTTGGTTAAATATCAACAAGACAATTTTCTTTTCATTGCAATTGAAATACATTTGTTTTCTTAAAAACACTCTACCTTCCTAGCAACTTATACCTGAGGACATGCTAAACCTGAGAATGTTTTTAAGATTTGTGGAATGAAGGATTTGTTCAGCCAATGTGACCATTACCTGCCCTAGATGGAGTCAAGTGTGCTCAGGGCACATTAATTTTGCAACTCCGGGAGTCAAAGGTCTTGATTAACACATGGGATCATTTCAACTTGCAGCCAAAACTATGGTGGAGCTGCCCACAATGACAGCCACAGACACATTGACAAATGTCCTTCCCGAAACCAAGAGGCCACATTGAGGAAAATAAACAAAGTAGGTTGTTATGGGTGGAATTATGACGCTTAAAAAACTGTGTTGAAGTTCTAATCCCCAGTGCCTCAGAATGGGACATAATTGGGAAATGGGGTCATTCATTGCAGATGTAATTAGTTAAGATGAGATCATACTGCAGTAAGCTGAGCCCCTTGTGTCCATATAAGAAGATGCTCATATTCAGGTAGACATGTAGAGAGAGTACCCCATGAAAACTGAGAATTGGGGTGGTATATCTACAGACCAAGGGATGCCAAAGATTGCCAGCAACCCACCAGCAGCCAGGAAGAGGAAGGAAAACATTCCCAGATGTTTCAGAAGGAGCAGTGCCCTGCCGACACCACGATTTCACACTTCCAGCCTGCGGAACTGTAAGACAACACATTTCTTTTGTTTTAAGTCAGTTTGTTTGTGAGACTTTGGTACTGCTTCCTTAGGAAACTGATACAAAGGTCTATCTCCACCACCACCACCACCAGCACATGCACACTACATAGCAAGAACGCAGCAGCAACAACAAAAGGGGAATTGCCTCAGCTCTCCCTCTCGGATTCCTTCCTGTGTTTCTTCCTCCAGACTGATGGTTTGTAAAATCTCTCTGTAAAGGCAGCCACGTCTATGCTCAAATGAAAATGTTTCTGGCACACACTGACATTTTGAACAATTGGGGAGTTTTGGAAAACAGATGTTGTAGAAATAATCAGGCATACTTAGGAGAAATAATTTAAGGCAGGGGAATTTTATTTTCGAAGTGTCCAAGCTAGGTATCAAGAACCGAGGTGATTTTCTGCAGAGGCTTTTGCCATTCTTTAAACTGATATGCAGTTAGTTTATTGTAATTCTAGGGAAAAATGTTCTTGCTTGAGAGGATGAAGAAAAAGAGTGCAGAGAATTTTTTTATGTGCAAAGTGGCATCCCCCAAAGTCTTCCTGCCACAATAAAATCATAAACTGATGATTGCCATATTTTTATGGAAGATAAGTAAAGTTTTCATTTCAATATCAAATCAGAGTGGTAGGTTATGTCCAATGGCAACATTATTCTAATTATGACCTCAGTTTGGGGGGTACAAAAATCAGATGAGTTTTAGCCAGAATATAATTAGAATTATTTATAGAATAAGAAAGCAGATTTCAGCAATTAGATGAGAATTGTGACTGACCATATTTATACACTGAAAGATGTTTTAATTACTGCTGGTTGGTATGCAAGTCGTTGATTTGCCTGATGTGATCTTATGAACCACTGTTAATGCTGGATATCAAGAGCAATTTGCTTTTTCTTGCAGGGCAAGCAGTTTGATTTGGGGTTTGACCGGCCACCTGGGTATTTAAATTTGCTGTCACGATATCATAATTCAGTAAAGTAGACTTTAAACAGGTGGTCTAAACCTAATTCAAATGCTAAAGTCACTCATTATGTTGATGCCATATTAGCTAAAAGTAATGCTGAAATAATTGTGTTTGAAGCTCTTTCTTTATTAACTTTATTGCAAGAAATGGGCAGTAGAAACTAAGATGGACAATATAGCCCCAGTAATCATGGACAGGTATGCTCAAGATCAGACAAAAATGTTTATTATTTAGTCTTCTAAACATAAAAAAATATTAGAAAACAATTAGTTTATTTTATTTCTGAAAATCTCACATCTAGTATGATTGTGAGATTTTCATATTAATAACATGTGTAAAAAGGAGCATAATGAGCAATGTGGTGTCTTAAAGTTCAGGCAAGTCCCCCATCTGCTGGTCTCATTTACTCACTCATTTAAAAGACAAAAAGCACTTACTATATTCCAAGTCCTGTTCTAGAAACTAAGACCCAAATCATGAGCAATTAAAACAGTATCCTCAAGGAGATTATATTCTATTGTCTGAAGACAGAATATACATTTTAAAAATTAATAAATGTATCCAATATCAGAGGTTATATACTATAAAGAAAAATTAAGCAAAGTAATTAATTAATTAAGGAGTAATAAGAAAGAGACATTGATTTTTAACATGGGGTGGTCAGGCATGGTGGCACTGACGAGGTGATACTTAAGCAGAGATATTGCAGTGTCCAGAGAGACTAGATTGGAGAGAATGAGGTGATCAGAAAATGAGGACTCCAATATTGCTGGATATGTCACCTACCAGACAGGGTAAAGCCTGGCATCACTTCTGACCTTGGCTAGTGTCCCTGTACAACATGGGCAGGGGTCATGAGATGCTACCCCTTGATAATCTAAAAACTTTGCCATCATGTCTTAACAGTGTTGTCAAGCTTATGGATTGCTTGAATGACACTGCTTCCCAGATGTTAGGAGATAATAGATGAATCTAGTAAGAACTGGTACAGAAAAATTAGTTTTTACAACATGTACATACATTCTAAAGTACACTTTACTTATTGATTATACATATATCTCCAGACCGTGGCTAATGAATAGATGATCTTTGCTCCTGCCTTTTAGCTGCGATGAGGTATGTGATGATTTGAGAGAATGACAGAATTTCAAAAAAATTCAAGATTTGCACCCTAAAATTGTTTTAATGGATGGGGGGAAGCCATTAAAATATTTGCTTGCTTCCAAGGCCAAGGTGGTGGGAAGATAAGAAGCCGATTGTATTTCCACTTTGTTGTTTGGAATTTGAAATTTTCCAAGGCTATATACATAAAGCCAAAATTGTACAGACATTGTTGTTACTATAGTTCACAGGAAGATGATACCTTGTTGAAAGGAAATCAGAAAGATTTTTGGAGGAAATAAATTACATATCTATAGACAATATTCCAGGGCTGGAAATAAGTGTAATGAAGCATTGCACATACGAGAAACTGTCAGTAATGGGAATTAGAGATGCAAAACCAAGCAACCCGTATATGATAGACGCTAGTATCCAAATTTATATGCAAGTTAAAGGCTGACAAATCCTCGAAAGTCCCTTCTTCATGACCCTTCTGACTAACCCAAACCTTGGAATGTCATCTTCCTTCCTCTTCAGCTTTCTCTTCATTGTCAGCAGGAGCCTTTATTCTCAATTCACGGAGAATATTATGACTATGAAGAAATGCTTTCTTCACTCTTCCTAGTTATCGATTTAGAATGTTATGAGTAATCCTACCCTATTGTTAATATCCCGGCAAATTTTAGACTCTATTAGCTAAATCCAATATATACAAATATATATATACAATATATATGAATCTTTCCCTAGCCAAAATGTCTCCATTATGCTGAAGCTACTTCTTTCTAGAATCTTCCTTCTTCTTTTAATACTATGAATTCACTCTCTGTTTTTCTTCAAAGTTTCTAAATTTCTATTTGGTTTCCTTTCCTATGTCTGCTTGTACAAGTGTGACTTCATTCTATTTCTAACACCAACTGACACTTAGATCTGAAGTGTCCAAAAGTGTTCAAATCTAACTGTGGACAGCATTTTGGAGCTCTAGGTTTGTCTATGAGGTCAGACAATTAATTTCTTGAACTCATCCTAAGAAAAGTGCTACATACCTCGTTGCTGAATATCACTATGGTCACCTTCAAAGTACTCCCGTTGAGAAGTTATGCACCAATGCCCCTGCTTAGTCCACCCTTCAAAGAAATTTTGGAACTCTTTGTGAAATGGCCATCAGACCTGTCATCGTACCTTGTCAAGGTTATGACACCTTACTGAGTTGTGTGTACCATGCTGCCAATGTAAGCACATGGTGTCAAGTTCGCAAACTTAATTGTTATATTTTGGGGATGACGACAGCTCTGATGGCCATTCCAGAAAAAGAGTTCCAAAATTGCTGTGAAGGGTGGACTAGGCGCTGGCATCGGTCCATAGCTTCCCCAGGGGAGTGCTTCAAAGGTGACCACAGTGATATCAGCGATGAGGTATGTAGCACTTTTTCTGGGATGAATACATGAAATTAATTTCCTGACCTTGTATATTGTATTCAACTTAACATCTCTCCTACAAGTATCTATTCACACTATTCAATATTTTGGAACCATCTTTGAAGCTAAATTTGGTTAACATGATCATAATCTTTAAAAATTTTACTAATTGCTTTTTTTTGTGGTACGGTAAGAAAGAGGTGAATTTGTTGTTAGCTATTAAAACCTGATATTATAATTCTTAGAGTAGGACACAATTCTTGACCTCTTAGATTATGTGTAATCTTACACTATATAATCTCCTATTAAACATCACATGCCCTGTAAGTGACATAAAGAGGAAAGCCAATGCAGAGAGTTTCCATGTCAGGCTCACAACTGATGCTTCTCAAGATAAAAAGTTATGATTTGTCTTTACAGGACCCAGCTTTAGTAGCCAGCAGTGGCACGGTGGTTTGAATTTGACCAATTTCAATGAGTTCCACTTAAACGTTGTCAGAGAAGAGAGAATACATAAGAAAAAAGTGATTTTCCTTTTACGCTTCTGACATGTACTATCTTTATGAATTGTTAAGCTTGGAAATAACAAAACAATGTAAAAACCATGTAAAACATAAATTTGCATAAATAGATATAATTAAAGAATATTGACAGTGATAAAAATAAAACTTTATTTACTTCATTTGCTGTGGTGTCTGTTAAAATTTCAAACTTATTCATTCATTTAGTGAGTCTATTAATAGTACATATTGGATAATATATGTTGACTAATACATTCTGAAATCTAATATCCCTTTGTATATTAAAAAATACCTTGAATTCATGCAGGCCTTCTCTTCCAAAAATTCACTTTAGTAGTCTTTAAAAGTTCTCCTAGGAACAGTCATCAACCAGAAGTTGTACAGTTAGAAATAGAAAGTAATAAAAAGAGAAGTTTGTTGCTGACCTGATGGTATGTATTCTGTCATTTTTGTGAATCTATTGGAATTTCAAACTTCACAGAGTTTGATGACACTATAAGATATCACCAGTGGGAAAAGCTGAGAAGGACTATTGGGTGATTTATACAGAATAGAACTAAAAATACATTGAAATATTTCTTTCCTCTTATGTGTCCAATTTTATTGACTCAACTTTTTTACCCAAAGATTTTAGGAACTTGCAATTTTAATGCAGTAGAACCTGGATTAGTTGTTTAATACTGGGCAACCTGTATTTTTATTTTTTTATCTAAAAAATTATGTTTTAGTTACAGTTGACATTCAATATTATATTATTTTCAGTTGTACCGCATAGTGATTAGACATTTATGTCACTTAAAAAGTGATCCACCCAAAAGTCTAGTAGCCTGACTCCATACATAGTTATTACAAAATTTTTTATGATATTCCCTATGCTGTACCTTACATCCCATGATTCTTTGTTAACTACTCATTTGTACTTTTTAATACCTTGAGCTTTTTTACTCAGCCCCCTGAACCATCTTTCCATATGGCATCTGTCACTTTTTTCCGTGTATCTATGAGTCTGTTTCTGTTCTGTTTGTTCATTTATATTGTTTTTTAGATTCCACATGTAAGTGAAATCATATGTCTCTGTCTGACTTATTTCACTTAACATGATACCTTCTAGGTCCATTCGTGGCTGAGAAATATTTTATTGTATATATGTACCACATTTTCTTTATCAAATTGTCTATTGATGGACACATAGGCTGCTTTGTTTCTTGGCTATTGTATAATAAGTAAAGTTGCAATGAATGTAGAGATATACACATCTTTTTAAATTAGTGTTTTGGATTTCTTTGGATAAATACCTAGAAATAGGATTGCTTGGTCATATGGTAGTCCTACTTTTAATTATTTGAGAAACGTTTATACTATTTTTCCATAATGGCTGCTCTCATATGCAATCCCACCACTGCACAAACTTTCCTTTTTCTTGCAAATACTTGTTTGTTGATTTTTCTGGTGAGAGCCATTCTGACAGATGTGAAGTGATAGCTCATTGTGGTTTTAATTTACATTTCACTGATGATTAGTGACATTGAGCATCTTTTCGTACTTTGATTGGCCATCTGTATGTTCTCAAAAGAATGTCTACTCAGAACTTCTACTCATTTTTTAATTGATTTTTTCTTTGTTTGTTTGTTTTTTTTTGTTAAACTGTATGAAGTCCTTACTCATATATATTTTGGATATTAATTCCTTGATCTTAGTAATACTTTTTGAATGTCTTCTCCATCAAGAAAAATACATAACAAATGAAACAGTGTCAAACTAAAAAGTTTCTGTACAGCAAAGGAAATCATCAACAAAATGAAAAGACAACCTACTGAATGGGAGAAGATATTCATCCATAATACGACCTGTATTTTTATTTGTTAATTTTGCAAACCTAACTTGAATAGTAGTTTGTATAACCTCAATACATATCTTGATGATGCTAAATATCTACTATATTATTCTAGTATCTGAACAAATATTAAAGATTTTATAAATGATTTTACTTGTGATACAATTGTACAGCTAATGAAACTAAATACATTCAATTGAATTGATTGTCACACTTATGCGGAGTAATCTTTATTGTTTACATAATACATCATTTGGACATACTTTAAAAGTAAAAATGTATCACTTCTATGAAAATTAGATCAGCACAGCATATTCTGAAATGCCCACATTACATTTTCCAAGGGCTTTAAATTTTGGAAAGTAAACCTCAAAGGTATTATGTGGGGTTGTTATAACTTTAAACAGAACAATCCCACCTAATGTTACAGGAATAAAAGACCCTCCAAAAGGTAAACACATTAATCACATGGAAGTGTGATTAAAAGCACAGCCATGAAATAAGCATGCAATAATTTCATGCTTTAAAACTGATTTAGCCTAATAAAAGTAAATGAAATTAAAATGGACATTCTGTGTGATGTTTCTGGGAAATCAAATATTTTCCCAGTTATTTGCAATAAAATGTAACTAGAGAAAAATATGTATTTATAGTCTGGATATTTTAAATTAAATCTTACCAAAAATATCATTATTGTAGATCAGTAGACTAGATGACATATCTGGTGCAATTTATGCCAATGGAAAATTTTAACACTTGGTTAGTTTTTTCATTAGCACTGTAAAAAACATTGCAAAGCAATTGCTCACAAATAAACACATAGACACACCCATTTTATTTACTTAAAATTGCAATTTAATCTATATTACACTGCAAAATGCATTGCCGGGCGCGGTGGCGCGCGCTCGTAGTCCCAGCTACTCGGGAGGCTGAGGCAGGAGGGTCGCTTGAGCCCAGTTCTGGGCTGTAGTGCGCTGTGCCCATCGGGTGTCCGCACCAAGTTCGGCATCAATATGGTGACCTCCCTGGGGCGGAGAGCCACCAGGTTGCCTAAGGAGGGGTGAACCGGCCCAGGTCGGAAACGGAGCAGGTCAAAACTCCCGTGCTAATCAGTACATGTTAGGTTTTTTGATCTTTGGACTTTATCTTTTATATACCTAAAGTCAAAGAGTATATTTTCTTGCTTTTTAAAGACCTAGCAAAATTTTTTTCAATGACTTTCTATCACTTCAAACATTAATTTATATATAATATATAACAAATATATATTAATATATGCAAATATGATAGATATAGACATGTGTTGTGAATCAATATTAATAAAGATGTTATTTGAAATCATTAAAGCCTGGGGAAGGTAGACCAGTAGCTTAAGAACTAAAACTTAGTAAACATAAAAATTCAATAAGCATGAGTATTTGAGTATTAACATTACCTAGGCTTATGTATAAAACACATCTTCAATATGCAACTAAAGATACTGAATTTTGTTGGCAATATTTATAATTAACAATAACCTTTTAAAATAATGCTCTGAAATGCTTACATGTGTTCTACAGAAAATTAACACTTAACATCTCTAAAGAGAAACCCTTCATTCTATCAGAAAAAAATGAGTGTTAATTATCTAATTGAGTCAAACTATAATTAAATTAATCAGAATGCATAAAAATTTAAATTTGTCTATATGTTTGTCATATAAGTCTCTCAAATAAAGATTGTTTTTTTCCAAACATTAAATTTTAATAGACGGATGTTGGGTGAAAAGTTTGTTTACATTTCCATCAGACTGCGTTAGGCAGATGGACGGTCTTTTAAGATTGATGTAACTGCAATGGCAGAATGATTTGTTTTTCTGTCAAAGTTTATTGGGAATCCAAAAGATAAGATATGTTCTAAGTGCATCCAATAAACACGGTAAGACAGAAATGTTTTACACCTGAAACATGAACATAGAGGGGACCTCAATTTTAGCAACTGCCACTCTCACATACCCAACTTCTAATAAATGAAAATTGAAGTTATATGACACGTTTAAATATGTTTTAGCTTAACTTGTTTAAAACACAATATGTATCTCAGCCTAGAACATGATTGCTTTAACTTCAAAATATTTAGGAATTTCGAGAACTCTTTTTCACTATAGGATAGCTCTTGGATTAAAATATAATGTTAACTCTTTTTAATAGAATCATTTACCTTGCAAATTCATAAATGTTAAACTTTCCTCTATTAATTTGATTTGTTTCCAAGAGACAATACTTATCAGCATAATTTATGACTTAATATGCTTTATTTACTGCTGCTACAAATTCTTAGTGCAGTGGTGTCATTCACCCTTGATTGGGCCTTGAATATGTTTTATGGGATGTATAACAGATCCAACCTGATCTGCTGAAATCACTGCTCTAACTCCAAAACATTAAGTTAGTTCAATATTTGCAAGACGATAAAGAAATAAAACCTTCAAATAAAACCAATTTAGTGCATTTGAGTGAAAAGATTAACCTCAGAAATGACCTTGTTAAGGGTTAGATGACAAAGGCAGTATCTTTTTGTAATGATTTTAGTAACTAACAGTTTCATAAACCCCTACCCTTCTAGGTTTTAAAATTTATTTATATTTTGCTTGAATACTGGAGATTATTGTAACTTGGAATCTTTAGAAAACAAATCCTGAGGCAGAGGCCTTTTGAGCTAATCATTTATTAGGGAGAACAACGCCAGTTTGCAGAGTGAGAAATAAGAGTGGATCAAGGGACCAACAGACGTGTAAAAAGGTGTTTAGCATCACTAACCATCACAGAAATGCAAATCAAAGGTACAGAGAGCTATCAGCATCCCCTCCACTTGTTGGAATGGGTATTATTGGAAAGACAAGGGACTAAAAGTGTTGGTAAGGCTGTGGAGAAAAGGGAACCCCTCTGCACTGCTGGTGGGAATGTAAATGAGAACAACCACTATGAAAACCAGTATGGAGTTTCCTTTGAAAATTAAAACTAGATATCAAGATAAAACTCCCATATGACCCAGCAATCCCACTACTGGGTATCTATCCAACAGTAATAAAATCAAGATTTTGAAGAGTTATTTGCACTCCTATGTTCACTGCAGCATGATTCACAATAACCACGATATGGAAATGTAGTTTAGTTTTCGGGCCCCTGCTGAGAGTCAGCTGTTATCATTTGCTCTTCCTTGTCATACGGATTCTAATTATAAGAGGAAAAAACAATAGCATATGTTCTGTTTAACTTTATTATATATTTCTTTTTCTTCTTACATTTTAGAATGGAATTTGAGTTTTCTAGTATCCAACATGTATTTTGATGCCTATATTTGTGTTTAAAAATATTTTCCTGATGTTTAGCTTATTTTAGTTCAGGTAATCATGACATATCATCAACCATTAAAAGCATCTTTAGGAATAATCCAAGATGAATAAATATTCTATCAATTCTGGTGTTTTAACAAATGATATTTTATGAAATTCTAGTGCATGTCACTACTGACTAATACCATATACTAGTTCCCTAGTATAATATTTATATCATATAATATATAAGATACTATATTATAATAAACTAATTGTATGTGTGAGAGATGTATATTTGCTACTTAAAATATGTAGTCTTTTAGTTTCTATCTACTCCTTCCAGTGGCAATAAATATCTTCCCCTGTTAACACATTAAATGTCTGGCTATACTATCCTTCTAACACTGTCCTTTATTCCACCCTCGTCCCCAGAAGTATTTGAAATTTTAATGTGCACCTTCTTGATTTTTAAAAATGCATTTGTATTTCTATACAGGTAGCCCTTGAAAATGTGGGATTATTATTCTGTTATTTGGTTTATAAGAACTATTATCTTTTTAACATGAATAATATGGCTCCTAAGGAGAAACACATTTTTAAATATAATTCAACAACCTGGGAATTTTTACTCAACATGTTTCTCAGAAAACGTTAACCTTCCCAGAGAATGAGGTGCCTCATTCTTTGTACTAATGTTACTTTTAAAACCAGCTTTCTGCACAATTCCATTAGGTTTTCCAATCTTTTAGCTACAAAAATATAGTTTTTATTAAAGAATCTGAATTTATATAGTTCTTACACCTCAAATTCAAAATGATATCTACTGTACTTAACTCTGAAAGAAACAATACCTAGTTTTAACTATCTACCTTTATTCATTACTGATAGTATTAATAGCAATTATCATCATTTATTGATTACTTAATGTTCTTCAGGCATTATGTACTATGAGTAAGTGTGTACAATTGTATCTGATAATATTGTAGATGAAAAGTCTGAGTCTTGGTGATATGATACTGCAGGACCCACCCATGGTCACAAAGCTGAGCTGCACCGGTGGTCTGAGTCTGGGCTTTCTGACCCAAGGTCCTCATGCCCATATGTCACCCTATACTGCCTCAAATTCTGCAAAGCTCACCTTGTTTTCTAAGGAAATTGGTAGCATTTTTCTTTTCTTCTGGTCACCCTTTTGTCTCAATAAAAGTGTCAGTCTTGCCTCAAGCTCTGCTTGTTCCAAGCTCTGGGCTTCCACATTATTATGCAATATTTCTCAGTCCTAAACAGAATTTCATCTTACCAGTTTCCATGCATTATCTGTTAGTCAAACCTCAAACCATTTCCAGACATTTGATTCATCCATTTTGGCATGTTACAATAACTAGAATTTGTTGGAAAAACCTCATGATATTCTTCAATAAAGAAGTATTAACCTTTTAACATAAATAATATGGCTCCTAAGGAGAAATACATTTTTTTTTTTGTTTTTGGTATGTGGGTAGCTCCCTGGCTGGGAATCGAACCCAGGCCACAGCACTGACAGCGCCAGCGCCAAAGCCTTAAGCCACTACACCACCAGGGAACTCCCTGAGAAATACATTTTTAAATATAGTTCAGTAACATGGGATCTTCTACTCAACATGTTTCTAGTTATTGGCATGTTAAAATAACTAGAATTTGTTAAAAAAAAAAACCTTACAATATCACAAAAAAAAAAAAGAAAATGCAAGAGCAAAATGCAAGTCAAAATATGACCATCAGTAGTTCTTAGTAATCAATTAATACTCAAAGGAAAGCAATTCTAATATTAATTACCATTGGGATTACTCATTATGTAATGATTCAATTGGGGTTCAGTCATAAACTTGGAAGATTGTTAAAGTAATGGATTGGTTATGATACCTGAAGTTCAACTACAGGTAGAATGAGTTAGCATTACAAAAAGCATTCAGAGCAATATTCAAATGCATAAGGAGTTCTAATATCCAAATACTAAGCGACACAGAGAACGCATTGGCCATTGAATAAACTTGCTTTTGGTTTTCAAAGGATAATTGGCACCAGTGAAGTGTAACTTTGTATTCTTTTCATAAACCTCTTAAAATTGTATTTACCTATTTCAACCTATATTTCCCAACATTTTATTATGAAAATTTTCAAACATACAGCAAATTGCATAGAATTTTACAGTGAACATCCATAAACCTACACTTGTTCCTTCCATCCATCTTCTCACCCCTCTACCTGTCAATCACCACTTCTTAATTTTGGTTGCCTTTCAAAACAAGTTGCAGCATGAATATACTTCCTCCTAAATATGTCAATATCACTGTGTAATTTCATGTGAAAAAAATAGAAAATGCTATTTAATTCACTTTTGCTTCATTGGGGAATAAGATTTCTTTTTAATTGAACAGTTTTGATACAGTTATCTGTTCATCCCGTCCAATTAACGCAGCTATGCTACTGTCATGCTTTATAAGGAATAAGGCTTGTAAAAGGGAAATGGTGGTTGTTGTTTCTGGCCATGCATAACGTGTCTAAATTAAAAACACGGCTGTAAACTGGAGATGCTGTCACCTTTACTGCAGCTCAGCAGGCAAATTTAATTCATAAATCCTTCAGCAGTGCAGCCTCAGGCCTCATCTCCAAGCACGCCCCCGTCATAGAAACCTAATTACCTTCTTCAAGTGCAAGAGAGATGTTTATGGCAACAGACAAGAGTATATAGGTCGAGGGTCTGCAATGTCATTGGGGTGACCTTTGGGGACCAGCACAGCAGATGTAAGCTGCTGAGGATCTCAGGCACTTCAGGTTTTGATAAAAAAAACAAAACAAAAAATACAAAATGCTGCTGGAGGCAGTTAAATAAAACATTCTCAGGCATGCCAAATTGAGATTATTTATGCCTAAAAAAGACTTTAGTTGAATTAATAAGACCATGTTTTCCCACGGACTTTTGATCTTTCATTTTGAGAAAACTGATTTTTGTTATGGTTTCTCATGGTGCTGTTTCGTCAGTACTCTATCCTAATAAATAAAGTTTTAATTTTAGCTGGCTTTCCCCCCTCTGTTTCAATGATTTCTACAGATACAAAATGCTATGATTCATTCATTTATTAAAAGATTACCAGCTCCTTGCACAAATCAATATAAGCCACTATGGAGACAAAAAATGAGCTGACCCTAAGGGGTTATGGTTCTTAAGCAAAATGCGTGAGCAGTGGTATGAGAATCTGCAGTTAGAACTCAACCTTGCAATAATTAGCAATTAGACATCATAAGATAAGTAATAACAAAGCCTGAATATAAAAAACATTTATTTTTCTTTATTAGATAAGGATGCTTTATTTTTTAAAAAAGAGAGAATGCCAGTATTCATATTTGTAAAACAAGAAAAGTCCAACTAATAATTGAAAAGGTATTTGGAAAATCAACATTTTCCAATCTGCAAGCAATAAGAGGATGTAGGAGGAATGAATACCAACAGTTACTAAATACCAAAACAAAACAAAACAAACCAACAAAAATGAAAAATAAAAAAGAACAGATAGGGTATTCTTTCTAATAAAATAACACAATGTAATATATAATTTTACCAAAAATTGAACATGGGTCTGACCAAGGCTCTGGCTCCAACTCTTAAATTGTAGGAAATATGAAGATCAGAGGAACATATTGAATTTCACCACAAATATGCAATCAATAAAATCTAACCTACAGAAAAAGTTCACAAGTCAAATGTCCCAGATTCTACAGAAGAAAATAAAATTATAATAAAAAAAATGAAGGAACAAAATCTATACATTTAAGATTTTATAAAATGGACCATCATAATAAGTTATTTTGTGGATATCGACAAACTGATTCTAAAGTTTATATGGAAAAGCAATGACCCAGAATAATCACCATGATATTGAAGAACAAAAGTGGGAATTTATACCACCCAATTTGAAGACTTCCTGTAGAGCTACAGTAATTAAGTCAGTGTGGTGTTGATAAAAAAATAGAAAAGACATCAGTGAGATGGCATAGAGAGCCCAGAAATGGACCCACATGAATATAGTCAACTAATTATGGCAAGGGAGGGAAAACAGTACAATGTAGCAAAGATAGTCTTTTCAACAAGTGGTGGTGAAACAACTGGATATCACATACAAACAAATGAACCTAGCCACATATATTGCATCGTTTGAAAAAATTAACTCAAATGAGAATAGACAGAAATGAAAATGCAAAAATATAAAAATCCTAGTAGATAACTTTAGTTAGGTATGGCAATGCCTTTTTAGATGTAAGATCAAAGTCATGATCCATGAAAGAACACATTGATTAGCTGAACTTCATTAAAATTTAAAAAAGCAATGTCAAGAGAATGAGTAGACAAGCCACAAACTGGAAAAAAATATTTGTAAGGGACACATCAGATAATGGACCATTTTCTAAAATATACAACTTAACAATAAGTAAGCAAACAATCCATATGAATAAATGGGCCAACGACCTTAACAGACACCTTACTAAATAAGATACACTGATGGTGAATAAACATATGAGAATATTCTCCCCATTACATGTCATCAGAGAAATGCAAATTAAAATAACAGTGAGATTACCACTATATACCTATTAGAGCAGCCAAAATCTGGAACACTGATGACACCAAATGCTTACAAGGATGTGTGTGGAGCAGCAGAAACTCTTCACTTATTGCCTGTAGGAATGCAAATGGTACAGCCACTTTGGAAGGCAGTCCCATTGGTTTCTTACAAAACTAAACACACTCTTACCATATGATCAGTAATCACTCTTCTTGATATTTACTCAAAGAATTTGAGAACTTATGTTCACAAAAAAACACGCACACAGATGTCTCTGTAGGAGCTTACCTCATCATTGCCAAAACTTCAAAGTGACTAAGTTGGCCTTGAGTAGGTGAATGGATAAATGAATGGTGGTACCTCTAGACAATGAAGTCATTGCCTTATAATTTGTTTTCTTTTTAACTTTGAGTAAGGCAGTTTATGAATTTTTAATTGGTTTTTATTGTTAAATTTATTGGGGTGACATTGGTTAGTAAAAATTACATAGGTTCCAGATGTACAATTCTACAGTGCATCATCTATGTGCTGTGTTAAAGTGTTCATCGCCCAGAGTCAGTTCTCTTTCTATCATCATATATACCTGGAAGCATGAATTACAGAAGAAAAAGAATGATTTTCTTAAAATGGATAATGATTTTCTTAAAGTGGATAATGATTTTCTTAAAGTGGATAATGATTTTCTTAAAGTGGTAGATTTAGAGAGACAACAAAGCAAAAAGGAAATTTACACAAGAAACTTGGATGAACTTAGTGACTTAAAAATTACAAATTTTACATTTGAAATGAGAAGAACTCATAAAAATCATAGATAACTTAAGGTCAAAGACTTATGGATAATCAGTTTTAGTTTATAATCTCTTTGATCGTAAATATGAATTTTCTTAATATCTATGGCAGAAAATAATTTTATAAATTATAATTGTTAATAGTTGTTTCAATTAGGAAATATTTACAAATAAGTGATGTATTTAACTACAAAATTTCTTACATGTGGTTATCTAACTTTCTTCTTCTGAAGGTTTAAGGATTTATATTAACAATACACATTTTGTATTCTTCAGATAAATACTCAGAAGTGGATTTTCTAGGACATACAGTCTATCTATTTTTATTTTTTTGAGAATCTTCATACAATTATTCATAAGGGCTGTACCATGCATAAGGGTTCCCTTTTCTCCACATAATTGTCAACACATCAAAAGATAAATGGATGAAAAATGAATGGAATATCATGTAGCAATAAAAAAGAATGAAATCTTGGCATTTGCTACAACATAGATGAATCTAGGGGATATTATGCTAAGAGAAGTAAGTCAGGCAGAGAAAGACAAGTACCATATGGTTTTACTTACACGTGGAATAAAAAACAAAACAAACAAAACAAAAACAGATCCATAGAAGCAGACCAAAGGGATAGTCACCAGAGGAAGGGGATGGGCAGAGTGAAGGGGAAATTGGAATATAGTAAAAAGTATTGCAATAAGTTTTCATAGTGACGGATGATTACTAAAATTAGTGGAATGATCACGTTGTAAAACTAAAAATATTAAATCACTATATCTATACCTAAAACTAGTATAACCAATGTAAGATTGTATACTGACTATACTTACATAGTTAAATTTAGAAAGGAAGAAAAAAAGAAAGTAATTATCAATAAAAATGCACATTTCAAATATATTTTACTTTAAATTATATAAAGTCATTATAAGTATATCTCCCTTAAATTAATAATAGATGGTATTGCACTTTTGGTTTTAGTATTATTGGAAAAAATTAAAACCATATTAAAGGTGCTATTTAATATGATCTCAGCTAAAAATGATTCTAAATAAATATTTTAATTTTATGAAATATTTTTGTATCACACATCTCAATGTTAGCCTAGTAAAGTAGCATTAACACTCTATAGAAAGCTAACTAATTTATAGTAATCAGTTTGATTTATACGATTTAATTTATATCCTAAGCAGGTGCACTGAATTGATTATTATTACCAAACAAATTGTTCCTTATAATTAAGGTTTTTCTGGCTTTCAGATGGCTGTTCATGACATCCAATCCATTGCTTTTAATAGGCAAAGGTTAGTTTTAAATATACATTATGAAAGTCCGATGAAAAGCATACTATCTATCTCCAACATTTTATACGATCACTTCAGGATAGTATATTAACTAAATTTTTAAAAATATTTACTGTGAAAATCTATAATAAACTATAATAAATAAACCTGTATTATTATACAAACATAGTTAAACTGGAAAGTTAATTTTTGGAGTCGATTTTTTAACATTAAATTATCAGTTTAACAACATGCTATTTTAGACAGAAGGTTTAGGGTAGTTTTATTTTTATTTTATAGTAATCTATGCAAATAGCAAGTCAATAGCTACCAATATCTGTTGATGAAAAAAGGAGCAAGGAACCAACATTTATGAAGCAGCTTTTAAGAATGACTTTTAAAATAATTTGAAGAGTCAAATGTTATGAGTCATGGCAATTATAATGATCTCAAGTCATATTAAGCATGGTTTTAAATGTATGTAGTAGTTATATTCAAAAGTAATATATCAAATTGTTAATGAGGGCCATGATTGAGCACATCTGTGGGTCTTTCCCATTCTTTTTCATTATGGTTTATATACCTTTAAACTTATCTTGAAAAAAAAAAACATGTAAAGAAGCAACAACAGAACTCTAAGTCAGGGTCTTCACTAGCCTATTTGACCTGATTGGAGGAATTAGGTGTAATCTGCATTATACTTTAGCAATAAGCAAGCTGAGAAGTTTATGTTGACGTGGAAAGTTAAAATTTACCAGACATTTACCTATAATTACTGATAATTATTCTATGTCATTGAGAGAATTTATGTCTTAAAGTCTGCCAGATAGCATGCTTCCATTAAGATCCAGGTCAAAACTGATTTTTAGCATTGGGACAGAGTAATTATGCACCCTGACTCCTCTCATTAGGATTTCTTTAGACCCTGTGTTAAGAAGATCTTTCTAAACACATTTAATAGTTGAAGGCCTCCAGTATACAGATCTAAGTATAATTTTTGTCGAATAGTGTCATACATATTGGATGGTTAACTGAAGTTTAACTGAAGTCTTATTGCTTGAGTTGATGTCATGAGACTTCTGAAATGACTCATCAAAATTAACATATGTTTGGTCCTATGTACACAATTCTTTTTTTCAATTGGCTAGTTTTATTTCCTTAGTTATTAAAAACAAATTAGAGTAGTAAATTGACTAAATTGTCATTTAATCACCCACTCGCACTGGTGTGTTGTACGTTTGAGAGGCTTTGATCACTCTTAAAATCAGCTGACCCTGGCCCAACCACAGGCTTTCTTGATCATATACTGTTACCAGGGCCTAATTTGTCCATATATCTTCTAAGCTTCTTTTTCCCAGTGGTCACAAAAATGTACTTTTCTCTCATAAACCATTCATAAACTGCTCAAGGCTTACAATGAATGCAGATAGTAAAACATTATACTGAAACCTTATGTGACATTTAAAGCAGGTATTAGTTCTCAGCTTTGCTTGATTTTCATGGAAGACAAAAACTTAACCAAAGTTATCATAAGAACTGAAGTCAATGTAAAATTGTTGCAGTCAATGACAAAATCACAGAATTCTCACATATAATCATTTTTTTTTGTATATCCAATTGCCTAGTTGATATTCCCATCTGGAAATCTGTTAAACATACAAAATTTATTAGTTCCCACACCCACTTCTCACACTTTTTTTCTATCTCAGTAAATGCAAGCATAATATATTTTTCCAGTTACTCAATTCAATAGATTCAAATGTAATTTATTTTCTTTCATACTCTATGCTGAATCCATCAGCTAATCTACTACTAGCTCTACCTTCAAATGTATGGGGCTGTCCAGAAAGTATCCAGTCATGTAATATGAAAAGTAGAGGCATTTATGGCTGGAGTTTTTCCGGACAGCCCTTGTATTCAGAACTTCATCATCTCACCATTTCCATTGTAACTCATTTAATTTAGTATTTATTCAACTACAGTACTTATTGACTATAATTTCTCCAACACTCTTCTGTTCTGTAAACAAAAATCCTTGCTTGCCCCTGGGTTTTATAATTATGTAAAAAATCTTGTCAGAGATTATTGAAATAGCCACCAAATGGATCACGACGATTCCTCTGTAGAATCTTCATATTTTCTACAATTCACTTCAGCCGTTTAAAATAATAAACTAGAACTTGGCACTTGTTACATGTCCTTACATGATTTAATATATTTCACCCAGAATAAAAAGTCCAACTCCTTAATGTGCTCCACAAAAGACCCTATGAGCTCCAACCCCCAGCCACCTCCCACTTGGATCATGTCTCCTCAGAGGGCTCAACTGTCCTGCTCCTACATAGCAGTGTCCTTAGTGATCTTGAACACGCCAGGGACATTCCCACCTCTCGGCCTTTGCACTTGCTCAGTCCCCTGCTTCAGACTCCCAAATCGTGCTATTTTTGTTTTCATGGAATGTATTGCCACCTAGGATGTAAGTACTTATTTCTAGTATCTATAGTTTTCCAGCTGAATTGTAAGGATCCCAAGAAAAGTCTGTCTGTCTGGTTTTCATCGCTATATGCATGGTGCACAAAGTAGGAGCTTAAAGTACATATTGAACATGTTTATAAATGGATGAACGAATGCAATATTTGTTTAGCATTAAAGTATGGACCAAAGGAAAACTCTTTAGAAATTATAAGTGTATAATTTCCAAAGTATATAATTATTTGCATATTTGAATATCTACTATATGTTTATATAGTAGATATGTACATATATCATTTATCATTTACAATGTAAATGTTGAGTTTCATATTTTCCCCAAAGACCAGCTTGCTGGTTCTCCTTAATACTATTTACAAATAGACTCAATTATTTAAGAAATTATGTTTGAACTATGTAAATAGTTTTGAACAATTGTATGAAGATTATAAGAAATTATGATTTGGACAGATAATGAAAAGTTTCCAAGAATTTTTATATACTGGTGTTTAAAATATGAATTTGATTCTCTCCTGTCTGATTTGCTACAGCCAAGATGTGAATTTTATTTAGTAAAGTCTTATAAAGTACTGCAGTTTTTCTATCAACCAAGTTCAGATTTCAACACGAAGAATAATGTATTGATAAATTCTACCGGACCATTAAGTTGACCATAATGCCAAGAAATTAGGGTTAATTTTTTTGTGAACTTTGACATTTTTGCCATACACAAAAATAAATAAAGATATAAGTAACATCTGCTTTCACAGATGGGGACAACCTATTTTCTTCAAGACAGAAGTTAAAAACATGAATGTTTTCTTGAATTGTACTGCTGCAGTGAAAGACAATCATAAACCATGAGGCTTATTTTAGAACTTATTTGTGGCCACAAACCATTCCTGCAGAAATCTATGTTATTTGTCATCATCTCCAAAATGGCACTGAAGACAACAGCTCAAGCCTGGGAGATATATGGGCAGTCACAAAGAGATGAATGAATGGATTTAGAAGTCAAAGCATAATATGTGACGTGATTAGAGATGGGTTTACTACTCTGAGTGATGAGAGAAAGATAAGGAATCAAACACTAAGATGATGTTCATTAGAAGTATATACTCTTCTGTGACCAGCTTGATGTCAGATGCATTAAAGACCCCTTGCAATCCAGAGTATTTATCCAACTAGGAGTATAATATTAGCTTAAAATTTCAACAATATGTTTAACACATTATAATTTGGGGTAATACCTTGTTTTTTTACAAATTACATTTCACTTGACAGCCAGGATGATTTATTAGGTTTGTGAATTCATTTAAAATTCAATACCTTTGGGTACTGTATCACTAGACTTAATGAGCCAGATTGTCCCACTGAGCAAGTTGCTTTCAGGCTCCTAGGGCCCTATTAAATTAAGTTCTTCAGTATATTAAATGCTTCCCTAGTGTTTTAAAGAGTTAATACATCCTGAATTGGTGAAGTACCATGTGAATTAAGAAAAAATTAACAACATGCTATTTTTTTTCTATTCAATTAGCACTCTCTTTACTTACATCTAGTCTCATTTCTTTAGCTTTGGCAATGAAAATAAAGGTCTCTTCAGGCAAATGAAGTGGATGACTCATGCTTATGCTACCATTCATAGAGAAACCTTTGTACAAACATTATCCCCCTTCTCTATTTCTATCGTTGCTAATAGCTGTGCCTCCAGAAGATGTAGAATCAGGAGGATGCAAAACTAAGAGCGACTTACTTTATTTCCCTCATAACGCAAGCCTCGTGGTGAGCAGTTAGCCTATGTCCTCCCACCAGCCCCCACAAGCACACACAGTTTCCACTTGTAAACACTTTGTCAATTAGCAGGAACTGATGTGTAGTAGTAAATATTTTTTCTGTTTATATTCACACAAATGTGCCCTATCAGACAACAGAACAAATAGAAATTAGTATTACTTTGTTTAGTATTGTTACATACACATCAGTTGAAATAAATGATACATCAGATACAGCTAATAGATATACCTATTCTGATAAAAAACATTTGTTTATGCAATAAAGGACCTTAAGAAATAAGAAGCAACATACAAATAAGACTTTGTACTTACAATGTATGCATATAAGCACACTCAAATGCACTTATTTAAATATAAATACAAGCATATAGTACAGATTTTATGACAGAGAACAAATAGATACATAATATGAAATTACTTACTATAAACAATAGGACTATTATACCACTTTGTAGAGGTATATGATACATATAAGTTATTGAATATTAGTTGCATAAAATTAGTGAGAGAGTAATATTTTTTCAGGATATTCTTCTAACCTATTTTAAATCAAATGTGTTTCTTATCTACATTTATTGATGAAAAGGATATTCTTCGCTTGCAATATTTTTTCTTCAAGGCTAATGTCATAGTACCAATTTCCTTTCCAAATTGCTTCCTTTCACTTAAATCTGCACTAAATCATTTTTATACTGTAGATCTCAGTTTAAAGTTTATTTTTGTTAGTAGAACTTTCTAGTCCCCTAAATCAATTAGATGCTGCTACGTTTCCCTAAAACCAGTCAATCGTAACACTCATCATACTTTATGATATTTTTATGTGTTTAGTAATGTGATTCCACCCCTTGACTCATATAAAAACACAGAATTTAACAATTAATTACTTTTTCTTATTAATATCAAAGACCTGATTAATTTAACTTTTCATAAGAAGCCACACTTTAGAAAAGTAGAATTATATAATGTCAAACAGCAGAATTAGTAAGTCAGCCAGTATCTAAATGCTTAACTTAAAAAATAAAAGAATGATTTTATCTAGGTTGTTCTTTTCACTTTTAATCAATTTTAGACTTTGAGCAAGTATAGTAGGTCTTTGGTTAACGTTTAGTAAACTAAAAAACATATTATTTTATTATTACACACAGTGTTTATTTTTATACACTTTAAATTCTTAAACTGATTTTCTTGTTATGCTTTACTTTAAAAAACCAATGTTATCTGTTCATTGTAGAAAATAAAAAATAAAATAAAAAGGAATGCATTGTAACATTAGTAATCAGAAATAATTATTCATAGACATATATAAATAGATTTCCTTTTGAGATTAAAATTTTAAACATTTATTAGCATTAAAATGAGGTTTTTTACAACATTGAGAGAGCTGAGAGCAGTATGATATAGGTTGTATCTTGTCATTTTTCTGCCAATAAAATTGAAATATTTCTTTCAATGTAATTTTATTTTTATCTGCAAACTGAGAAGTATGCATACATGTGTATGCTTTATAAAATAGTTAATATTTCAAAACCTACTTTTTAATTTACCATTTTCCATGCCAATGCATTTTAACATATTATTTCCTTTTTAATGCCTGTAGACTACATTATCACTTTGCCATTTAAAAAACCCTTTTTTACTGAAACTGTTCTGTACAAATTCAAATTGCAATGGTATTGTGATTTAGAAACTTAAAGTGACTGAAAATGTGTCCAATTTCCCTTTCAGTACAATTCAGCTGGGCCAGAGATTGGTCTTCTATTGACCACATTTTGCATTCTAAATATAATCTGCTAGAATTCTATTTAAATACCATCCTATTTAACCTTTCAAAATACAGGATTTGCCTTTTAATGGGAGTTGACATTTCATCACAAAATGAAACCAAATGCACTTTTGACATAATCATTGCCTACTGTAGCAGGCTTTTATTTGTGTCTTATGGGTCACATACAGTAAAGATATATAATAGATTCAGCCTAATTTACTTTACCCACGAAAGATGGAAGAAATTCAAGGAAGAAAATAAAAAAGCTTTCATTTGCATTTAATAATGAAGCAATATACATAGCTTATGATAAATGGTTCATCCATTTTTAGAAATAAATACTATATAATTAAAATTTACAAAGGTAACAGCGCAAACTTTCCTAGTTGAAAGAAAGCTAATGGATAACAAAAATAAATAAAATATGGAAATTACATAAAACTATATCCATATATGCTGCAATTATTTATTTAGATGTCAGTGTCCTGACAGATTAAAGGTTTTTATCTTTGTGTGTGATGGATAGACATAGTGCACCTGACAGGACTGTTCAATAAACATATGTGGACAAAAGGAGGAAAGTATATTTTTTAAAAAAAATGGAAATAATGAAAACAAAGATTATTCTGGAGTAAGTAACAGAAGATGAAAGAAAGAAAAACTTTCTAAGGTGATTGTAACTTGGGTGGAATCTCTGTTTTTAACACTGAATCGAATTATAAACTTTTCTAGATGATTATCTGTTGTGGTTTCTAGTTCACACATGAATTGAAAGGGTAAGGTTAACTATTGTTAATTTTAGTAATGCTGAAGTTGAGAAAAATGTGTATTTATCAATCATTGACAGTTCAGTTAAGGTAAGATAACCATATCTTTATATTGATTTCCATGTCATTGAAATAATTACAAAAGACTCTATTACTAACCTGCATTTACTTTAAGGTTATTTATAAGTTGGTAAGTGACATCATAAAAAATTTAAAAACAGAGTTTTAATGTATGACTCAATTATTTTGTATAAGAAAATAAAAAATACAAGGATATCTCTCCTGTTTGAAACGTTTCCTGTGAATGGAACTAATAACATTTTTATGAATGTATCATTTAGTAATTAGTGCTAACAATTAAAAGGGATAGTTTTTAATCCCATTTTTGTCTTTATTTAACACTTGAAATAAGAACATTACATTGTAGTGTGAATTATTCTGAAAACATTAAAAATGTTGATGGTAGACACAGCTTTAGAAAAGGACACACCTTGTGTTTGAATTCGTTCTGTAACTAAACATATCCTCCCCTTTTCGGCACCATGGCTGACTTCCTTAAAAGCTGGAAACACACTATGCCTAAAACTAGCCGTTGTAATCTTCAGATATGCTCGTATATCGTGGTTTTAGATACTTCTTCAATTTCACTTAATTTTTCCCCTCTGCTTTCCAAACTTTGGAAGATGTTCTTCCCGGTAACCAGATCTCTTCCTGAAATGTAAGAGGGCCCAGAACTCAGCAATAACACTTGTCACAAAATGTGTCATCTGAGGATAAAAATGGTTAGTTCCGGTTGAGTTTCCAAAGTGCAGACATTGCAGAGGTAAAAGCATCAAACACACAGTTCGTGTTGTTATTGGTTGCTTTCTTTTGGTGGTGGTGTTGGCGATGGTTTTTTTTTTTTTTTTTTTAATTC